>JAKKIH010000026.1:672500-782500 GCA_022828995.1 Vimba vimba | reverse complement strand
CTTTCTACCTAATCTTTCTTTTTTCCTTTTCTTTCTACCTAATCTTTCTACCTAATCTTTCTTTCTTTCTTTCTTTCTTTCTTTCTACCTAATCTTTCTTTCTTTTTTCTTTCTTTCTTTCTCTTTCTTTCTTTCTTTCTTTCTTTCTTTCTTTCTACCTAATCTTTCTTTCTACCTAATCTATCTTTCTTTCTACCTAATCTTTCTTTCTTTCTACCTAATCTTTCTTTCTTTCTACCTAATCTTTATTTCTTTCTTTCTTTTTTCTTTCTTTCTACCTAATGTTTGTTTCTTTCTTTCTTCTTTCTTTCTTTCTTTTTTTCTTTCTTTCTTTCTTTCTACCTAATCTTTCTTTTTCTTTCTACCTAATCTTTCTTTTTTTCTTTCTTTCTTTCTACCTAATCTTTCTTTCTTTCTTTCTCTTTCTTTCTTTCTTTCTACCTAATCTTTCTTTCTTTCTTTCTTTCTTTCTTTCTTTCTTTCTTTCTTTCTTTCTTTCTTTCTTTCTACCTAATCTTTCTTTCTTTCTTTCTACCTAATCTTTCTTTCTAACTAATCTTTCTTTCTTTCTTTCTTTCCTTCTTTCTTTCTTTCTTTCTAACTAATCTTTCTTTCTAACTAATTTATCAATAAAAATTTAAACTACTTTAAACTTCAAACTACTTCAAACTTCTAACTACTTTTAACTTCTTCAAACTCTCTGGTCCGGCTTTCTCAAGCCAACTTAAAGTTTGTCTCAACAAACTTTTTTTTCTAGTTCTTCTTACTGTTTCTTGCGTGCTTTGATTAAGCAGCATATGAGTGCACTTTGTTGTTTATTGTTGTGATTGTTTGTGAATAACCGCTATTGTGGGAGAGCGGGGCACAAAGTAACGCTTTTTAACTTTCTTAGTTTGTGTAAATCTACTTATGGTTCAGAGTATTTATTTTTCCCCACATTAATTTCCCACATGTCTACTACAATTATGTGGTTTTGTTTTATTAATACAGTATATACTTTTTTCTTGACATACTCCGAAAGAATGGAAGTGAAATGTGACAACATGCCCCATAGGTGGGGTACATTGTAACATGTCGTGGGGCACATTGTAACATGACCATCTGACAGCTTAAAATGTTATCTGATCTAATAAAAAAAAAAAATACAAAACAAACTAAAATATTTTCTAAATAAAATACAATTAAAAAACTTTTTCATATAAGATAGTCAATTTTTAATAATTAAATATAAACTAATTTTTGAGTTTTGACTACGAACACATGAAAACACAGCTATACAACATAGTTCAAAACAAATAAATAATTAGTAATTTCTGAACATTGACTCTCAGTCTTTATTCACCTTTTTCTCACGTTTTCCCAATAAAATTAATAAAAGTATAGAATATAATAGCATATTTCTAATAGGGGCACATTATAACGCAGTGTTACAACATGCCCTCGCCTGCACAACTGGGATTTAAACCCGGCTAGTGTCTTCTGCTAGTTAGCGAAGCATTAAAGAACTATCTCAACTGTTAAATAACATCTTGGAGATTAAAATAATATCAGATTTGTCTTATTTTAAATAAACACAAAAAATAGAGATGAAAAATTAACTTAAGTAAGAAATTTACTTTTGCTATGGTTTAATAAATGTCTATGGATATCTTCCAAAAAAAAAAAAAAAAAATTTGGCGGATTTTTTTTTCTATATAGTGTTGATATGGCAACTAGTAAATACACAAAGTTTAGTCATCCAAGCATGTGCGGAAGTATTTAAAACAAGCGTGTAACAACTAACCCCGCGTTAGGTTGTGCCCCGCGCTCCCTATATCCTTACATGAGCGTCACACCGATTTAAGGGTGTATTAAATGAAAAAGGTTATCTTCTTGTTGCTTACCGTTGGCGTTTCCTATCTGCGAATGTTTTAATGAAAAACACCATGAAAGATGTTTAAGAGGACTGAGTGTGTGTGTGTGTGTGTGTGTGTGGGGGGGGGGGGGAGAGAGAGAGGGGGAGAGAGAGAGAGAGAGGGAGAGAGAGAGAGAGGGGGAGAGAGAGAGAGAGAGGGAGAGAGAGAGAGAGAGAGAGAGAGAGAGAGAGAGAGAGAGAGAGAGAGAGAGAGAGAGAGAGAGAGAGAGAGAGAGAGAGAGAGTCCGTGCTCAAAGTGTTGGATTGTAACAAGCGTAAGTCCCGGTAAGATGATGCTGGGCGCTCTAATAGTTCATCCAAATAGCAACATATAAATGGTAACGTATGATTTTCTGCCCCCACCCCTTAAAACACACAGCTTAGAGGTTGTGTCTTAATTGGCTTCCTCAGAAATTTTCCCCACGCCACGCCACTGCAGCCAAATTACACATCAAGGTCAACAACGACACACACTTAGATAACAAGAGAAATCTAAACAAACTACACAAGGCTGAACTAAAGAAAAGAATAACAAAAAAATAGAGCTGGTGCAGCGCTGATTCTCATACACTAACAGTCAGATTAACGTTATAACTTCTTCTGTCAATCTAGAAAGAAATTATAACTCTTGCTGTCACTCTAAAAGGAAGGAAGTAGACAATACATATCCTGTTGACGTGTTTGCTGGCCCACGGCACGATCACAGCGCAAACACCATGGTTCTCAAAATGGACTCAGGTTATACGAAGCGCAATCACTGCAGAAACGAGAGGGAGATCGTGCTGAAGATCAGAGAAACAGTCCCGAGAACGAGAGAGAAGAACGGTCCGGAGGACGAGAGAGAAGACCCACACCTCACGAAAGCCTTAAAGGAAGCGAGATGTTAATGCTTGTTTTACTACAATTTTCCAGCCATCTTACATAACACTTACCACAAGAGGATATCCCCCACATATAATTCCCACAGGCTACTGTTTACAGCATTCATCAAAACCGCCGATTAGCAGAGGTACAGGAAGCAACACATTAATAGTAACATAGCGACTCACTATACCGCACCCAATCACTGAATACAGAGACAGCACATACCTGAAGGGTGAGCAGACACTCACTCTGAGCTGATAAGTGCACCGTCGGAAAAGTGCTAATGGAAAGCTACAACTTGAAGAGATGACTACACATCAGTAGTGTTCTAAACACAGGATTTAAACCAGCCGCTACCAACACATACCTGAGATTCCAGTGAATGACACACAAGGGGGCGGAGCAAAGACGTGACATATCTCAGGATACAGCCAACCCGCATTAAATAGACCATACTCTCCCCTGATAGGACACCACAACTGTCAATCACTTAACTAATCCTGTCACACCCAGAATGTAAGCTGATGGCTTTCAGTGGGAGGCTGGTCGGATAAAAGAATCCTGCTTTTTTGTAGTAATCCAAGCTTTGTTGTTTGAGCACTGAGTTGATTTGCTGAAGTTAAAATTAGGTGATAAAAGGAGATAAAATATAAAAGCGATAGAGCAAAGTGCGGAGCAATAAGCAAGAGCATCTGAACAGTAGAAGTGTTGTTCCTTCAACAACACTTGATGAGCTAAGCTTGATGTAGCTGAGCTTCAAGTGAACTGTATTAGTGGACTAACGTAGGGATTAGTGAATGAGGGTTTAGGGGGCAATTTCTATGGAAGCATATGGGTAGCAAATTTCAATTTGAAATGTAAAATGCAAAATGACAATGCAATATGTAAAATGGCAATGCATTTCTGTATTTAAATTTAAATTTTCCAATACATTTGTGCAACGTTTGGTGCAAAATGAAAATGAAAATTCAATTATATAATTTACATTTGCCATTCCATACACTAGTTTTAATATGCAAATTGAATACTTATTTTAACGCTTTATAAGTTGCAAAATTAAAATTAAAATGTATTACATAAATGATTAGATAAGTTTAAAATGTTCAAGCAAAAACTGTAGCAAAATTGTAATTTAAATGTTATTTTTTTCTTAATTGCATTTACACTCACAAGACACTTGCGATTGCATTTCCATTAACCCATTTGTGCCCAAATTTTTCTGAATGGTTTCATGCATATAATCCTGTTAATAGTGTCCTATGTGAACATGTTCTGCATTTATTTTCCCCAGGTTTTTTTTTTCTTTCTTGAAAATCATATTTGAATGTGCGGCAACTATAGTTGCCGGTGGGCAAATATGTTGTATGCACCCCTTCAATGTAAAATATGGATAGGAGGAGAACATTTGGCATTTATCTCAAAATAACTGCTTTCAACAGATCAATCTTTATTCATAAACAAATTTATTATGTATAAAAGTCGAAGAACATTTGATGCAGACCCCAAAAAACTGCATCTAGCTTATAATCTCTTGAATATGAAAACACAACAAACAACAAATCCATTTGCCTTAACCATTGTGCGCTGTTCAGGGTCTTTTTCACCCACATTTCTGACTTTCATTCATGGGGATAACATGGATAATTTGACATGGTTTAGTGTAAGATTTTTGCCCATCTTTTGGAAAATGCTGTTTTAAAAGTAACAAATGATCACTTTAACCAGTAGATGGCTGCAGAGCACCACTATTTGCTATTTGCTTTTTGACTAACTGAATGACATCTTTTCACAAGTTTTTCCAGTTGTACTCATATCTACATATAATGAAATCACAATTATAACAATAAAAGTTTCTTTTTGTCAAATTTTAGGCACTTTTTGTACTGAAAAAAAAAAATCTGTTTTTCAGTAATGTTATATTATGATTAGAATCAAATGAATTTGATCAATGGACAAAATTCATCCTCAAAATCAGAAACAACACAGAACACACATAGAAATGTATTGGCACACTTTAAATTTGTAGAATTATATGAAAAACAGATGTTTGAAATAAATGATAAACTCTAAAAACTCCAACTTTTCTCTTTGTAACATCCTGATCAGGTTTGATTATAATCATAATGTAAAAAAATTTAAAAACTGATTTTTTTTTTTCAGTACAAAAACTGCCAAACTTTGACAAAAAGTTACTTTTATTGTTATAATTGTGATTTCATTATATGTAGATATGAATCTAACTGGAAAAACTTGTGAAAAGATGTCTTTTAGTTTGAAACTTTTAGTACTTTTAGAGCTCTGCAGCCATCTACTGGTTAAAGTGATTTTTATTTATTTTTTTACTTTTAAAACGGCATTTTCCAAGATTTGGCCAAAAATCTTACACTAAACCATGTCAAATTATCCATGTTATCCCCATGAATGAAAGTTAGAAAGTTGTGGAACATAGTGCAGAACAAAGTGCAGCCATAACAGGGCATTGTGTATCAAAAAGTTAAATGAAAATAAATAAATACAAATAAATAGAATGAAGAAAAGAAAAAAAATCTATATAGAGATGTCATTTAAAGGGTTAAGTTATGTTTATGCACTAAACAAGACCAATAAACTTGATTTATTAACCTATTAACACAGTATACCCCATTTTCCCATGATATATGTACTTACAAGGCATTTGCCCACCGGCAACTATAGTTGCCGCTTGGACTTTTGACTAAGTATACAAAAAACTATAGATCTCTTGTAAAATTTGTTTTATTTGGATGATTCTAGAGACCTTCATGATTATGTAGATATATATATGTCAACAAAAAATACGTATTAGTAACACTAAAATGACCTTTCTTTGGGAGGGTTTGCCTTCGCCATGCTTCCTGGAAGTAGGGGTAGGAAGTTGACAGCCTCATGTGACAGGGAGGAAGTGAATACCTTTTTTTTTTTCTTGAAATCCTTTATTTGGTTGCTTGCTTGCATGTCATTGAGAAATAAAACATGGACAACATCTAGAAAAATATTTACAAAAGGAAAATGACAACTATGCACTGCGGCAACTATAGTTGCCGGTGGGCTTAAATGGGTTTTAAGTGTCACGCAATGAATGTAGCAAAATTCAATGTGCAACTTGAAAATGCATTCTGAGCCGATCACGTGTCCGCCCCGCCCTGTCAATCAACTGCGTTGCTCGGCAACAGGTAAACACACGCTATGGTGCGTATTTTGAGCAAGCGTGCCGCACAAGCCCTGAAAAGTGAAGCCAAAACGTCTCGATCGCCCCCCGGTGACTGGTCCTAGTATAGGTCATAAGCCCCGCCTCCCCATGTTATTCAACGGGACGTGAGACCAACTAAACAATTAAATTACACTTCAAATATCTTTTTTCCAAAGGTGGTTTCTTTCATTTGCTGTAGCTTTTATCACACTGATGTAAGTTCAAGTGTCTGTTTCAAAAATAAGTTGTTTTTTAGTTAGTTACGTGATGCGGTGGAGTAACGTCATGATTGACAGCTGTGATTGACAGGTTCTCGAGCGAAGTAGTCACTGTAGCACCAACGGACATTTTTTTCGGGATCTTCGGAGGACTGAGGAGATTGTATTTACTTTATTTTAACAAGCCTCTTGTCGTACTGCAATCATTTTTTTAAAAAAGTGTGCAGAATCCACTCATTCTGCGAGAGTGAGGGCGGAGCGTTGATTTTCGCGGCTTTACTTCCTGCTCACGACTGCGCATGTCTGGTCCCGAGATCGCTACTGCGCAGACTCAAGTTCCAATATGTCAGCGCCATATCGGGACTCTGGCGGCTTCAGTTCTCATCAATGGAAGAGAGCGAAGGGGCGTCGTCCATCTTTTTTTACAGTCTATGATTTTGAGGTGTTGGAAGGAAACACGGCGGCGGCAGATCAGATACGAGTGTAACATTCACTGGCAGATGAAGTGGAGCGTGAACAGAGAAATTGTAGTGTTTCCGAAGATTATTACGCGTCTGCAGGTGATAGAACCAGTACGATGTTGGACCGTCTGGGTCTGGGAGAATGTTCTGCCTTATCAGGCGTCAACATTATGCTGAGCTGCTGTTGTCTGATGCTGGACTGTGTTGATGGTTTCATTTTGTATAAAATATTATCATTGTCTGATACATGCTTATCTTTATTCTTATTACTATTAATTTGAATACCCAATAATGAGATCCTATAGTTTTTCCTTACAAATGCATAGGCCTATTACTCTGTGATCACATAATATGACAAAGCTCCATTACCGAAAAACGGTAATGTTCAATAAAGTGACGAATGTGATGTGTGTGACCATCTCTGTTTGCATCTGTATAATCATAAAATATGAGGCAGACATGCGAATCCCCTTTCTATTTTATAAAGCATATTGAAGGTATTAATACACAGGGTCACGGAATCTGACGGGTCAAATTCATCGACCTAGCCTTTTTTGGGTGAATGTGGAGCAGGTCGAGGGCTGGTGACGTCGTCGTCTATAATTAAGTGTCTAACAACGAAGCAGCACAAACAAAACTTTAACCGGCACAAACGATCGCACAAACAAACGAGACTATTTTGGGTGAATGTGGAGCAGGTCGTGGAGCTGAGTGACCTCAGAATGACCAATAAATATTATTTTAATATTTAAGAAACCGAAGCAGCACAAAATAAACGTTTATCGGCGAAAATGAGCACAAACATATGAGAATTTTGGGTGAACGTTGAGCAGGTGACATCATCGTCTATAATTCGGTCTAATATTTCAAAAACTGAAGCAGCACAAACAAAACCGGCACAAACCGAACAAGATCTATTTTATTTGGAGCATGTGGCGGCCTGGGTGACTGAATTACCTATAAATATTATTTTACTATCTAAAAAACAGAAGCAGCACAAACAAACAAAAATTACAGCACAAACGAAGTAAAAACGATTGAGCCTATTTTGTGTTGGGGGCGGGGCCAACTTCACAGGGCGGGCACGTGATCGGCTCAGAATGCATTTTCAAGTTGCACATTGAATTTTGCTACATTCATTGCGTGACACTTAATGGAAATGCAATCGCAAGTGTCTTAACTGTGAGTGTAAATGCAATTAAGAAAAAATAACATTTAAATTACAATTTTGCTACAGTTTTTGCTTGAACATGTTAAACATATATAATCATTTCTGTAATACATTTTAATTTTAATTTTGCAACTTATAAAGCGTTAAAATATGTATTCAATTTACATATTAAAACTAGTGTATGAAATGGCAAATGTAAATTTTATAATTGAATTTTCATTTTCATTTTGCACCAAACGTTGCACAAATGATGGGAAAATTTAAATTTAATTACAGAAATGCATTGCCATTTTACATATTGCATTGTCATTTTGCATATTACATTTCAAATTGAATATTGCTACCCATATGCTTCCATAGGATTTCACATTCAGCCAACGTAATTTCCTCATTATTTTCACCTGGGATGTTTCCATGACAACGCAGCACAGCGTCCATCAGCTGAATAGCTGTTCTTAATACAGAAATGTCTTATTATTGTTAACATAACTGTTGCAAAACATTTTATACAAAAAAGTTTTTATAATATGCATTATTTATCTGTGTGTGAGTGTCTCAACTTTAACAATTGCTGTCTCATCTTTGGACCCTACATTACCTAACAACATTTCTTACCTATGAAACTTATTTAAACATAACATTACAAAAATGTTACTGATGTAGGCTATAGATTATCTTACCCTCATGTTCCTTTTCTCTATATTTTTATTTTTCAGATCTTTTTTAACTCTAAAACATTGTGTATATTGTATAGTTGAATGTCATAAACATGTCATCTCTGTATGTTTTGCAAGAAAAAAAAAACAAGAAAAAAAAAAAGTAGACATTGAGCAATAAGCATGTCTCATCCGTGTTAGTCACTGATTGGGGTCCCCTGGAAACATTTATGTTGTGTTCTGTGCTATTTGCAGCGCATTTCTGTTTTTGGTTGTGTTGTGAACCTTTGCAGCGCGTTTCTGTATTTGGATGTGTTATGAGTATTTGGAGCACACATGTGTTGTGAAACTGATGAAGATGTTTTCTTAATTTCGGGTGTTTTTCTATCTGCATGTGTTTTCTTCATTTGCAGCGCGTTGCTGCAATGTTGATGTGGCCTGCCATACGGGTTTAGCAGAGAGGCTGCACAGTTTGACCGGATGGTGTTGCTAAGAACTTGCAATGTATAACTATTATCAGACCCTCGCGGCCTCAAAACACCGACTCTTCCAATTGCCACTCCGCCCCTGGCCCTTCTACAAGAAACTCATCTTGATGATAAAGAACATATTAAGTTGCAACAGTTGAGCACCAGTCATGTTTTTTCTATGTTGTACGAGGTAGAAATTGCCAGTATGAATGCATATTTTCCCCCTGGTCATCAATGTGACTTTATGTGGCAAATTATTGGAATGTTATGTCACTCGTTCTATTGTGGCGGGAGATTTTAATTGTCAGTTGAACCGACTTATAGACAAATTCCCTTCAGGTACTACGGCTCCCTCATTTCAGGCAAATCCATTCATTCTTTATTTGAGGATTTAGATTATGTGGATGTGTGGTGGGTGCAAACATCCTGCTGACAAAGAATTTTCTTTCTTTTCTAAACATCATTGTTGTCATACAAGGATGTCACAACAGAACTGAGGAAACAGTATGCAAGTAAAAACTCTTTATTTGGATAAAGTGATGATGATGATGATGAAAGTCCGAGATGATGCAGGCTGTGGTGCAGGGACTTCGATGGCCAGACACGGTGTGTAGACAGAAGTGCAGGGTGCTCTGAAGTGCTGACAAAATCCTGACATGAAACGATATCCACAAGACGGTGACCGGAACACAGGAACTCAGATAAGAGACGAAGAACAGGAACAGGATCAGACACAACACGAGGACTTCATACAACGATCTGACAGGGGAGATGAGAAAGTGGTGAGTTTATATATTGTTGATGAGATGGGCTGCAGCTGATGATGAGTGATTGCAGCTGGATCGCTGATCAGTGATAACAAGCCGGACACACCCACTCACGCGCTCACACACATGTAAACAAACAAAGCACGGGACGAGAGAGAGACATTGGATCTATGAACCGTGACAAAGGATAGACAAATTTTTTATTTATTTTTTCTAAGGGGTTATTACAAATCATTGATCACAGCGCCACTGGAAATATTATAATATCAGACACTGCTGCTGTTTTCTTACATTTAAAATTGCAGGGCCCTTTAAACCAAACTAGGTATTGGAGACTTAATCCTTTTATTCTTAAGGATAGCCAAATTATTTCTTACTTACACACAGCTCAATGTGAGTGCATGTCTGAGAGAGATTATTCTTAATTCACTCGTGCTGTTTGTGAATTTACATTGAGGAACATTAGTAAGTACAAAAAATCACACATCGATATTTAGAGCAAGTGATCTCGATTAAAACGAGCCAAGCACAATAATATTTATGGAGTGCCATGGCATGCTGCTTAGCTAAAGCAAAGTCCTTTTCAAGAAAAGTCTGTTCACTCTGCGGCCATACTTTCGACACCTTCGGGCAGCTACTTTGGGCACCCAAGACCAAGTTCTATCTATTTGAATGGGGAAATCCTGAATCCTCAAACTGCTTGCTGAACTCACATTTAACCCCTTAAGTGTAACCCCCCAGCCAGGGCAGGCGCGTCCATATAGGCGAACTAGGCAATTGCCTAGAGCGGCACTTTTGTAAGGGCGGCAAAATGTGAGCCAACCGGGAAAGAACAATTCACAAAATAGGCTATATGATTTGCTGAGCTGCCGCCCCGTTCATGAATCGAGACTTTTGAAGGAGAAAGCACACCAACAACAGAGGGGTTCGTTGTTAAAATATATTGATCCAGGGAGTATTTGCAAGGATGACACGCCGTCAAGTCCACCACAGAACCAAGAGACCGCTAGCACAACTTACCGGAATTTCTATTAAAAAAAATGTTGCACACCTGGCATCCTTCTCGAAAGCAGTAGCGGTTTTAGGCACGGGCGAACCGGGCAATCGCCCGGGGCGGCATTTTTGGGGGGGCGGCGCCGCCGGCACGAGCGGAAAAAAAAAATCTGCGCCGCGAAGCGGTTTTCTATTATCTATCATTTCACTGTTGTGGGGAATTGGCAAATTTGCGCCCCCTGCAGCTGCAGGCGCCCCTGCTTGCTGAGAAGATGCCGTGCACAGAAGCTGTTTGTTTGAGAAGGGGAAAGGGGAGGGCGCGGAGGCGCGGGCGCGGATGACAGTTCACCTCTGGGTCTCTCCCAAATGGAACGGAGGGAGGGGGGTCACACCTCGACTTTCTTCCAAATAACGCACATTTCATTCATAATATTATACAGGCCTCTATATTTCCTGCACATTTTTGTTTTTCTGAATGGTCTGAATGGCTAATAAAAATAGGTAATACAAACGATTACTTGGTCACCACCACCAAGGTGAATTGGTTTAGTCTTGACTTCTGGTCGTGACGTCGTGAGTGACAGTTGGTATGGGGGGGATCAGGGGAAATCTGTTGATTGTCGTCGAGTGCCAAATAAGAGATGGACAAGAAAGGTCAAAGCCATCAGGTGCCCAATTTAGATACGAGCGAAAGATGCAATGCAACTATGTTTTCTCTGTATGATTACGGTATCCATGATGTCATGAATGAAGGGGCAATATTAATTGGTGGGTATAACTCTTATTTGTTAGCCTTTTTGCTATGATTCTTGCTATGCTTAACAATAAGGTTTTAAGTCAAACACGAGATCTACCATAATATTGTTAACAAAACTGTTACAAGTTCAGTTGTTACACTGCAAAAATGCTTTTCTTACTTAGTATTTTTGTCTTGTTTCCAGTCGAAATATCAAACATTTCTTAAATAAAGATGCATAACGTTATTTTACTATAGTAAAATGACATAAGATATTACATTTTGTTTTCTGGGGAAATAAATAAAAATTGAGTTTTTGCTTAAAACAAGCAAAACATGATCTGCCAATGGGGTAAGAAAAAATATAATGGGGGGTGGGGGGGGGCTCGAAGGGGGTCTCGCCCAGGGTGTAATTCAATGTAGAACCGCCACTGCTCGAAAGGGTTCTCATTCACGCTTGAATATGTTTAACATTATAAAATCTGGTGAAATACAATAGGCCTACTCTTTTTTTTTTTTTTTTTTTTTTTTTCTTTCTTTTTTTTTTACCTATAGCCATTTTAATAGGATGGACAGTTGAAGGAACCCAAACTAATATATTTGCTTCCTCTTGTTCTAAAGTGTTCATACAACGGGAGTATTCTCTGGCTAGAGCAGGACAGCGGAGTGTGTGTGGACAGCCTGAGCTTGTGTTTTGGGTTAAGCTGCGTTGCTTTGACATTGTGGAAAATAGAATAACAGAAACAAAATGTATTAGCCTTTTTCCTCGTTATTATCAATCTAAATTAATCTCGTTTTTTAGTTTTTCTTTATTTAAATTTAGTTTTTCTTTATTTAAATTTCGTTTTTTCTTTATTTAAATTTCGTTTTTCAAATTTCGTTTTTTCTTTATTTAAATTTCGCTTTTTCTTTATTTAAATTGCGTTTTTCTTTATTTAAATTTAGTTTTTTCTTTATTTAAATTTAGTTTTCTTTATTTAAATTTAGTTTTTCTTTATTTAAATCTACCCTTTACTGTGTCAGTAATTTTTTAGTCAGAAAAATATTAGACTACCTTAAAAGCAGCCTTGGTTAAAGGGATACTTCACCTCTGGGAAGATGAATGTGTATTTAAAATAGGTCATTTAAGTATAAGAAATGTGGAGAAATTTTTGAATTTGGAGCTTTCTAGACTGAGAAAAGCCAGAAAATGTATTTTTGGCTTATGTGGATGAAAGACAACAACTCCCAGAATGCACTTGCTTCGCTGCCTTAGGAGGCCACGCCTACCGGTTAGAGAGCACAGTTGAAAACAACAAGGCTAGCCTACGTGATGAGTTTGCCAGGGATTTAGAGACCCAAAATGTTGAAAACGGTTCTCGAAATAATCAAAATGCAAACAGACAGACAGACAGACATATAGCTAGAGATTCCTGCCTTTATTAGAGAGAAGAATATGTTCAGCCCCCTCTCCCTGAAGCTTCATATATTCGATGTTCATTACTACCGAAGCTCAAAAAATGGTATTCGGACCAGCCCTAGGGGCGGCACAATTGTTTTTCGCCTAGAGCGGCAGAAGTGCACACGCCGGCCCTGCCCCCAGCACAAAGTTGTGTTCTAAATTGTAGGTTGATATCTCAAAAAATTTGCTTTCAGTAAGATTTTGTTTGGGCGCAGTACCAAACTTTTTCACCAGATGACAGCCAAGCTCCATTACTGACCATATAAGGGCACCTCCATTTCCATATGGTTTGAGTGATCTGAAACATATATTTCCATTACTTCATAAATTGTATGAAAATAATCGAAATATATGTTTCAGATCACTCAAACCATATGGAAATGGAGGTGCCCTTATATGGTCAGTAATGGAGCTTGGCTGTCATCTGGTGAAAAAGTTTGGTACTGCGCCCAAACAAAATCTTACTGAAAGCAAATTTTTTGAGATATCAACCTACAATTTAGAACACAACTTTGTTGAGAGGTTGAATTCATATCCAAATCTGCCAATGAATTCAACCTCTAATAAACACATAAAAAGACCACTCATGTACATTATAGCTCGCCGCCGCATCACAAATAGTGAATCTATTATTATTATTTTTTTATATTCAAAACATTTTCAGACCTTTTTTTCTAAAATAATTTAATGGATGTTATCTCTATCTGAACTCTTGGCATGAAAACAAATGGAGGTTTCTATCAATCTTTCATGATTTTTGATGTTTCATGTTCATTTCAAAATAAAGGTCTGAACATGCCTTAGGAGTATGAAAATGTTCTGGTTGCAAATTGATAAAATACTGCTCCTCTGTAATTTATTTTGTAAATTGAAAATCACGAAAACTAGAGATTGTAAGCTTTCAAATGATATATAGTTTGTCAATATTAGTTTAGGTTTAGTATAGGAAATTACTGTTTTAAATATGTAATGTCTGTGGGCCCACCGGTGGGCCAGTGACACTTATAACATAGCAGCAAAATCTGGCACAAACTGTCCCCATTCATATTAAATAAGTATTAAATATATATTGTTTCTTATGCTCAAATACCATTAAAAAGAGTATTTTTCAGGCTAGATCAGCCCATATGCATGTGCAGTCCTAAGTGTGCATCTCAGAACACTGACTGTTTCTATGGGAACCAGAGCTTCTAACAGCAGCTGCAGTGACACAATGGATTTATTGGTGATTGGCTCTTAAGGCGATGTCCTGATTTCCAGTGATGACCACTTGGCACCGCCTGCTCTTTTAAAGGAACAACCCATACAAGCTGAGAGGGTAAGAGGCTCAGAAAGAGAGAGAAATGTGGATCACTTTGTATATTTCTATATACTTACTCTTTAACTGTACCACTGCAGCTTCAGTCCTCAGATCAGATACCTGCCAGATCCAGGGACACTTCAAGTTGAACAGCATGTACCAGGATGGAGATGTTATACTTGGAGGACTATTTGAGGTTCACTTTTTCACAGTGTTCCCAGATCTGAGCTTCAGAACAGAGCCAGAACCACCATACTGTGAAATGTGAGTCAGACAGACAGCATAACTATAAAAGAAGAAACATTTTTTAAATAATTACAACAATAATAATAATAATAATAATATTTAGAAGAAGAAATATGAATGTTAATATGCTCAAATGACTTGTTGACAGCAGTAATGCTATCTTGATCAAAATATCTATTAAAACAACTGTATATTTAACCAAATGTGCACCATAGAAGAGATCCATGAGTGTGAACTCTGATGTATTTGCTGTGTATTAATGCTTCTATTAATTTGTCATTTATTTATCTCTTTTTAATCTAATTAAATGTTAACATTTATCTTGCTTTTTTCTTAGATTTAATATGGAAAGCTTTCAGCATGCACAGACTATGGCTTTTGCAATAAATGAGATCAATAAGAATCCCAATCTGTTGCCTAATATCACTCTTGGTTACCATCTTTATGACAACTGTGTGATGCTAGGAATGGCGTTCCGGGCTGCCATATCCCTGGCTAGTGGGACAGAGGAGTCCTTCTCCAGGCTAAACTGCAATGGCCCTCCGCCGGTTATTGGAGTGGTGGGGGATCCTAGTTCAACTCCATCCATTGCAATTTCCAGTGTTCTGGGGCTGTTTCGAGTACCTATAGTAAGATGAGATGAAAAAATAAAATTTAAAAATAAAATTTAAAAATTTAAAATAATAAAGTATGTATATATACATACATACATACTGCCGTTCAAAAGTTTGGGATTGGTAAGACTTTTAAATGTTTTATTTTTATTTATGCTCACCTAGGCTGCATTTATTTGATAAAAAAAAAAAAAACATAAAAAAAAAACTTAATATTGTTTATTTGATGCTCAGAAAACATTCATTATTATTATCAATGTTGAAAACAGTTGTAAAAATATTTTTTCAGGATTCTTTGATGAATAGAAAGCTCTAATTCATTTATTTGAAAACTAATCTTTTGTAACATTATAAATATCTTTACTGTAACTTTTGATCAATTTAATGAATCCTTGCTGAATAAAAGTATTGATTTATTTTACCCCCCCCCCCCCCCCTCCAGAAAACATAGAAAACGGTTATTTTAAATTGAAATAATATTTCACAATATTACTGTTTTGTTTTTTTTGTTTTATTTTGTTCTGTTCTGTTTGTTTTGTCTTGTTTGTCTGTTTTGTTGTTGTATTTTTAATCAAATAAATGCAGCCTTGGTGAGCATAAGATACTTCTTATAAAAACATAAAAAATATTACAGATCCCAAACTTTTGAACGGCAATGTATATATATATATAATGTATGTATGTATGTATGTATGTATGTATGTATGTGTGTGTGTGTGTGTGTGTGTGTGTGTCCTGCCTCATCTGCTTGTGTTACAAATATTATAAAGGCACTGATCATTTTTATGTTGATCATCACAAATTTTCTAACACCTTGTCCTCCCTCTCCATGTCCCCTGATTAGGTTAGTCACTACGCCACCTGCTCCTGTTTGAGTGACAGGAAAAAGTACCCCTCTTTCTTCAGAACGATCCCTAGTGATGCCTTCCAGGTACGGGCTATGGTTCAGATCTTGAAGCATTTTGGATGGACCTGGGTTGGTCTTCTCTACAGTGACGATGACTACGGCATCTACGCTGCTCAGTCCTTTCAGCAGGAAATGCAGCTGTTTGGACATTGTGTTGCTTTTTCTGAAATTTTACCCTATGATAACAACCACAGAGATATTCAACGTGTACTGGGAGTAATTCAGGCCTCTACAACTAGAGTGGTGGTTGTTATCTCCCCTTCATCCTTAGTGATACCTTTGATGGATGCGGTGGTGTTGCAGAACATGACAGGCAGACAGTGGATTGCGAGTGAATCTTGGGTCACTTCACCTGTGTTTCACACACCTCGTTTCCTGCCCTTCCTGGGGGGCACACTGGGCATTGCCATCAGACGTGGGGAGATCGAGGGGCTTTATGACTTTCTGTTATGTCTTCGTCCAAAAAATGATCCAATAAATAATATGTTGAGGATCTTCTGGGAGAACATGTTTGGTTGCAGTTTTGAAACAGGGGGTAAAGAGACAGATGGAGATCAAGTGAAAACAGTGTGTACAGGACAGGAGGATCTGAGCATTACAGACACAACATACACTGATGTTTCAGGGTTGAGAGCAGCTTATAATGTGTATAAAGCAGTTTATGCCCTAGCACATGCGCTTCATAACCTGATGCAGGGGAGAGGACCATTCAGTGGGAACAGTTTTGCTGACATAACACCCTTGAAAACCTGGCAGGTAAGACTCAAATATATAGTGCAGATTTACATAGAAGAAGAACTAGTCAAATAAAGTCAAGTCACCTTTATTTATATTGTGCTTTATGCAATACAGATTGTTTCAAAGCAGCTCTACAGTGATTTACATCTTTACAACTAGACACAAAAATAAAAAAGTGCAACAAATAACCTTCATATCCACAATCTGTACAGCTGGTTCACTACCTACAGACAGTGAACTTCACCACAGGCTTTGGGGATCATGTGTCATTTGATGAGAATGGAGATGCTTTGGCCATCTATGATGTGTTGAACTGGCAGCCGAAGACAGATGGATCAATAAGTATTTACACAGTCGGTGTTGTAAATGATGGGCCAGGAAAAGGGATGGTGCTCACACTGGAGGATGATGCAATATACTGGAACTTTGAGACAAAAAAAGTAAATTAACATTGCATGTTAATGTTATCTTTTTTGCAGATTTAGTTTAAATTATTGTCAAAGCAGTAAAACAAATGAGAATATATTAATTGAAAGGCCAAGCTTTTCATTGTGTAAAGACGTAACTGATGATGTCTCTTTCAGGCCCCACAGTCTGTGTGCAGTGAGAGCTGCCCACCAGGAACCAGACGAACCACACAAAAGGGTCTTCCTGTCTGCTGTTTTGACTGCCTGCCATGCGGAGATGGAGAGATTTCTAATACAACAGGTGAGCAGATTATTGTTGGCAAAATTCAAATGTAAATTTTTCTTAAATTCTCACCTTCTCTCTTATTCTCACCTATAGATGCTATTGAGTGCACAGTGTGCCCAGATGAGTTCTGGTCCAATACAGATAAGGATCAGTGTGTCCCTAAAGAAATTGAGTTTCTGTCTTATGAGGAACCTCTGGGCATCTCTCTGACCACTGCATCTCTGCTTGGCACCTGCATCTGCGCTCTTGTGATGATTGTCTTTACTCATCACCGTAACACTCCCATAGTACGCGCCAACAATTCAGAGCTCAGCTTCTTGCTGCTGTTGTCACTCAAACTGTGTTTTCTATGTGTACTGCTGTTCATTGGCCAGCCGCAGTTGTGGACATGTCAATTAAGGCATGCTGTGTTTGGCATAAGCTTTGTCCTGTGCATTTCCAGCATCCTGGTCAAGACTATTGTGGTAATAGCGGTGTTTAAGTCATCTCGTCCAGAAGGAAAAGGTGCAATGAAATGGTTTGGAGCAGCTCAACAAAGATGCACAGTTCTGATCCTAACAGCCATCCAGGTTGTGATATGTGCAGTCTGGCTATCAACTGCATCTCCAACACCCCATAAAAATAGTTACTATATCCGCTCTATAATAGTCTATGAATGTGCTATTGGCTCAGTGGCTGGTTTTTCTATGTTGCTGGGATACATTGGACTGTTGGCAGCAGTAAGCTTCATGCTAGCTGTAACGATAACCAGCTGGAGTGCCCTTGAGAGCCAACAGAGGGCACTCCACACCTGACTCTCATGTTCACTCACAGACTACATCTCCCATCATTCTCTGCCTGGACTCATCAGCACTCATTATCACATTCACCTGTATCTCATCTTCTTGTTTAGTTCACCCCATATAAGCCTGGTTCACCACTTCACTCACTGTGAAGTTTTGTTTAAGTGTTACACTGCATCTCTGAGCGTTTTCCCTGGTTTCTTGTATTTTGGTTTTGGATATCTTGCCTCTGGTCCCTGGATTACTCTCTTGCCTCTGGTCCCTGGATTACTCTCTTGCCTCTGGTCCCTGCCTGTTTTGTTTGTTTGTTTATTTCTTTGTTTTGACTGCCTGCCTGTGTATGACCCTTGCCTGTTCTTTGGATTACTCTGTTTATTAAAAGCTGCATTTGGATCCCAACCTTCAAGTCTCGGAGCGGTTCGTAACACTAGCCTTCCTGGCGAGAAATCTTCCAGATAATTTTAATGAAGCAAAGTTCATCACTTTTAGCATGTTGATCTTCTGTGCTGTGTGGATTGCGTTTGTTCCAGCATATGTGAGCTCACCAGGGAAATATGCAGTGGCTGTGGAGATTTTTGCCATTTTAGCTTCTAGTCTTGGATTACTGGTGGCCATATTTGCCCCAAAGTGCTATATCATACTTTTACATCCAGAGAGAAACACCAAAAAAGCCATAATGGGAAGAGAAACACAAAATAAATAGTTTTGCATTATTGTGATGTAAAATGATGACTTCCTATTTAAAACTATTTTATTGGGTTGGGTATATTATTATATTTATTCGACACATTTGACTGCCATATTCCATCAAAACTTATCTGCTGCTCTCTGATGTGAGTAATTTCACATAGTCCTACTCACTTAAAGTGGCACTGATTTATATGCTTCACAATTAATAGATAAAATATAGCTAAATTCCAAATGGTAGAACTTTATCATCAACATAAATTGTCATATCACCCAGCCTAAAAACTGTTTCATTTTAAAGCTTTAAGGCCATAACAATACAACTTTAAAGCTGCTTTGAAACGATATGTATTGTGAAAAGCGCTACACATATAAATTTGACTATATCACTATTAATATTTATATGTTATATGTTCGCCTCTTTAAACAAGCAATTTACATTTACATCCTTTACATGTTAATCCCTGTGAAACTAAAAAGTTTGCATGTTGAAGTGAGTAGTTTTAAAATGTACATATTAATATATATTGTCAGAATTATCAAATGTAATTTGCGCTTGATGTAATAAATAAATGAGAAGTAAAGATTGTTTGTCAGAATCGCTTGATTTGATTATAAAGAGAAATCAAAGATTCTCATAGGATATATGTGATGGGGGGGCGCTGCTGAGCAATGGAGGGGTGAGACGTGTTTTACATAGCTCTGGTAACTTTTATTTTATTAATACACTAAACACCTGTATATCCGCCTAAAAGTGCTTTTGGATGATATAAGAAGACACAAGCAAGTGGAAAACCTAACCTAAAAGGAGAGAACAATGTTAAAAAAGGGAAAAGCCAAAAAGAACGACCAACAAGAGTCAGGCCTTGATCAACCCTCGGACTCAACTGAGGAGGCGGACCCACCAAACTGAGCTATACTGGCCGCTATTGCTGCGCTGTGAAATGAAGTTACCCAGATTAAAGATGACATATGCGCCACCATCGATGCCCGTATACAGACGGTGTATACTGTGCTGAGAGGCGAATTGGCTACAACTAAAGAAGAATTGCAGACATCCATCTCGACCCTGGAGAAATCCGCGACCTCGCATGCTAACACTATGGGAGAGATAGAGAAGTCCGCCTCACAACAGTCGGACGATATTACTGCACTTCAGCGTCAGGTCACCCGCCTGAGCTCTGAAGTAGAAAAACTAACTGAGAAATGCGAAGACCTAGAAGGGCGCTCGAGGAGACACAACATCCGGGTTATCGGAGTACCTGAGGGGACCGAGGGACTCAGGCCAAGAGACTTTATCACCAGGTTGCTACAAGAGGTGCTATCCCTGGATGAGAAGCCTCTCATTGATAGAGCACACCGGACCCTCCGAAGACAGCCCAAACCTCATGAGCCACCTAGACCATTTGTACTGAGGCTACACTACTTTCACACGCTTGAGGACATCCTACGCAAGGCTGCAGCGGAGAAACAGCTCTTCCATGGCGGTAAGAGGATTCAAATTTTCCCGGACTACCCGCCTGCCGTAGCTAAAAAGAGGGCACTATTCAACCGCACGAGGGAGCTGCTACGGGGCAAACCCGGGGTCAGGTACGGCCTCCTCTATCCTGCCAGACTCCTGATAACCCATAACGGCACACAGATCTCGTTCATAGATGCCAAAAAAGCGGAGGAATACGCCGAACGCCTCCCGACACCGGGCTCGACTGAAGTGAGACAGAAGGACTCGTAAACTGATGCAATCACTGCTGATGCGGAGAAACGAGATATTCAGAGAGGTGGTTGTGTAACGTTACCAGTGCTCACTAGTTAGCTTTTATGGCTAGTGCTAGCACAACACTAGCTGTTTCCTTTCCATGTGAGTTAGCGTACACACTTATACATACACACAGCTGGTGTCTCATTATCACTGTCTATGCTCATTATCTGACTGTAAAACCACCATTCTCATTAGAAGAATAATTGGAAAATGTTATGTCCTGCCTCATACAGACCGAGGTTTGCGCTGTTATTTTATTTTTTTTCCTCTCTCTTTCTCCTTTTTCTGATATCTTATCTAGAGCCCTGACAATTGTTCAGTTAACTTAACGTTAGTTCTTTAAAGTGTGGAAAGGGTTCACTGTTATTGAAAGATATTCATAATGTTATTGCCTGGAGTTACAACACAGTTACACTGTTATTGAAAGTTATTCAAAGTGTTATTGCCTGGAGTTACAACTCAGTTACGTTTTTGTTCACATATATTTAAATTTATTTCTACCCTTTTTTTAATAGAGACGATGCGAATTCCCCCCTGGGGAAAATATGTTTACAGTTTTAATTCTTAGCTAGATATATGGGTATTTGTATGGGTGTGTCACGTGCGTGTGTGTGTGTGTGTGTGTGTGTGTGTGCGCGCGTGCGTTTTCGTGTATGTGCGTGCGTGTGTTTCTGTTCACCCATGGATACGATATCACTATGGCACTTTAATTAATTATATTTTCTTTTCTTCACTAAACTACCTAAACATTTTGTGTAAGTTATCAAGTTATGTGATCAAAGATAGGAGCTAGCATCAGGCCACCAGAAGGTGTGGGGAAGTTACTGGTTTGTTTGTTGTACGTACTTCCTTAAGAAGGCTCGCGCCACATTCACTTCGAATTGGCTAGAGTAGTTTTGTTTTCATTTGTTACTATGGGGACTGGACTGACTTTGATAACGGTTGTGGGGGGGATTAGGGTAGAGGGGAGGGGAGGGGAGGGATAGGAAGACCATTCACTCAAATCCTAAACATTGACAACTGCACTGCTATGGATACTGTAGTGATCACATATTCCAGATGTATGATAGTTTAAACAAATCAAACCAGAGGGCTGAAAGGTCTCACATTTTCCAGCTGGAATGTACGCGGAGTAAATAACCCAGTCAAGAGGGGTAAAATTCTGACCCACCTAAAGTCACTGACCTCAGACATTATGTTCCTACAGGAAACTCATCTGAAGAATGGCTCGCATGGCAGGTTAAAAGCAAACTGGATAGGGGAAGTTTACCACTCAACAAGAGGTGCGGCCATTCTACTGAGAAAAGGTGTGCCCTTTTTACAGAAAAAAACAATCACTGATAAAGAAGGCCGCTATATTATAGTGATTGGTGAAATCCATAACATTTCCCTTACTCTAGTTAATGTATATGCTCCCAACTTAGATAACCCCATATTCTTTCAGAAGGTTTTTTCACTGATACCAGACATCTCACAAACACACTTGATAATAGGGGGCGATTTTAATACTGTCCTCGACACATATCTTGATAGGTCCTCCACGAAAAGACTCCCAAGGAATGCCTCTAGTGAATTTTTAAATACGTTCATTAATAACACTAATGTACTGGATATATGGAGAGTGATGAACCCTACAGGCAGGGACTACTCATTTTATTCACCTGTACATAACTCCTATAGTAGGATAGACTACTTCCTGGTGGACGCCAAACTCATACCGTCCACATTAAATGCTAAATATCACAGCATAGTGATTTCAGACCACAGCCCACTCACCTTTTCGGTGTGTTTAGATCATGTAGATAAGCCACACGCCTCTTGGAAACTGAACTCGCATTTACTCACTGAAAATAAATTTTGCGAATACTTAAAAGACCAGATTTTCCTATACTTTGAAATAAACGACAACCCTGATACCTCTCCCTCCATCCTCTGGGAAGCATTCAAGGCTTATATAAGAGGCTGTATCATCTCGTTTGAAGCTTCTAGGCGAAAAGTAAATAAGACTAAATTAAAAGAATTAGAAGATCAAATTAAAATACTTGATATAGAAAACGCGCACTCCCCCTCTATTATATTACTCAGGAAAATAGCAACACTTAAGTATGAATATAACAAAATTATCTCTGCAAAACTAAGTAAAGCATTCCTTTATACTAGGCAAAAATATTTTGAATTTGGTGACAAACCACACAAACTATTGGCTAGACAACTTAGAAAAATGGAAAACGACAGAACAATACACAAGATAAAAGCCCACAATAATACAATACTTACAAAGCCTAAAGATATCAATGACAGGTTTCTTGAATTTTATACTGATTTGTATACCTCAAAGACCACTTCAGACTCTGTAACTATTAATGCATTTTTAGATAAATGTGAACTTCCCAGACTGAGCGAGGAAGATTGTGATTCCTTGAACTCTGACCTCACAATTGTAGAGGTTCGGAGCGCCATTGCCTCCCTAAAGAGTAATAAGACACCTGGTCCTGATGGACTTTCAGGGGAACTATACAAAACATTCAGTGAGAATTTATCCCCGTACCTGTTGAAATTATACGAACATGCTCAGATGCAGGGTAATTTACCCCCCACCTTAACTGAGGCTGTGATCACATTAATTCACAAAAAAGGGAAGGACTCACAGGAAGTAGGCGCTTATCGTCCTATTTCCCTCCTTAATGTCGATGGGAAATTATTTGCCAAGATATTAGCTAACAGGCTGAATCCTTTATTGGGAAAGCTAGTTCATATGGATCAGACGGGTTTCATACCAAATAGCAGTGCTAATTTTAATCTTAGACGCCTTTTCAATATTATGTATACAAAGAGAGGTCCACCTACTGATCTTGTCATACTTGCACTTGATGCCGAGAGGGCGTTTGACCAGATTGAGTGGTGTTACTTATTTGAAGTTCTTAATAGGTTCAATTTTGGAAATAAATTTCTGTCACTAATCAAACTCATTTACAAGAATCCTACGGCTCAAATCCTAACGAACCGGACAATATCCTCTCCGTTTAGCTTACACAGAGGGACAAGGCAGGGGTGTCCACTATCCCCTTTAATTTTTGCGTTGGCTATCGAACCTTTAGCCCAATGTATTAGAATGGAACCCCAGATTTATGGTTACTCCACCAAAGACACAAATAATAAGATATCATTATACGCAGATGACATCCTTTTATATATAACGAGGCCTCAAATTACCATCCCTAATCTTCTCGACAAAATCAACCTGTTTGGGACCTTTTCGGGTTATCATATTAATTGGTCGAAAAGCGTTTTAATGCCGGTCCAAATGAGCGACTTAACACACCTAGATCACTTTCCATTTACAGTCTCTCCAGACAGATTTACCTAATTGGGGATAGAAGTGACAAAACAGTATTCATCTCTATTCCAGGCAAACTTCCCCCCTCTAATAGAGCGATTACAGACTAGAATATCATTCTGGGACACGCTCCCAATTTCTTTAATTGGGAGAATTAATGTTATAAGGATGATTTTCCTCCCGCAATTGCTATACCTTTTTCAAAACATCCCAATTTTTCTACAAAAATCTTTTTTTAAAAACCTAGATTCTTTAATAGTTCCTTTTCTGTGGGGACACAAAGTTCACAGAATAGGTAAAAAACATCTCTGTAGGCCAAAGCCAGAAGGGGGATTGGCACTTCCAGACTTTTTGCTATATTACTGGGCCTCAGCGATTAAGATGTTTACCTTTTGGTTGAACACATCAATACCAATGTCTGATTGGCTAATGCTGGAGCGGGAAGACTGCCACCCATATTCCATGGCCGCAGTCCTTCTAGCTCCAGTCGCGGTTAATAAGTCCCTGTATAATAACAATCCCATCATTCATAGCATGATTCGTATCTGGAAACAAATCAAGACCACCTTTAATCTTAAACCAATCTCTCTTCTGTTACCCATCAATAGAAATCCCACATTTGCCCCCTCCAGTCTGGACGGAGCCTTTTCTACATGGAGTGAGAGGGGTGTCCAATGTATTGGTGATTTATACGTAGGAGGCGTCTTTGCTTCATTCACGCAACTACAGAGGAAGCATGAGCTGGGAAAAAAATATTTCTTTCGTTACCTTCAAGTTAGGGATTACGTTCGGAAAAACTTGAGAGAATTTGAGACTGAACCACAATCTAAAATAGATGATTGTCTGAAATTGTCTTCTAACGAAAGTAAAATTATATCCTGTGTCTATAACAATCTCTTACTAATAAGCTCCCCATCAACTGAAAAGTATAAAAGAAAGTGGGAAGAGGAATTTGGTGAATCTATTCCAGATGATTTATGGAAAGAAATTCTTGAAAACATACATAATTGTTCAGTTAACACAAGACACTGTCTTGTCCAATTTAAAATCATACATAGACTTCATTATTCAAAAGAGAAACTACATAACATATACCCAGAAGTGTCACCCATGTGTGATAAGTGCCACTCTTCCGTAGCAACACTTCTCCATAGTTTTGTTTTATGTCCAAGGGTTCAATTATTCTGGATTGATATATGTAACGTTATGTCTGAGGTCATAAATACTCCAATCGAACCTGACCCCCTGTTTATCATTCTTGGAATATCGGAGACCTTCAGAAAACTAAGTGTGGCACAACAGCATTTTCTCTCTTATTGCTCCATAATAGCAAAGAGATTTATCCTCATCTTATGGAAGAGTGCAACCGTACCTACCTCTAAGATGTGGTTAGAGGATTTAACTAACACACTTCATTTAGAAAGGATAAGATATACACTGAGAAACAGGCTCAACTTATTCAATAAAACATGGAAACCCCTTATATCATACCTAAAAACTACAAATCCAGTAAAACAGTCCGCATCCTAGCACACAATATAGGACAATGGTAATGGTTTTAGAGTGAAGGTCTCTACGGGAAAGGGTGGATATAAATGGGGAGGGGTTAGACGGGTGGATTGGGGGTTGGGATAGTGTGGGTGATTGTGGTCAGTGTGTGTGTGTTTTTTTTTTGTGTGTGTTTTTTTTGTGTTGTTTTGTTTTGCCCTTTGAATATACCACTTTAAGCTTACTGTTTGTTTTTATTTTTATTGTCTTTGTTATTTTATTTTGAATTAGTTAAAAAAAGCTCTCAGAATGTACAAGTGAACTGTATGTCAAATCATATGCTTTAATAAAATACATTTGATATAGGATATATGTGATATGTTTCACAGGATCCGCCACATCACCAGCCCTGTCGTTTACAATCACTGGAATACTGATTCTCTGCACCTGCATCTAATCACTAGCACTCCCTTTATAAGCAGTCACTATCCACACTTCAATCTCATTGTTGCATCCAACGCTCACAGACTCCCTACCTGTTCTACTCACCTGAAATACCGACCTGTCTTCATTGTCTCCGTCTTCCTGCACCAGCCTCTTGCAGCCTTCTTCCATGGTTCTTTTCCACTTCCTCATCTGTTATCCGCTGCATCTGCAAAACAAAGTACTTAATCACCAGCAAGCTAAGTTTCACCAAACTATCAGACTGCTTAATACTCACCCATTCATCTCTCCTGCTGCTTCTTTGATACCTGCAAGTAAAAGATACCTGTTTGCTACTCACCTGTCTTGTCTCCATCAGTTTTGTGACAATTGTCATTCCTATGGATATAAAATGCTTTAAAATATTAAGTCATGTGGTAACATTAAATATATGCATTTTGTTGTCCAAAATGTAATAGTCATAATCTGCTCTCAACAATTTAATATATATTCACCTTTTTCATGGGACGTAAAACTACCCATTATGCTTTGCACGTGTGCGCAGACAGGATGCTCAAAACTTCCAGTTCGCAGCTTGATGCGTTTAGGTAGGCGTTATTGGACAGCTCTGAAACGAAGGTTGTAATCTGTTTTACTTCATTTTAATGTCCATAATGGCAACATTAGTTTGTGGTGGCAGCACGGGCAAGACTATTTAACGAAGACCGTAAACAATGTAAATTTGTCTGTCCCTCGTCCTATGAAGTTGATAAGTGCCACCTCCTGGATTGATATGACACAATGGCCATCAGTCACATATGTTGATATTCAGTTATCTTGTTTTGTCTGAGGGTGTCGATGGCGAGGAGCTTAGAAATCATAAAAGCACGGAAGCATACAATTACTTACACAGTAATAAAATTGGACGAATTATTTGCCATAATCATCAGCAGTTCACATTCTTAAAAGCGGAAGTGATGTCACCAGGTGACCACATGTTGTGGGGCGGAACTAAAATTCCCGAGGTTTGTTTCCCATAAGGAGGAGGCATTAAAAGACGAACCAAAACAAAGCCGGCATTTTACACGTGATGTCCTTATCGCTGACTATGGGCAGGTGTGCAGGAGGAAAGTGTGGGGTTTAGTGATTGGCTAACAAGACTCGTCAATGTGTTTTTAAGCTTGTGACTTACAGTCTTTGAAAGGAGAGTGTGGGGTGAGACGGATTCGCGGCAAGTTCTGGATTTCCGATCAGGTGCTGGCTGGACACGCTGGAGACGCAACGGTGGAGTTTGTAATAAAGAGAGGACAACGAGCACGAGTGACTTGGAAGTCGGACTGCCTGGGGCTGTGGATTACCGAATCTGACGAGGCAAGAGAGAGAGATCGGCTGGGCTACGATAAGCTAAGTAAACATTCCTACACAAAGATACTGGATGTGCATACTGTTGTCTTGCTAGTGCTGTAGCCAACGATTCACCAGCCTCACTGTATCATTCTATCGACTTCCATATTGGTGCATTACTGCTGTCTTGCAAGTGTTGTAGCCAACGATCCACCAGCCTCACTGTATCATTCTATCAACTTCCATACTGGATGTGTATACTGCTGTCTTGCTAGTGCTGTAGCCAACGATTCACCAGCCTCATTGCACTGTTCTATTGGCTTCCATACTGGATGTGTATACTGCTGTCTTGCTAGTGCTGTAGCCAACGACTTACCAGCCTCATTGCACTGTTCTATTGACTTCCATATAGGGGTGGGAGATATTGACCAAAATGAATATCTCGATATTTTTTTCCAATATCTCGATATCGATATTCAGAAGATATTTTGCCATCCTTCAAAGAAACTTGTGCAAACTGGCAAAGAAGGTCCAGTTGGTATTTTGACTTGCTGCATTTGACCTATTATTGTAGGCTATAGAAAAAACAACAATAAAGGAGCTAACTAAACAGAATCTGAGGTAGCCCCTACTTTTTCCACTTACAAAAAAATAAATAAAAAAACGTAACTAGGCACCTCTTGGAACAGTGATTATTAAATCAAACAACAATATTGTTGATGATATATTCAAAGTAAAAAAAAATATTTTCAAAACGCTATAAATCCATCCATTTTTCCCCAAAACGCTATAAATCCATAATTTTTCCCAAAAATTGATGGTTTGTCTTTTTAAAAAAGTCTTTTGTCTTTTATTTTTCGTGTTTGCATTTATGAGGAAAAAAACACGTGACACGTGACAGTTCTCCATTATGGACGCGATGGCTCTGAAAGCGGCAGTAAAAGACTTTCAAACTTTCACAGAGACCTCAAAACAGAAAGCACAAAACCTTTCTTTAAAACGAATTTCGTTTTGTATTAATTGTATCTTAATTTTAATAATTTTTTCATTAACCAATTTCCTGGATTTCATACATAAATATATATATATATATATATATATATATATATATATATATATATATATATATATATATATATATATAGGCTAGCAATCACAACAAAGGTGCTTGAACTGGAGATTATATCATCATGAACCGAACCGTAGCCTCGCCTCACAGGCCTAAAAAATGTGAAATATATTTACAGAAAGCTGGTTCTAAACAAAACCATCCAAAACAAAATAAAACTATAATA
Source organism: Vimba vimba (assembly GCA_022828995.1). Classification (NCBI taxonomy): domain Eukaryota; kingdom Metazoa; phylum Chordata; class Actinopteri; order Cypriniformes; family Leuciscidae; genus Vimba; species Vimba vimba. Next base: position 754,008 of record JAKKIH010000026.1, on the reverse strand, counting down.
AATGTGCATTTCTCCGGTGCGTTCACTAGCCTACTGCGAAGATCGCGAGTCTATCGTCGACTTCATCTTTGCAGCCGACACAGAAATTAATAAACAATTAAAATATCTTATTGCAATATTTTACATATTCATAATCATTACTTTTGCTGGTTCTTTGAGGCAGCTTTTTAGGTTTATGGCGTTTTGGAAAAGAGCTCTTCACGTACAAACACCGTTTCACCAAGGCACAGCCCTTCAGCACAGAACAAAAAGAGAAAAAGCACGGACTTACTAATTACGAAACTTTGATATGGTTGAACTGGTGAAACGGTCACAAATTCCTCTTCAACTCAAACCTTCTCAGTACGAGTTATGAAGGAAGAGAACAGCATTACAGTGTTCAGCGCGTCCTCCTCTGATTGCTGATTCTTAAATCATTTTACAAAACGGTTTTGCGCATGTGCTTCTGCGCGCACTATTTCGAATTTACTTATGAATGTGCGTTTTTGACGACACGGGACCATGGACTGAGCCACTCGGAGGTTGCTTCCGGGAATAGTACTGCCCTACAGTATTAAAAATCGCTACATATAATTGTTTAGAATGTTATAGTGTGCGTTATTTGTTTTCTGTTTAACTTCTTTCAGCTCTTTTCATGTTTGGGGGGTCGGATTGTACAAATTATGAAATATTCGATATCCCAATTTTGCATATCGTCCAGACAACAATTTGGATATTATCGTCTAAACGATATATCGCCCACCTCTACTTCCATACTAGAGGTGTATACTGCTGTATTGCTAGTACTGTAGCCAACGATTCACCAGCTTCACTGTGCTAGTCTATCGACTTCCATATTGGTGCATTACTGCTGTCTTGCAAGTGTTGTAGCCAACGATCCACCAGCCTCACTGTATCATTCTATCGACTTCCATACTGGATGTGTATACTGCTGTCTTGCTAGTGCTGTAGCCAACGATTCACCAGCCTCATTGCACTGTTCTATTGGCTTCCATACTGGATGTGTATACTGCTGTCTTGCTAGTGCTGTAGCCAACGACTTACCAGCCTCATTGCACTGTTCTATTGACTTCCATACTAGAGGATACTGCTGTATTGCTAGTACTGTAGCCAACGATTCACCAGCCTCACTGTACTATTCTATCGACTTCCATACTGGATGTGCATTATTGCTGTCTTGCTAGTGCTGTAGCCAACGATTCACCAGCCTCACTGTATCATTCTAACGACTTCCATACTGGATGTTGTAGCGTATGGACAGGACTCATGATTACTAGTCATTATAAATTTTAAGGAAGCTTTTAACCCTTAAACTCATAATTGTAAATTAGAACATGGCGCCATGAGTCTGGACTGAATTGATCTCTTTTGACACGTTTGCTACCAAGTGATGCTTAACAGAGAACATCTCAGAATTTGAGGAGATGGCTTCAAAGAGATCCCTATCTGCTCACATCTCTCTCTCTCCAAGCCAGAGACCCAGGTGGCCAGGAGATCTCCACACACTCACACACACCCCCCCCCACACACACACACAAACAAACATCCCTTTTGCGTTTAATTCCGAATACAAGTGATTCAGAATTTGTAGGTGACATATTATAGCATGCATGTTTGATTTAGTTTTGTGTTATTCTATAGTGTGATTCTCTAGTGTGTAGTTTTGAATTCTAAGTGTGTATTTTTAAGAATGATCCATTATATTTGTCTTGTACCTCTACCTCCTGCTAGACTATACAATTTTATGATCTCCTAAAGGAATGTCAGCAAGCCAGGAATCTCACTGAGATTCTGGCAGAGGAGCAGAATTAACGTGTTCATCCTAGATATTTTATATGTATAACCACTGAAGAACTATGTAAACCTGAATGTAATTTCCCCTTTTCATGATTGTTCTATGTGATGTGGCTTTGTATTCTTGTAAACCTTAATGGCATAATGCTTTAGAGGTGCACACTGTTGTGAAATCAATGTGTCATGTTGGTCTTTCTAAAGTCCAATCTTCATTCCCACTTGTCAATGTACATCACATGTTGGGTTAATCTTATTCCTAGGGTGTTAGTTTAACCTTTAAGCTTATTTTTACAGAATAAGAATCTATCTCGACGTGTACCTTCGAAACATATCTAATTCGGTATCCACTTAAAGCTCTCCTTGTACTGAAACCAAATATATGCATTAGGCTCTGGTAAAATGTATTATACTAGGTTTAACATCGGTTAGAGTGTAATTGATCAAATAATAACGCTGCCATAAAACATGCAAATTAAACTGGGAACCAAGACAAAGAAAGTTTTTCCCGCTCGGAATGTCACGTTCCAATTGGCCTGACACCCCACAGGAGGAGTGTTTGTCGCATCCTAGAAAAAGCGAACACACTCGGTGTTCGCTCTCTTGTTCTTGTAGTCTCGTCATCTTTGTACTCGTCTCGTCTTCTCTCCGTTTTATTTTACTTTCACTTTGTTTTGTTTTAGTCGTAACTCCGACTTCTTGTTTAGTAGTCTCGTGTTCATTCAGTACCAACTACTAGTGAAACGAACTTCAAACTAAATTCTCCGGCAACTCTTACAAGTCGACCGTTTTGAAGTTTCCGCGACAACGCGCGCTCAGGAAGACCCAATGAGAACGCTTCAACTTGGCGGACCCGCACCTTGAAGGGCAAACACGTATGCCGTCCGGTTTCGACCACAAAGTTCCAATGCAAGTATTTCATGTCTTACCAAGATCTAAATGCGTAGTACATTTCCCTGTTTAAGGTGATTTTGATATACTTTGATGGTTCTCAGAGGTAGTCATTGTGATTTGTTTTGCTATTCTGTAATTTGTTGTTTTCTTTCTGTTTATTTTACTTTCATTTTACTATCCCATATGTGTATATATATATATATATATATATATATATATATATATATATATATATATATATATATATATATATATATATATATATATACTTATATACTTTGTTAGATGTAGTTGTAACGTTACCTTCGTAATCGCATTTTATTAAAACTGATTATACTCTTAATTTGTCTCTGTTTTGCTGCTCACGAAACAAAGCCTCTTAAATGTGTTCGATCTTATAGCTACAACAAGCTCGATAAATTTGTGATTAACCTGCAAGTTAATAATCTCGTGAACCAGACAATTATTCTCTGTGGCCAAGAGAATCATTTTTCTTGAGAGTTCATAAGGATATTTCTCCTTGATAGTTGATAAGAACATCGCATAATTCGTTTGGCGGACAGACGGATTATCTGATGATTTGATTTGCTTTTAGTAGTCATTCACAAATTCAAATTATAGCCCTTTTGTATTCATAATAAATTGCAATTTGTTAAGATTGATTTTCTATATACAGAGATACAACTATATGGGCTGTGTATTACCTTTTGGGTAATTTTAAATTGTGTAAGTGATAGCCAGTATAATTAGTTATTGATTTATTAATAATTCATAAATGAATATTAGTAAACCAATAACCGTACATTCCCCTCACATTTGAGCTGGTGTTCTTACAATGTGCATACTGCTGTCTTGCTAGTACTGAAGCCAACGATTCACCAGCCTCACTGTACTATTCTATCGACTTCCATACTGGATGTGCATTACTGCTGTTTTGCTAGTACTGAAGCCAACGATTCACCAGCCTCACTGTACTATTCTATCGACTTCCATATTGGATGTGCATTACTGCTGTCTTGCTAGTGCTGTAGCCAACGATTCACCAGCCTTACTGTATCCTTCTATCGACTTCCATACTGGATGTGCACACTGCTGTCTTGTTAGTGCTGTAGCCAACGACTTAACCAGCCTCACTGTACTATTCCATCGACTTCCATACTGGATGTGCATTACTGCTGCCCTGTTAGTGCTGTAGCCAACGATTCACCAGCCTCACTGTACTATTCTATTGACTTCCATACTGGATGAGTATACTGTTGTCCTGCTAGTGCTGTAGTCAACGACTTAATTGCCTCATTGTGCTATTCTATTGGCTTCCATATTGGGTGTGCATTGCTGTTGTGACTCACCAGCCTTACTGTACTATTCTACACTGTCTCGTTATCATCAGTCTGCATTACAGCTTAAGGATCCCAGCCCTCTGCTCCAGCCATGCAACTGTAAACCTATCATCCAGTTCGTCTTCTCCCTGGCATGTAAATAATGGAATAGTCCATCTCAGTGTCGCCGGCGCCGCCTGCCTGTCACTGTTCGAGTCGCCTGCCTGTCACTGTTCGAGTCGACCGCCTGCTGATTATTGGTGTGAAGATTGTGGTGAGACCTCACTTGAACCCTGGTGTGTTGTGGTGTTTTCTTCTGTTTCAAAGTATTCCACGTTTGCTGTGGATTTCCCCCAGGCTTTGTTGACGGGGCCGTGGCAGACTGAGCGGTCAGCTAAGGGTCAGGGAGCAAGCCGGTGACACCATACTGCCAGTTACCTGCTGTGGGAGGAACTAATTCAGCTGGGTGGCAGCACCCTCTAAGTGGGGGAGCGTGGAGGAACTTCGGACCTAAGCTGGGCCTTGAGACACTACTTGGAGAAAGGCAGTTGTTCTGCTTTCAGAAACATACCGTAGCAGAAGACGGTTGCCCTGCTTCAAGAGACATTTTAACTATTGAGTTTTTGACTAAACTATTTGACTTTAATAAATTCTTTGTTTTAAACTCACTTGACAAGCTTCTGAACTTTATTGGTGGGTGTGGTCTGCTCCTCGGGGTGGTATCGCCCCTTCTTCCTGGTCACAGTAGAGCTGAGTCAGACTATAAATAAACCCAATTACATTGTGTGGGTTATGTTACAAAATAACGGAGTAGTGGAAACAGCTGGATGCTCCTGCGTAGCTGGCCCTGGTAGGTCTTGTAGCCATGCTGCTGCTGTGTTGTGGAAGGTGGGTATTTATAAATAGAGCAACACTGTTAGTGTCCCCAGGTCATGGCACGTAGTATGGCAGAACTAATATTCCGTGGTTTGTTTCCCATAAGGAGGAGGCGTTAACAGACGGACCAAAACAAAGCCGGCATTTGCGCTTGATGTCCTTATCGTTAACTATGTACAGGTGTGCAGCGGGAATGTGTGGGTTTTGGTGGTTAGTTAACAAGGCATGGACAATGTGTTTTTAAGCTTGTGACACTTAGTCTTCAGGCAGACCTTGTGGGGGTGAGACGTGGATTTGTGGTGAGCTCCAGATTACCTATCGAGGAATAATGTTGCCTGGATACACTAGAGACGCAACTTTAGAGCTTGTAATGAGGAGTTGACAATGACCACGAGTGAATTGGGATCCGGATTGCCTTGGGCTGTGGACAACCGCATCTGACGAGATGAGGAATCACTTGGGGCTACTGCAAACTAAGTAAACACTCCCACTTAATGCGACTGAGTTGTAGAACATTTGAAATATACCGCCAGCGCTTGTCTCCCCCCTCGTTTATTGTGATCAAAGTTTTGTTAATTAGTATATGTCCAGTATAGACAGATCACCTGTGTTGTAGTCAACGGCCCACCAGCCCCACTGTAGTATTCTAGCGACTTCCATACTGGATGTGCATCATTGCTGCCTTGCCTGTGTCATAGCCAATGACCCACCAGTCCCATTGTACTATTCTAGTGACTTCCATACTGGATGTGCATCATTGCTGCCTTGCCTGTGTCATAGCCAATGACCCACCAGTCCCATTGTACTATTCTAGTGACTTCCATACTAGATGTGCATTATTGCTGCCTTGCCATTGTTGTAGCCAATGACCCACCAGCCCCACTGTAGTATTCTAGCGACTCCCATACTGGATGTGCATTATTGCTGCCTTGCCTGTGTTGTAGCCAACTTCCATGAGTGCTGTTGCATTGTCCTATAAAGCCTTTGCATCATTGTACCTTGCCATTACCAGTTTGCATTACAGATTGAGGCCTCCAGGTTTCCGCTCCAAGTGTGTAACTGTAACCCCACCATCCAGCTTGCCTTACCCCTGGTGTGTACCCAACTGAATATCGCACTCCAGCACCGCCGACGTCACCGCCTGCCTGCCACTGTCCTGAGTCAACTGCCTGCTGACAGTTGGTGTGAAGATTGTGGTGTTTTCTTTCAAAGTGTGTTCCACGTTTGCAGTGGATTTCCCCAGGCATCGTTGACGGGGCCGTGTCAGACCGAGCGGCCAGCTAAAGTACCTGGGAGCGAGTCCGGCACACCTTACCGCCAGGTAATAGCCAGTTTAGTGTGCTAGTGAATCATTACAATTCAACCATTGGTAGCCAGGGCTGCACCGAAGTAACCTCTTGTTTCGCCTTTCCAGTTCATCTGCTGGGGGAGGACTCTTCTGGCCGGGTAGTGGCACCCTCTGAGGGGGGAGTGTGGGGGGAACTTCCGACTAAAGCCAGGCCCAGAGACATAGAGACCTTGCTTTTAGAGATGCTCTTAATTGTTCGACTTCAATAAATTCTTTGTTTTAAATTATTTTGTCGGCCTCTGAACCTTATTGGTGGGTGTGGTCTTCTCCTCAGGGTAGTAGGTTGGGGTGGTCGTGCATTAGTGCCCCCCTTCCTGGTCACATTAGCCTGGCTTAAAGGGATACTCCACTTTTTTTGGAAATATGCTCATTTTACAACTCCCCCAGAGATAAACAATTGAGTTTTACCGTTTTAGAATCCATTCAGCCGAACTCCAGGTCTGACGGTACCACTTTTAGCATAGCTTAGCGTAGATCATTGATTCTGACGAGCCCAGTAGCATTTCTTTCAAAATGACCAAAGAGTTTCAATATTTTTCCTATTTAAAACTTGACTCTTCTGTAGTTAAACCGTGCACTAAGATCGACGGAAAATGAAAAGTTGCGATTTTTCTAAGCCTATATGTCTAGGAACGTAATAATCAAGGAACTGTGCGGCCGTACCATGGGCGCAGCAGGCGTAGTGATATGACGAAGCACTTGCCGTCAACAAACCAACGTGACAACCTGCTTGCACAGGGAGCGTGCCTTGTAGCATGGAGACATTGTGAGAGACGATTTAGATGACATTTACTTTGGTGCTGATCCCGAACCGTATTTATTTGAACTGGAATACACTGAAGATGAGCTTTTGGAACGTGAAAGGCAAGAAAGTATGGCTGAACAGACTGGGGAAGAAGGGAGGAAGAGAGCAGATTCAAAATGGTGGTGCAAGTGTGGGTCTTGCCAACCGTTGTAACGAGTGGGACCAGGTCTTACCATCGATGACAAGGGTCGATCTACCTGATGAGGAAGTGACGTGTCGCAACATCCGAGGACTTCTTAGTGATGCTGCATCCTTCAGTGGTCGAATTATTATTATTATTATTATTATTATTATTATTATTATTTTAGTTATTTTTTTCCGGTTTGACAAAATAAACTGGAAAAAACGTCCCGTGCCGAGCGGACCTGCTGGCCAGCTATCGTTAGAGTAAGTAATTCCTGCAATCATTACAATGCATGAGTCAACTTTTTAGAATGCATCCTGTCAGCATGCATTTTCACGTTTATATTTATGATGTGCTATCTTCTCAGTCAATACAGGTTGGTGTCGTACCGCATTATTATGGAGTGGGCCCTGAAGGGAGAGACTTTGGGAAGAGGCAACCGAAAACCATTGCCATTGTGTGTGATTGGTGCCATTCGCCAAAAATATCCATCAGAATCAGGAGTTTATGTTGGATTTCAAGAAGCAGAAGATGCAATAAATATAATATAGTACTGTTACAGTTCTATAGGCCTACATTCCAAGTGCTCGGATTTTATGGCTTCTTACAGTCCAAAGACATTTTTGCAATCTGGTGGACTATAAAGATTATATTCTGTTCTATATTGCACAAGCTTTCAGTGTGAAACATTTGGGTTATGTTATCAGTGATTACATTAGTCTGTTTAGACATTTTCTCATCTGAAGATCAGACTTTCCCATATTATTAACTCAAAGATGTGAGTTGTCATAATTTAATTGGTCTAAATAAAGCTTTGCCTTCATGTACCTAGAAAAATATGTGAAGCCTTGTTATTTTTTTTACATGATCTACCAACTTATAGAAATACAGTAGAGCAACATGTATATTTGGTTTTGTTTACAACATATCTAACATCTTTTACTTGTAAAATACATATGCCTAGCTGATATTTTCAAACAAAAGGGTAATCACAAATTGAGAATGCAAACATTTATTTAACTGTACGATAAAACAACAAATTAAACATTTACATACAGTGAGGAAAATAAGTATTTGAACACCCTGCTATTTTGCAAGTTCTCCCACTTAGAAATCATGGAGGGGTCTGAAATTGTCATCGTAGGTGCATGTCCACTGTGAGAGACATAATCTAAAAAAAAAATCCAGAAATCACAATGTATGATTTTTTAACTATTTATTTGTATGATACAGCTGCAAATAAGTATTTGAACACCTGAGAAAATCAATGTTAATATTTGGTACAGTAGCCTTTGTTTGCAATTACAGAGGTAAAATGTTTCCTGTAGTTTTTCACCAGGTTTGCACACACTGCAGGAGGGATTTTGGCCCACTCCTCCACACAGATCTTCTCTAGATCAGTCAGGTTTCTGGGCTGTCGCTGAGAAACACGGAGTTTGAGCTCCCTCCAAAGATTCTCTATTGGGTTTAGGTCTGGAGACTGGCTAGGCCACGCCAGAACCTTGATATGCTTCTTACAGAGCCACTCCTTGGTTATCCTGGCTGTGTGCTTCGGGTCATTGTCATGTTGGAAGACCCAGCCTCGACCCATCTTCAATGCTCTAACTGAGGGAAGGAGGTTGTTCCCCAAAATCTCGCAATACATGGCCCCGGTCATCCTCTCCTTAATACAGTGCAGTTGCCCTGTCCCATGTGCAGAAAAACACCCCCAAAGCATGATGCTACCACCCCCATGCTTCACAGTAGGGATGGTGTTCTTGGGATGGTACTCATCATTCTTCTTCCTCCAAACACGTTTAGTGGAATTATGACCAAAAAGTTCTATTTTGGTCTCATCTGACCACATGACTTTCTCCCATGACTCCTCTGGATCATCCAAATGGTCATTGGCAAACTTAAGATGGGCCTTGACATGTGCTGGTATAAGCAGGGGAACCTTCCGTGCCATGCATGATTTCAAACCATGACGTCTTAGTGTATTACCAACAGTAACCTTGGAAACGGTGGTCCCAGCTCTTTTCAGGTCATTGACCAGCTCCTCCCGTGTAGTTCTGGGCTGATTTCTCACCTTTCTTAGGATCATTGAGACCCCACGAGGTGAGATCTTGCATGGAGCCCCAGTCCGAGGGAGATTGACAGTCATGTTTAGCTTCTTCCATTTTCTATCGATTGCTCCAACAGTGGACCTTTTTTCACCAAGCTGCTTGGCAATTTCCCCGTAGCCCTTTCCAGCCTTGTGGAGGTGTACAATTTTGTCTCTAGTGTCTTTGGACAGCTCTTTGGTCTTGGCCATGTTAGTAGTTGGATTCTTACTGATTGTATGGGGTGGACAGGTGTCTTTATGCAGCTAACAACCTCAAACAGGTGCATCTAATTTAGGATAATAAATGGAGTGGAGGTGGACATTTTAAAGGCAGACTAACAGGTCTTTGAGGGTCAGAATTCTAGCTGATAGACAGGTGTTCAAATACTTATTTGCAGCTGTATCATACAAATATATAGTTAAAAAATCATATATTGTGATTTCTGGAATTTTTTTTTTAGATTATGTCTCTCACAGTGGACATGCACCTACGATGACAATTTCAGACCCCTCCATGATTTCCAAGTGGGAGAACTTGCAAAATAGCAGGGTGTTCAAATACTTATTTTCCTCACTGTATATGATGTGAAGTCCCAGTGTATTCTGAACATGCAAGGTCTATGGGGAGTTGGTGTGTTTGTGTTCATTCTGAGTTACAGATGACAATCACAGCTTCTCTGATGGACCTTTGAACCTTAATGTGTACGCTCTTAGGACATCTTCCTTGCTGGGTTTTGGCTGTAAGGCGATGTTAGCTGCCAGACGAGGTCTTCTGACACGGGATGACGAATCTTTGAATTTGACAGTGGGATCCAATCGTCTTTCAATCACTCCTTCCATGAGACCATTTGTGAATGTTTGTGTTGTCTTCGTATAGATGGGTCTGGCAATCCACTGCTTAGATTGTCTTTGAAATCGTAAATTCTAATCGTAAATTCTCTAAGATCATTATTCATGTCGGCACTAATGATGTTCGACTCCGCTAGTCGGAGATCACCAAAATTAATATTAAAGAGGTGTGTGAACTCGCAAGTACGATGTCAAGCACTGTAATTTGCTCTGGCCCCCTTCCTGTTCGCAGGAGTGATGAAATAGTTAGTAGATTGTGTTCGCTTAACGGTTGGCTGTCTAAGTGGTGTCCGCAACATAATATAGAATTTATAGACAATTGGAAAAGTTTTTGGGGCAAACCTGACCTGTTGAAAAGAGATTGTATTCATCCCTCCTGGGATGGTGCTGCTCTTCTCTCTAGTAATATGGCTCATAGTCTTAGAGCTCAAACATGACAATCTGAGGCTCAGGTCAGGAAGCAGACAGACTGGCTAAACCCGACTGTCTGCTAGCGGCCTCACGTCACCAAGGTCAGATAAATCCTATCACATAGAGCCTCTTTCACCTAGCTATCATCATATAGAGACTGTGTCTGTTCCCCGAATTTGGAAATCCAAAAAACGTTTAAACCCATCTAAGGTTAAAAATTTAATTGATGTTCAACAAATAAAAAACAGCTATAATACAGATGAGCAAATGCTAAAGCTTGGGTTGCTGAATATTCGATCGCTTACTTCAAAAGCACTCATTGTTAATGATATGATTTCAGATAATAACCTAGATGTGCTGTGTTTGACAGAAACCTGGCTAAAACCAAACGATTACATTACTTTAAATGAGTCCACCCCGCAAGATTACTGTTATAAACATGAGCCTCGTCTGAAACGCAAAGGGGGAGGAGTTGCTGTAATCTATAGTAATATTTTCAAAACCACTAAGAAATCAAGTTTTAAATATAATTCTTTTGAAGTGTTAGTACTTAATGTAAAAATATATAGTATAAATGATAAATCACGTTTGAGATTTGTGCTGGCTACTGTATACAGGCCACCAGGGCACGATAAAATCTTTATGGTGCCCTGGTGGCCTGTATACAGTAGCCAGCACAAATCTCAAACGTGATTTATCATTTATACTATAGGGCACAATAAAGATTTTATCAAAGAATTTGCGGACTTTCTATCAGAATTAATATTGACTGCAGATAAAGTACTAATTGTTGGTGATTTTAATATACACATCGATAATGAAAAAGATGCATTGGGATTGGGATTTAAAGACATTGTAAACTCTATTGGAGTTAGACAACACGTGTCAGGACCTACTCATTGTCGTAATCATACTCTAGATCTAATATTATCACACGGAATAGATGTTGATGCCGTTGGAATTCTGCAGCAGAGCGATGACATCTCAGATCATTATCTAGTCTCGTGTAAACTTCATTTAGCCAAGGCTGCAAAGCCGACTCCGTGTTTCAAATATGTTAGACCTATTACTTCTGCCACTAAAGATTGCTTTATTAATAATCTTCCTAATCAGTTTCACCATCTCAGCATCCCAGATAGCTTAGAAGAACTCGATATTGCAACAGAAACTTTTAACTCTCTCTTTTCCAGCACTTTAGACACAGTTGCTCCGTTGCGCTTAAAGAAGATTAAAGAAAATAGTCCAACGCCGTGGTACAACGAGCACACTCGGGCCCTTAAGAGAGCAGCAAGAAAAATGGAGCGCAACTGGAAGAAAACAAAACGAGGTATTTCGCATTTCATGGAAAGAGAGCTCGATTGCTTACAGAGAGGCCTTAAAAGCTGCTAGATCTGCTTATTTTTCAAACCTATTAGAAGAAAATAAACATAATCCTAGGTATTTATTTGAAACAGTGGCTAAACTAACGAAAAAGAAAGCTTCAAGCACCGAAGTTTCCAAGCAGCACAGCAGTAATGACTTTATGAACTTCTTCACTTATAAGATTGATAATATCAGGGAGAAAATTATAACTATGCAACCGTCTACTACAGTATCGCATCAGACAGTGCATTGTAGTCTCCCTGAGGAAAAATTTGATTCATTCGTTGCTATAGAAGAGGAAGAATTGACTAAACTCGTTAAATCATCTAAATCTACAACATGTATGTTAGACCCTATACCGACTAAGCTACTGAAAGAAATACTTCCAGAGGTCATAGATCCTCTTCTTAATATCATTAATTCATCTTTGTCTCTAGGATACGTACCAAAAACCTTTAAGCTGGCTATGATTAAACCGCTTGTTAAAAAACCGCAACTTGATCCTACAGAATTAGTCAATTACAGGCCGATCTCGAATCTACCTTTTCTGTCAAAGATATTAGAAAAAGCAGTATCTTCACAACTGTGTTCCTTTCTTGAATGAAATGATATCTGCGAGGATTTTCAGTCAGGATTTAGACCGTACCATAGTACTGAGACTGCTCTCGTTAGAGTCACAAATGATTTGCTCTTATCATCCGATCGTGGTTGTGTCTCTCTATTAGTGTTACTCGATCTTAGTGCTGCATTTGATACTATCGACCACAACATTCTTTTAAATAGACTCGAAAATTATGTTGGCATTAGTGGAATTGCACTAGCATGGTTTAAATCATACTTATCTGACCGTTATCAGTTTGTAGCAGTAAATGAAGAGATGTCTCATCGATCACAAGTTCAGTATGGCGTACCACAAGGCTCAGTACTAGGACCGCTGTTGTTCACTCTGTACATGCTACCATTAGGCGATATCATTAGGAAACATGGCATTAGCTTTCACTGTTATGCTGACGATACTGTAGCAACACTGGGTTGTACATTAATATTAATATTAATGATCTATAGGGAATTTTAATAATTAATCATGAATATGATTAATATTTTGCATATTGCAGTTACATTAATTTATTCGAAGTTGAAAATAGATCGATTTGTATATATGAATAATCAATCACAACGAATTATAATTCATCATTCATATATCAATGATCCTATTTCAGATCGATTATGAGATAACCCTTAATGGAAAATTAATGTAATTATCGAACAGTTGTTTGTCCCGCAAACGACCATAAGATTAACTTACCAACCTTCTCAATAAAGTTATCACTTCTTATAATTTCAAAAAGGAATAGCTTCTGGCCATGAAACCATTCTTTTTGTCCTTATAAAATTTAGGTTACTAAACCATAATCAAATTGTAAAGCCTGTAGCTAGATCAAACATTTCAGGGACTCGTAATGTGAGAATTATAGACAGGATCAATCAAGTATATATGGAATTTTAATAATTGGACTAATACATTGAACTAAGGAATACAAAATACTACAATTTACACGAGTAAATATGTATGTACAGGACACGTAAACAAAATACAAGACTAAACGAATAACGAAAATGAGGGAGAGAGAGAGAGAGAGAGAATGGGAGAGTGAGCAAGGGAAAGTGAAAGCAAAAGACCATCTGAAATGATCACAGTAAACTAAATCACAGACAGTAACCTTTTGAAAGACAACAAGGAATCAAATCACATTAAAGTTCAATAAACGTATCTTGCAAGATGGTTCTCTTTGTTGCTGAAGACGCAAAGTCGTGCGTGCGTCGTTAGGAGCAACGTGCGTGTGTTTCCTTAAGAAAACAGGGCTCGCGCTCTCGTGTCTTCCGGTGAGCGCGGTCGCGGGATTTTCAAAAGAGTCTTTCTCTTTGAGTTGAAGTTGCCTGCTGCGTTTGCTTCGTTGAGTCCGAAGACGAAAATAAAGAAAAGACGTAAAGAAAAAGAAAAACGGAGAAAGCTCCCAAAAGGGAGCCATATGGATCTTCTCGCTGACGAAGAGGGTTCCTGAAAGTGCTCCGAGTTTCCGAAGGGGAGAGAGTGAGAAACAGGCAAGTTCTGTCTTTTGAGGGAATCCCGTCCCCGCCCCATTTTACGGGAAGGGCAAATCTGTCGAGATTTTTCGAGCGGGAAGATTCCTGTGTTTGTTGGGAACAGCCTCTTGGCTCGAATTACAGTGAAGTTTGACTTGAGCCTTTCGGCTCCAGAAATATGAAATGTGTCAAACAATGTACATTACTGCATTCTGCTATCGAAATTCGACTCTGTTAGATTGCGAGGATTACAGAGATATGAAACTTGTCATAGGAAGATTGTAGGAACACCAAGTTACATAAGATATGCATAATTACACACATTTAAGGTTTGTTCATTCAAATAAACGTCATAAACGAAGTGAATATAACCTAGGAAAACGCTCAGGAGTATATGAAAAATTACATGCTTATATTCTAAGTTTAATGTCCAAAGTTCGTGTATGTGGGTGCGTTAATGTGTGTGTTGGAATGTCTGTCATGTTGCGCTTCCCGTTATCTCTTGCAGAGAAGCTTTGGCTGTAGAGCCCTGCACGGGCCTCAAATCTAGGCCCGAGCCCGGCCCTGGCCCGAGACGCTCAGGCCCTTGCCCGACCCGTGTCCGACAGCTCATCAGAATTATCAGCCCGAGTCCGACCCGAGCCCGTTTTTTTTTTTTTTTTTTTTTTTTAACAGCGGCAGATTGCCATTAAAATATGTCTGTTTTGTTAGTTATGTTTCTTTTCTTTTCATTTCATTTCTTTATTAAGCTAATTTAGACAAATGTTTGAAGCATTTAAAAAAAAAAATGACGGCCAAGCAAGCCGAGCCAACAGCGAGTAAAACATGTTTGATCAATTTAGCCTCTCAAATCAACGCTAATACTTTACTTAGCTACAATAAAATCCATAGATATAAAACACTTCAAGCATATCACACAGACAGTTAGTTTAATGTTTATTTATTCAACCACAGTGAGTAGTTTTTTTAAAAATACTGAGGCAGGCTCAGGCTGCTCGCAACAGCGCTCGCAAACGAAATGAGCAATAGTCAATCTAAACAAATTAAATTAAATAAATCAAAAACAAACTTGCAGGTTATCTTACCTCAAAAATGCACCACAGAACATGGCCATCCTTTTTTCCAGTAGTTTCCAACAGTTAAACGAAAATAAAGTCCAATCGAACGAAAAACATCAGTAGTTTCTAACAGTTAAACGAAAATAAAGTCCAATCAAACGAAAAACATCAGTAGTTTCCAACAGTTAAACGAAAATAAAGTCCAATCAAACGAAAAGTTAGAACAGTCTTTTACAGAGCATCGTGGAGAAAAAGAATAGCATCCACAGTGGAAGATTTTAACCCAGTCCTCTCTTCTATCACTTGCGATTTTTCTCTTAAAGGGACACTTCACCCATTTGCATTAAGCTTTGTATTGTTAGAAACCCAGTCATATATTACAATAAACGTGGATTTTTCATTCATTTTTCCCTGAGATGGGAGAAATAAGGATTTAAGTGTTTTACTTCCTGCTTATTATGACGTAAAAATCATCATTTTGCGTCATAATAAGCAGGAAGTCACATTTCATTGAAAAGTGTAGAGACTACAAACACTAGCTCCTCATTATTCCAGGGGGCGGGACCCGCTCACGCTACAGGCCTATTACAGATCAGTGGGTGGGACTTCACTTTCTGAAACTGAAAGCAATATCCTCCATCTTGTTTGGAAGCTAAGCTAACAGGCACTGTGGAGACAGATGTGAAGATATGACAATAGCGGAGGGTAACGTTACTCAATATGATGTAGAAGAAGAGGATTTCGGAAGTCTGATGCTTGAATCAGGTGTTTGTGGCTACCTTTACAAGCCGCATAGCGAAGAGCAGCCGAGGCAGAAGACCTGCCTGTCGCGGACGAGAAGCCCAGACTGGCTCGAGCTGGGGGCGGACTGGTGGCGCCGGTGATCTCACTATGCAACTACGAACACAGAGATACAGTCCGTCTGCTGCAAAGAATTTAAACGATGCCAATTTCTCCTGGACGAAATCTCTGAATCAGACGAGGACACGGACGTTTGTGTTGTGAACCATCCTAGTTTCGCACCGCATCTGACTGAACATCCCGGTAACGTTACCATGCAATAATTCACCACTTCGAAAGAAATACAAATGAGGAGTAATTCACTAATGAGTTCGCCAACTAACTAACGTTAGACATTTTGTGTGAAATGAATTTCAAGCTCCGGTGGTAGCTAGCCTTATAGACGGATGAGTGCTGTTCTGGATTAGTGGGAGTGGCTTGCGCAGCTGTGCAATGTGGTGCATTGTGGGAGTTGTTGTCTTTCATACAAATGCGTCCTGAAGTTACTTTCTTTCTTTCCTCGGTCAAGAAGGCACCAAATTCAAAATTTATTTTACATTTCGACTACATATATGACCCACTTTCAATAAAGATCAATGTTCCCATGGGTGAAATGCTCCTTTAATATTCTCCATTATTTGTACATGAGGTGAATCGTTGGTTCCGCTGACGGGAAACCTTCTGTGTGTGTGTGTGTGTGTGCGTGCGTGCGTGCGACTGTCATGTCAATCATATGTCAGTGTAATTATAAGATTATGAAAGTTATGAGGTTATTAAATGTCTTTCTATGTTTGTTTTTCTATCGTCGACGTCAACTTCTCATATATTTTTTTATTAATGTCTAAAAATATAAAAAGAAGGATAACTCAAAAAAGGCCAGAGGCCCGGCCCGCATGTGAACTATGACGTGAAAATTGGCCCGAAGCCCGGCCCTAGGGGCGTAAAAAAGTCGGGGCCCGTCGGGCTCGGGCTGAAATGCAGGGCTCTATTTGGCTGCAGCTTGTGCAGGGTCGTAAAGTGTTCTCCTCTAGAAAGAGGAGTCGGGTTACGGAATGCGATTCCACTGGAAAGATATTCTTCAACAATACATTTCAGAGCTAGACACTAGAAAATCATATTATGTGATCAAACAACTTAATAAAACATGCATACAGGAATTGTACATATATCAAAAGGGGTATTTCTAAGTTCTAATACCAAAGGTGTGTGTCTGTGTGTGTATGTACGTATGTGTGTGTGGGATGACTCTAGAATGTTTCGTTATCTCTTTGGTGCAGAGAGAAAGAGGGGGTTTGGAATGCAGAACGTTGTTCTGCAGTGTGTCTTTATGCTATTAAGTGTCGTAAAAGTCCATTTGCTCCAGTCTCTCTGGAGCCTGGCGTATGATTTGTAATTTTGAAGTCAAGAGGTTACAAGCTTTGGTAAGCTTAGCAAAGAACGTTTTGGGCAGGAATGTGCTTAGAAAACACAGAGAGTCCGAATTTGTTAATTCAGAATCAAACGAACGAATGATTCACATAGCCCAGTCGCTACAATACTCAGCTCTATATTTCTTCAAAACCTAACGAAACTTACCAATTCACAAAATTAACGGAATGCATAGCTGATATAAAAAATTGGATGACTCGTAATTTCCTACTTCTAAATTCTGAAAAAACAGAGTTTCTTATTATTGGACAAAAAACTTCCTCACGTAATAACCTAGAATACTGTCTAACACTTGATGGCTGCTCTGTTAAGTCTTCGTCGTCGGTTAGGAACCTGGGTGTGCTCTTTGATACCAATCTTTCATTTGAAAGTCACGTGTCCAGTATCTGTAAAACTGCATTTTTCCATCTTAAAAATATATCTAAATTACGTCATATGCTCTCATTGACAAATGCGGAACAATTAGTTCATGCGTTCATGACCTCAAGGCTAGATTATTGTAATGCTCTACTGGGTGGTTGCCCTGTACGCTTAATAAACAAACTACAGCTGGTTCAAAACGCAGCAGTTCGAGTTCTTACCAGAACCAGGAAGTATGACCATATTAGCCCGGTTCTGTCAAAACTGCACTGGCTCCCTATTAAACATCGCATCAATTTTAAAATATTGCTGATCACGTACAAAGCACTAAATGGTTTAGCTCCGCAGTACTTGAGCGAGCTCTTAACGCATTATAGTCCTTCACGTCTATTGCGATCTCAAAATTCCGGCCAGTTGATAATACCTAGAATATCAAAATCGACTGCTGGCGGTAGATCCTTCTCCTATTTAGCACCAAAACTTTGGAACAGCCTTCCTACCATTGTCCGGGAAGCAGACACACTCTGTCAGTTCAAAGCTAGACTAAAAACACATCTCTTTGACCTAGCGTTCACATAATACATTATAGACTTCTATAATTCAATGTTAGGCTGCATAGATTAGGTCAGCTGGAACCGGGAACACTTCCCATGAATCCTGATGTACTCGTTACATCATAAGAAGAATGGCATCTACGCTAATTTTAGTGTCTTTGTTTATCCCGAGGTTTTCCCGCAGCCTGCCAGATCCAGGCCGTATCCAGATCTGATGAAGGACCTTTGCCTGGACCCGTTGACAACGCTGTGCTGAAGTGCCAACTAGTCTCTCCCTATGGAGGATCCCTTTAACACTCTACAGATAAAGCGTTGTCGGGAAACTCAATTTGCGTATCTACCCTGAATTGATAAAATAAAATAAAATTCTGTATCAAAAATTATAAGGAAACACCAGTACTTCGTTTAGGCTTGGTTTGTAGGGAATTACAAACCTGCGTACATATATTCAAACGCACATAACTATAGAACTAATTCTTAATGCACATGTGAACGCCATCAGCGTTTCTCACAGGTTCGCGTTTAAAGTCTATGTAGAGAGAAATGTGTCGTCTTAGCGGCCCCTAATTATGACCGCCGCTAGCGTAGCTAGCGAAAGCGGTCATATAGGGATTGTCAAAGTTTTTTTTTTTTTTTTTTTTAAGTCATCTACTGAATTTTTTCGTCAACGATACCAGGGACACCGAAACACCGGGGAACATGAAATTTGGTGGGCATGTAGCCTCACTAGACTTTTATGGAAAAATTTCGTTTGGTCCCCGGGGGCCACTCCCCCCCCCGCGCTGGGCCCCCCCAAACCCAAAAAATGCAGTTTTTCCTAAATAACTACCTGAACCGTGGCACCGAGGATGAAGAATTTTTTATGGTATGTTGGTCTACTAGACTTTTACGGAAAAATTTCGTTTGGTCCCTGGGGGCCACTTCCCCCCCCCGCGCTGGGGCCCCCGTGAATTTTTCGTCAACGATACCAGGGACACCGAAACACCGGGGAACATGAAATTTGGTGGGCATGTAGCCCCACTAGACTTTTACGGAAAAATTTGGTTTGGTCCCCGGGGGCCACTCCCCTCCCGCGCTGGGCCCCCCCAAACCCAAAAAATGCAATTTTTCCTAAATAACTACCTGAACCGTGGCACCGAGGATGAAGAAATTTTTATGGTATGTTGGTCTTAAGGGCCCACATCAACCTAGCCCATAATCGATTGTCAAAGTTTTTTTTTTTTTTTTTTTTCTCATCTACTGAAATTTTTCGTCAACGATACCAGGGACACCGAAACACCAGGGAACATGAAATTTGGTGGGCATGTAGCCCCACTAGACTTTTACGGAAAAATTTGGTTTGGTCCCCGGGGGCCACTCCCCTCCCGCGCTGGGCCCCCCCAAACCCAAAAAATGCAGTTTTTCCTAAATAACTACCTGAACCGTGGCACCGAGGATGAAGAAATTTTTATGGTATGTTGCTCTTAAGGGCCCACATCAACCTAGCCCATAATCACTCATTTGTGATTTGCGCCTCTCCCATAAAAAATGAAAATGCAATATTATTCTGCTTTAATTGCCTCTATCTTCAGTTGAGATGTTCATAACTGCACCATATTTCATGTGTATGATTAACTTGACATCCTCTGGGGGTATGCTAAGTTTCGTAGAATTTCATCCATGGGGGGGTATAAAATAAATTCATTTATGTGCACATTTAGTGACTGTACACTCATCGGCCTGTAGATGGTGGTGTTGAGCGAAGGGTTGCTGGTTTAGGATGATACTGTCACTAAGGTTGCCAACTGTCCCGAATTAGGCGGGACGTCCCGTATTTTGGGCCTAATTTATTTGTCCCGTGCGTGACCTCCCGTGTCCCGTTTTTTGACAAGCTGATAAACCACTGACTGATACAACAGCAACAGCAGCAGTGCTGACCACGACACTTGAGAATGATCACCGACACCTGTCATCATCCAATCACAGCTTTTTTTAATCACTGTTTTGAGACAAATCATTGTTTGATTTGCGAACATCCTCTGCCGTCTGGTCGCTTCCGCTTCAAGCCGGACTCGTCTCGCGCTAACGGTAATTTCCTTTCACTGTCCACGTTTTGATTTCGGCTAATCAATTTTGGCGAATGCAAACAACGTGATTATTGTTCATGAGTCTAACATCCAGCCACGCAAGAAAACATGTAATCTACCTGAGGGAATAATATGCTCAAAAAACATTTCTGATTATTATTAATGTTTTAAAGCTTTTAGAAAGTACATAGAAAGCTTTTGTAACATTATCTTAACTGTCACTTTTGATTGATGTAATGCATCCTTGCTGAATATAAGTAGGCAATTACTTTCTTTATTTTTTTTCCCAAAAAATAATCTTACTAACCCCAAACTTTTGAACTGTAAGCCTAGTGTATAATGTTAAAAAAGCTTTCTATTTTAGATAAATGCTGTTATTTTGAACTATGGTTTGTTTGTAATGTGACTTGTTTCATGTATGACATTAAAATTATTTTTAGAATTAAATACATAAATAGGTTAAGCAATACAAATGTGTTTGTCTGATAACCTTTTAAACACAAACTTAACTGCAGACACTGAAATGACGTACACTGTGTGATACAGTACAAATATTTTGAGTGTCCCTCATTTTCCTATAAATAACCACGATTGTCCCGCATTTTCCTTTTCTGAAGTTGGCAACCCTAACTGTCACACACACACACACACACACACACACACACACACACACACACACACACACACATGCAGGAATACAAACAAACGCAAGCATGCACACACACTAACATCCACACGCACAGACACACACCCATACACACACATACAAATCCACATGCACAGACACACACACACACAAACACACACGCGCACACACATGTACGTACGCATACACACACACACACACACACACACACACACACACACACACACACACACACACACACACACACACACACACACACACACACACACACACACACACACACACACAGAGAGACACACACATACACACACACACAGACAGACATGCACATACTGCTACTTTTTTTAGGTATAAACACGCAATACAGCCAAATTGCTCCACGTCATTTATTTTTGTGGAAAGCCAGTGCAGGCCTGAGCGGCGGTCATATTTTGTACCGCCATGCGGTACATCTAGTTTAATAACAAATGATTGTTGCGACGGAAGCGAATCAATCATAACTAACCTTAGCTGGAAAATAACTTTACTAAAGAACCGCTATAAAGCCAAAACAATCTCTGTTACCATAAATTATACGTTTATCTCTGTAAAGCTGCTTTGAAACAATCTACATTGTTAAAAGAGCTATATAAATGAAGATGACTTGACTTGACTTTGAAAGACAACATTGTGTCTTGGGAGGCCTAAATTATACACCCAGGAAGGTATTGTGAGTTAGTCTGTAATGGTTATGATATTTATGACGTATTTAGAGGCCTTTTATATCAGCCCATTTTTTGTTTTACTAAAAATTAATTTGTTCAGTCAAACTGTAAGAACTGATTTTCCTGTTAAAACAAAACGCACCCTGCAATAAAGCAGTAAAATGCACCCTGGATAGAAGATAGCAAAGACAGAGCACAGGACATCGCCTGTCCAAACTGTCCTTCTTCCTTATCTCTGCATCCCCCTCTCCCTCCTCAAGTCACTGAAAGTTCATTAAGAATGTCTATTTAACACATATGGTGTATCCAGGTGCTACCCCCCTGGGGTACATGGATTGGCCCAAACAACTCTAAACAACATTTGTATAACCCCCTTCTGTTCTGATCTGGTATTTAAGGTGAGGGAACAGAGCAACCTTTGGGACTCTTTACCAGGATCATCCCCCATACAGTAATGAATGTCAGTATTTTCCTGTTGGAAAGCCCTGACACATTACTGTGTGTCTCTGTCAGGAAAACATTACTTACTTTTAGAGTCATCTTTGAGTAAATGATGTCATATATTTTCTGAATTGGCTTTTAATAATTTACTTCTGTAATTGGAATGATACATTTTTACCTGACAAATAAATGTTACGTCTTGATTTATTCTGAAGTATTCTGAAATCATTATTTTAATATATTAAGGAGGCTGGTGCTACCGCAAATCTTAGTTAAGGTAGGTCAAACTAAAGGCGCATGTATGAACGGAGCAGTAGGCACGTCATCTGAAGACCTTTTGATTTCTGTCTATCACTGATTTAGCAAGTTGTATGGAAATGGCTAAATTAAACTACACTCTCTGGTTCGAGTGAGCAGTAGGCAACCGACCTTAGGGGTATTAGCAAACCCTACATCCTCTGACTCAAATCAGAATTAACAAGTTTGTGTCCGTGAGAAACGCGAAGTGGCCGACGTGATCTCTGTGCGGCATTGGGTCCATAATGAATTAATAACTGAAAGTATGGGATACTCAGAATAATCAAAGATCTAAATTAATTCATAATCAATATTTATGATTATTTTCTAATCAGAAATACGATCTAAATTTGATTATCATTTGAAATTGGAGTCAGATTACGCATAGAGCTAAAGTAATACTAAAACTAAGTTCCAATAAATTAAGTGAACTCATTGGAGCGCTGAAAAGACATACACGTATTAAACCTTCGCCAGGCCGTTGGATTCCGTCGTTGGTCCAATGGATGGTCCTTACAAAACTGTATGTCTAAGCCAGAGATTTTGTATCGATCATGTGCTGACATCTCTATGATTGACATCTCAAACATGTCTGGTAAAAAACTGTATAGTAATAGGAGAGCATTTCATTTTGTAATATTTTTAGGTCTTACCAGCTGCTGTTCTTGCCTGTTCATGCTGTGTAGTGTGGTTTTCATTGTGGTCCATAATGGCCAACATTGTGCGTGCCTGCATCGATGAATAATGAAAGTGTAGACGCTTTGGACAGTATTTCAACAGGGCATTATGAAAGACCTCGAGTTGTCCTGGCAAAACAGGGAAACAAATTTGCCAAATGAAACAATAACCAGTATGAAATTATGTGTTCATGATCTGTACAGGACTGTGTCTGGACTGGGGTCAATCCAATATTTGTGTTTTTTAAAGTAATTCAAATGACCATAACACTTATACATTTTATATCACTTTCACAGACACTTCACACTAAAAGTAAATTTAGTTGGCCATTACACTACCTGCACATTAAACTTTTTCATAAACATACCTGTGTGTTTGAATAGCGTCATGTGCTCCAGGTCTTTCAGTAGACATGTATCTACTACTATTTCAAACAGGGCTTTGTAGGCAGGGGAGTCCACAGACAACCATTTCTTTGTCATTTGTCATATCCATCGTCTGCGCAATTCCTGACAATAACATAAGAGCCCAGACAGAAAATTCCTTTAGTAATAGCATTCATTCAAAGTATCTGGAGAATTATTCTTTTTTTTTTGCATGCCATCAAGTTATTGTGCAAAATTTGTGATAACCAGCAATGTCACTATGCATTACACCGCTTTATGGCATGCATATGAGCAATCAATTATAGTTTCATTTTGTGAGGAGTAGTGTGTGTATGACTGTGTACCATTGCATCTCCCTTGGATGAGCAACAGCTCCACCACATGTGGTTGCTCACACTCCTCACCCAAGGAGCAAGTTCTTTGCAACTCCTCCGATTGGAAGCAGAAACCAGCTTCTTCTTTATACCTGATTTACAAGGGTACATTATTATACTGCAAGTCAACTTCAGATAATGTTCACACAAAAGGCTACTTTCCTAAAAGTTAGGGTTAGGAATCGGTAATCAGGTAAAGTAGAAATGAGAATAGACCCTTCAGACTGTGATGATACACTTTAACAATCATAAAAATCGTAAATCCGGCAAAATTTTTTATTACATTTTTATCAAATAAAAACAATTTTGTTAACACTGCTGTGAAGGTGTTTCTAATACAGCGGCTATGGGAGTGAAGGCTAAAAATTACATCATTCTCTCTTCTGACTGCCATTATCTATTACTCTGTTTTTTCCCTGTTTTTGAAAGTTATGAAAACACTACTATGGAGTATTTATTTTGCTATTTGAGCAAATGGGAACACAAAATATACATTTAATGTATTCTCTCATTCACCGATATAGATGACAACTTCCACTTCTGAGAAACCTGGAAATGTGAAAAGGATCCATCGAATCCTTCAATCTACTGAAATATGCATCTGACCTTGATTATCCCATCAATGCTTGCATTTTTTTTTAAATGGGCATTGATATGGGCAATTGGTCGGTTTTGAAAGTAAATTGAAATAGACAACACAGTAATAATTTTTTACCTTATTCGAATAAGGTAACAAACTAGCTTCTCTAACGAAAGGATTTGATAAGAAAATTGATATAGAATCAGACCGATAAAGCAGGATTAACAATGGCATCAATATTGTTAAAATCCAATCAATTCACAAAATCCAATCAATTCACATAATAAGTATCAACAGGTTGTGCTCTACTGCCCAATAGACTAACCTTTTGCCACATGCCATGGATCAAACTGATGTATGATGTTAGGATACTCTTCTCTCATCAATTTTCTGATGGATGTACAGATGTGGCCTTTAAAAACGCGCGTTTTCTCCTTCGGCATTCGGCAATTCGTCTCGCATTGTCTCGCAGAATTCTGCAAGTGCTTTTTTTTTCTACTTAAAAAATCCCTCAATGTGTTTCGCTTCACAGAATATCCACCAGGTGGCGCATAAAAAAACAACTTTACATTAGATTTTTTATTTTACTTCACATTACGTCATGATTGTGAGAAAACATCCACAATAAAATATAAATTATAAATAGTAATAGACACAAATATTTACAGTAGGCTACTGTATTATACAGACATTTGAAAATATTTGTAAATGCAAAAGGTTCATCAAAGTTGTCTTAAGACAAGAAGGGCTATTGGACAACGTTTACGAATTTTTATATGCTTTGTCATTGCTGTGGTTTCCAGGAGATGAGTGCATGCAGAATATTTAACATTGCTTTTATTAAAACAGCAACGTGACGTTCTTGCCAGCGCATAACTTTTTTGTACAACTATTAAGATGATTGTGCATGCAATGCGCATTTATATAAGTGCAACAGAGAATTTAGTGTGAGCATAATACACGTGACTCGGCCTGTAAAAACCCAGCAGTATTTTTTTATATATATATACACAAAATCATCCTAACATAATGAAAGGCTTAAATAGTGCGACTTACCCAGATTCTTAATTCGTGCAGATATTTCTTGTGAGGTAATGTTGCAGCACAACGCGTAGCATTTATATTTTGGGCGCATCTGATTTGCCATTACATTATTAATAAATATTTTAATTGAACTGTCTTAATGCATTAAGCATAAAGATTTTTCCACGTTAGTCTCAGAATGTCCGGGGTTGGTTTGAGGTCTTTCCGACAGTTTGTAAATCTTCTAAATATTCATATTCACAAATTCCATATAAAGGGTGATCAACAGTTATGACTTCTAAAATAAAATAAAAATGACCAGATAAGAGGTATCTGATTGACAGTTTGACAGATGTTTTAAAAAATAATTACAACATTATGGGGAAGTGGTATTAAATATTTGGTAACACATAATACAATTATTTTAATTACGCATTTTGACACAGTTTCATTATTTGTTCATAATAATTTGATTCATAATTATGTCATTTTTTTCTAAAAGTAGCAATATTCTAAAGAGATACAAAGACAGTGTACGTGTACCCACCAGATTTAGTCATTTTGTACCCACCACTTTTAACTTCCGTTGATCGTTTTCAGTGGTTATGAGGAGCAATATGAGAGAAAAATTTGGTAATCATTGTCTGACACAACAAAAAAACATTATAATATTCATTTTATTTTAATTTTCGTGTTCGCATTTATGAGGGAAAAAACAATGTGTCAGTTTACGGTTATGGACGTGAGCGCTCTGAAAGCGGCACTAAAAGACTGCTTTAAAACTTGCACAGAGACCTCAAACAAAACAGCTGCCTTTCTTTAAATTGAATTTCGTTTTGTATTAATTATATCTTAATTTTAATCAATGTTTCGTGAACCAATTGCCTGGATTTAAGAAGTAAATATAGCAGACAATCACGACATTGGAGGCGCCGGCGAGTGAACTGGAGTTCGTCTCATAAATGAACCGAAACTCGGCGTATAATGCACATTCACATTCAGAGCTATTTAGACGCATTCATAATCATTAGTTTTACCGGTTCTTTGTGGCAAGCAATGCGTGCGGTCGTGCGCTTGAGTGCGGCTATATTATAGTAAACGCTCATTACTTAATACAAAGCATAAGCCTCTTCCTGGCATGCAATCTAATCTACTAGGCTACAATGTCAGTTGGTTATATCAACATATGTCAAATTAAGTTACGCGATATCAACAAATTAAGTTATAAACATTAATTTGAAATAACTTTTAGCGTATGTAGGGGGAGCGCGGGGCACAACCTGCGGGGTTAGTTGTAACACGCTTGTTTTAAATACTTCCGCACATGCTTGGATGAAAAAACTTTGTGTATTTACTAGTTGCCATATCAACACTATATAGAAAAAAAAAATCCGCCAAAATTATTTATTTTTTGGAAGATATCCATAGACATTTATTAAACCATAGCAAAAGTAAATTTCTTACTTAAGTTAATTTTTCATCTCTATTTTTTGTGTTTATTTAAAATAAGACAAATCTGATATTATTTTAATCTCTAAGATGTTATTTAACAGTTGAGATAGTTATTTAATGCTTCGCTAACAAGCAGAAGACACTACCAGGGTTTAAATCTCAGTTGTGCAGGCGGGGCATGTTGTAACACTGCGTAAAATATGAAATTAGAAATATGAAATTAGAAATATGCTATTATATTCTATACTTTTATTAATTTTATTGAGAAAACGTGAGAAAAAGGTGAATAAAGACTGAGAGTCAATGTTCAGAAATTACTAATTATTTATTTGTTTTGAACTATGTTGTATAGCTGTGTGTTCGTAGTCAAAACTCAAAAATTAGTTTATATTTAATTATTAAAAATTGCCATTATTTTATATGAAAAAGTTTTTTAATTGTATTTTATTTAGAAAATATTTTAGTTTGTTTTGTATATTTTTTTTATTAGATCAGATAACATTTTAAGCTGTCATATGGTCATGTTACAATGTGCCCCTGCACATGTTACAATGTACCCCACCTATGGGGCATGTTGTCACATTTCACTTCCATTCTTTCGGGGTATATCAAGAAAAAAAGTATATACTGGATTGATAAAACAAAAACACATAATTGTACTAGACATGTGGGAAATGAATGTGGGAAAAAATAAATACTCTGAACCATAAGTAGATTTACACAAACTGAGAAAGTCAAAAAGCGTTACTTTGTGCCCCGCTCTCCGTAGATTTGCTTAAATGGCATTTAAACAAAGGAACTGCAAGGGATTAAAACCCCGCCCACGCGCTGGTGAAAACAGGAAAAAACGGTTTTCTTTTGATTCCCTGAGAGGAGATCGATTAGCATTGGGGGTTGACAAAGAATCGGCAGACCTGGGGGGTGGGTGGTTTGTAATTTCTTGACTCTGTGTCAATTGGTAGCAGCTAAAACAAGCAGCTAAAACAAAGACTGTGCAATTAATTACATTTTGGAAATAACTTCCTTCATGTCGTTTTATTTATAAACTGTAAAAAAAATTTTTTTTTTTGAATTTGTAAGTAAAGTATTAAATATGTTTTACAAACAATTGGTTTACAAACTCTTGGAGGTTTGTGGTTACCATCATTCAGAAGAGTGGTGCTTATGTTTAGACTTGTGTTTTACGTGATTAAATCAGGAAGATTACATTGGTTTCTGTCCACACGGAGACGCATTTAAGACGATTTAATCAGGAAATGGAGGCACCGGCGCGATATAACTTGCATTGCTCGTGAATTGAGCTCCTCTCATAAATGAACCGAAGCTCAGAAATGTATCTAGAAAGCTTGAAATGTCCACTTTTAAACAAAACAATTCAGAACGAAAAGAAACAGACAACTCTCTTATGTAATCCGTATGAAGTGTGCATTTCTCTCTATAGGCACGTTCATCTGCGAAGATGACGAGTCAGCATTGTCAACATCTTTGAATGACACATAAAACACTAGTTTATTAATAAACAATTAAAATGTCTCCTTGCTATATTTGACAAATGATTACTTTTGCCGGTTCTTTGTGGCAAGCTTTATGCGTCCGTTAACTATCAAATATCGTGACTCATATTTTGTACCAGACCATTTATGGTTGTTCATATTGTTCAACAAAGTTCTTGATAAAAAAAAGAAAAGAAAAAAAACAGGGAAAAAAAATATCGGATAGGGAAAGCTCTGGCTTCGTGTGGATGTGGCCTCAGTGTAGGACAGTTTGTCAACAAAATGCAACAAAAAAAAGTATATTTATAAACATCGCTAAACAAAGAGTGAATAAGAATTTAAAAAGTAATGACGTTTTTTATGTTTTTATGCACTTTTAGTTTTGTTGCAATTTCACCAAAAGCTTATAATTAGGAAATACACACAACACGCTAAACTTATATTCTCTATATGTTAAAAATGTTGTAAAAAAAAACAAAAAACAAACTTATTATTCTTATATAATAAGAATAACAATATGATAGCCTACATTTATATAGAATGTAAGCTTATCAAAAAAAAACTTAATAGAAGGAAAGAGGTTGGCATTTGTTAATATTTATGCTCCGAACTCTTATGACGCCTCCTTCTTTCCAAATGTCTCCAAAATCATACTATCTCTCCAAGGCTATTCAATTATCATTGGATCTGATATGAATGCCGTGCTCGACACAGTTTTGGACCATTCCAATCCATCAGTTTCAGTAGCACAAGCTCAGTCTTCTACAGCACTGAATAAGCTCATTAAAGATATAGATGTATATGATGCTTGGCGAATACATAATCCAACAGCCAAGGAATACACCTATTTTTCCCCAAGTCATAAATCATTCTCAAGAATTGATTATATTTTACTCTCATCTTCGTTACTTTCAGGGCTAATCAATATTGAATTTCTACCACAAAGCGTTTCCGATCATAATGCTGTACTAGCACATCTTCAGATTAATACATCTTGTAAACCATCCCGATGGAGATTTAATAATTTTTTACTGCAAAATGAAGACTTTCTTTCTCAACTGAGAACAGAACTGATTGAATTTATCAATATAAACAAGGACTCTGTTGCTAATCAGGAAATGCTATGGGCTTCCATCAAAGGGTTTTTAAGGAACAATGCTATCTCCTTTTCGGCTAAGCTTAAAAAAATTCATCTTGAACAAATATCAATGTTAGAGAGAAGATGTGGGGAACTAGAAAAGGAATTAAGCAATCAGTTTTCCAATGATACACAACAACAATTACATTTAGAGAGGGTCGCACTTAATGATCTTTTGCGAAGAAGAACAGAGTATTTAATGCACATTACAAAACATAAATACTATATAGATGGAAGCAGACCGAGCAGACTCCTTGCGCTTACTCTTAAAAAACATGAGCGACGTTTTAACATCCAAGCAATCCAGAGTTCAAAAAATGTTCTCACCTCACATCCCACCGAGATTAACAAAACATTCATGTCATTTTTTGAAAAATTATATTCTTCAGAAATGCAACCCAGTAATGATCAATTCAAATTTTTTTTTTGATCAGTTGAGCTTAAACATACTTTCAAAGGAGGAAGCTGACAGCCTTGAATCTGAAATTACCATAGAAGAATTACACTGCGCATTATTAAGTTCAAATAAAGGAAAGTCCCCGGGAATCGACGGCTTACCAGTGGATTTATATCTAGCGCTGTGGGATCAACTTGGCCATATCTGGTTAGATACTATAAATGAGTCCATATTCAAAGGCCGTTTTCATAAAGATCTCAATACAGCTCTAATCACGGTTATGCCCAAACCTGGCAAAGATCATTCAGACTGTTATAGGCCCATCTCCTTGATTAATGATGACGTTAAAATGTATGCTAAAGTTATTGCCAGGCGTCTACAGTCAGTGATTCATAAATTAATTGACTCAGATCAATCAGGATTTATAACAGGTCGTTTGGCTTCTGACAATGTTCGTCAAGTTTTACATATCATTGCTGAATCCGAGAAATTAGAAACACCCAGCGGCCTCCTGTTTATTGACGCTGAAAAAGCCTTTGATCGGCTGGAATGGAGCTATCTATGGTATACATTGAAGAAGTTGAATTTTGGTGACCATTTTATTAGAATGATTCAAACTCTATACACTAATCCCATGGCCAGGGTTTCTACTGGTGGACTCATTTCAGATACTTTTACTATTTGCCGAGGCACAAGACAGGGGTGTTTGCTTTCTCCTTTTATGTTCAACTTATCGTTAGAACCTTTGGCACAGTATATTAGACAATGTAAATGTATTACCCCAATTCAGTTAGGCTCATCAACCCATTCTATTTCTTTGTATGCTGACGATACTGCTATTTTTATCTGATCTACAACGCTCACTTCCTAACGCCCTTCAAATTATAGACGAATTTGGGATATTATCGGGGTTAAAATGAATCATCCTAAAACTATTTTAATGCCTCTCAATTCAGATGGTTTTCATTTTTCTATTCCAAGTAATATTCAGATTTCAACACAAGTCAAATATTTAGGGATTCAGTTGAGACCTACCCCAGCAAACATTTGGACGTTTAATGACCGTTGAAAAGACGTCCGTCCGAGACGTCCCGTCATGGTTGAAAAATAGTTCCAAAATGAAAGTTGAACCGACGTCTTTGACGTCGTCTGGCCGTGAATTCCACGTCTTTTCTGCGTGTCCCTGGACGTCTAAATGGGTTTATTTTTTTAGTTCTTCTGGATGTTTATAATATATATATATATATATATATATATATATATATATATATATATATATATATATATATATATATATATATATATATATATAATCCTGCATATAAAATAATCACACCCATATTGTGTAACATCGTGAAAGGCAATCATTTAGGCTATTTTTACACATCTTAACTTGACAAAGGTTCTAAAAAGGTCCAAAATCGGTCCGGTCAGACCTGGACGTCTATAAAACCGTTTCGTGTACATCAACACATTATTTGTGGACAAAAGCAAAAAATAGTGCTATAATTTAGCATAACATTTTATTGTGAATATTACATTTGAAATGTCTTCCAGTTGTTAAACAGCTACTATTCAAAAAAGATAATAGAAATAGTACAATGTGGTAAATTTTGTGGTAATGGCTTTTTCTCTAACAGTTTCACATTAAGGTTAAGCAGACATTAATCAAACCAGAATATAACAAAAGTACAGGAACAGTCAACAAATTCTATTCTCTTTAGAGTCTTTCTATAATATGCCATCATTAATGAATAGAAGTCAGAGCTGTGGCAGTGCTAAGTTTCAGTTACTAACAGTCTTGCATTACTGTTAAACAGCCATAAATAAAAGTTTTTAGAGTCTATGAAGTTTGCTTATGGCTTTATGGTTTTTGTTTTGTTTATGGCTCATTTTTTAAATCCACCACCCTCAGCTGTTCCTGGAGCGTTCTTTAGGTGTTCCTCCGCTGCTGCATCTATGTCCGAGTCTGTAGCATTTGGGCTCCACCTCATCACAGCATCTGAGGAAAGAGAATATGGTTTAAAAAAAAAAAAAGAAAAAAGAAAAAGGCGAATTTCTAGGTAAATTACGTACTTTTTTTTGAAAATGTCGGAAAATAACCATGTTATTTTACTGAATAAACGGTCCGTGGAGCACAAACGAGTTGCGCAGTTTCGTTCCGCTTTCATTTTTTATTTTTTATTTTTTTGCGATGTTTTAACAATGTTGCGGTCGCGCCAGCGCGACCTATAACAAAATCTGGTCTCACCGGCAGAAAAAATCAGCCTGGTTCTACCAGACCCTCGTACATAAATGTAAAATTAAATTAAGTTAAATTTGTACAGAGAGTCTGGCCCCTCTCATTGACAAGCGTTAACTTCATTGAAGGCGGGTACTCTGTTGAAACAGAGAATGTCTAATGTTACATTTATAATACAAAATGTACTTACCCAACAGCAGATTTTTAGTAATTCGGCAACACACCAATGCACCCTCAAATCCTGCTCGCCTCGTGGTTGTAGAAAAACTGGAAAATGGCTACGTTATCGCTTTATCGCGAGATAATATATATCGCGGGATTTTGCAATATCGCGAGATTTGCTACAACATGATCCCGGTGACACAGTTTTGATGTGTAAAGCAGTGTACGTCTTTTCAGAACCTCTTAAAACTACTTGGGGCACTTAAATTAATTATTGCAGTATCAACCAAGGTGTAAGCATAATACTTTTGCATATTTCATAAGGATTTCATAGAGGGTCATGATGGACTATAAATGCACGTGTAAAGGACGTCACCTACTGGACGTCCACTTAAAACGACTTTAAATGCAGTGGCTTTGCAATCAATTAACCACACTGGGCACTTTGTGATTATAATTTATTTTAAACAAGATAAAGTAAATATATTTACTTTGTATACAAATCGTGTATTTCATAAAGATAATTCCTGTTTTTTTCTGTCTTGCTTGACTAGACGTGTAAAAGACGTCAGTGGACGTCTTCACAACCTCTTAAAAACTACTTGGGCAGTTAAATTAATTATTGCAGAATTAACCATGCAAGGATTAAGCACAGCTTTTGCATATTTCACAAGGATTTCATAGAGGGTCATGAATGCACGTGTAAAAGACGTCGCCAGGTGACGTCCTCTCACCCGATACACATATTGAACTACACGTAGCTAAAAGTCAAAATAACAATTATACATGCAACCCCAGAGAACTGTAGACATGTACAAATGTATCTGAATGCATTTTTAGGAAATGTTCTGTGTTACATATTTTTACCGATTTATGCCGTCCTACCGCGACTATTTTTGGCCAGGGACACGACGTTGCCGTCGGACCAATGTTTGCTGGGGCACTATTCACTTCAACCTTCCGGAGAGCAGCATGTTCAAATACTCTGCCACTGAACTTTTACAACTCCGTCACTCTGTGACCCCGGTCACTGGTGTTTCGCAAGTACATTTGCGATCGCTACAACTTCTCCGGCGACCTAAGTACATTCATCGTGGCTCCCGCCGAAATCTGAATTCAAGCGGAGCAGATATAAACACAGTTTGGTCTCAGAGGCGTTTGGATCGTCGCCATTTATCTGCGCGTCATGTCTGCTCTGCTAACTTCTCCTACCTTCAGAAGACGATTTCACCCAGCTGTGATGTCCGCCTTGAGACAATCAGGTTTGCTCATCTGAACACTCGCTCCATAAACAACAAAGCGGCTTCACTTTGTGACATTGTGTTGGACAAAAAACTTGACTTTTTCTGCCTTTGTGAAACTTGGCATCAGCCTAATGACTATCTCAATCTAAATATGTGTGCTCTGCCTGGCTACACTTTTCTTGACCGGCCGCGCTTCACTGGCCGCGGTGGCGGTCTTGCGGTCATTTATAGGTCTGATGTCACAGTAACTGAGATTTCACTGCCTTGCTTTTCATCATTTGAATGCTTGGCTTTCAAGCTGACTGGTCTTTCATCAGTTCTTGTGTTGATTATCTATCGTCCTCCCAAACTTAACTCAAATTTTTTCTCTGAATTCACTGAGTGTTTGACACTTGCTAGTGCACTCTGTCCGGCAATTCTTTTAACTGGTGATCTAAATGTTCATGTTGACAATCTGGGTTGCAATAATGCTGTGTGCCTCATGGATGCACTAGAATGCTTTAACTTCACTCAGCATGTTAACTTCCCGACACATAAACACGGTCATATATTAGATTTGGTCTGCACTTCAGGAGTATCCATTGATCAACTGGAGTGTACTGATGTATGTATAAGTGATCACAAGCTCCTCACGTTCAATTTGACTCCTCCTTCTTTGCAGACTGTGAAAGATCGTGTTATCTGCTTCAGGAAAATCCGTGATATTGATCTTGATCTTCTTAGTCATACTGTGGCTGACTTACCAGTTGCGGCCTCTACCGACCAGTATAATGCTGCTTTTACATCTATTCTGGATGAGTTTGCTCCTTTAAAAAAACGTGCTGTGTCTTTTAAAAGGTCATCTCCTTGGTACACATCTGAGTTGCGCAAATTGAAGGCGTTAGGCAGGCAACTGGAGCGGAAATATAAAAAATCTGGTCTGATAGTTCATAGATTGATGTTTGATCAACATCAGATTGAGTATCACAATGCTCTCAAAGCTGCAAAAGGGGCATATTATTCTACTATTATTAGTAGCAACATTTCAAATCCCCGTGTTCTATTTAGAACAGTCAATAATCTAACTAAACCACCCAGTGACTTTAACTGTTCCACCATTGAGCAGTGTAATGAATTTCTCAAATTTTTTTCAACTAAAATTGAGAATATTCATAATGTTATTTCCTGTGAGGATGCTCCTGAGCTTGCTGAGGTGCATCCTCCTAATCTCTCTAGTCCAGCTTTTTCAAGTTTTAATGCTGTTGACTTTGATTCAATCTCTAAACTTGTCTTGTCAATGAACTCTACTACTTGCATACTTGATCCATTACCTACAACTGTTTTAAAAAATTGTCTTCCTGTCATTTTACCACACATCATTGCTATTGTTAATGCTTCACTCAATACAGGGATTGTCTCTTCTGCTCTAAAAATGGCTGTGATTACACCAGTTCTTAAAAAAGCTGGGAGTGACATCACCGATATGTCAAATTATCGACCGATCTCTAATTTACCTTTTCTGGCAAAAGTGCTAGAGCGTGTGGTTGCTGGCCAACTCCATATTCATCTCTGTACAAATAGCCTTTTAGAAAGATTTCAATCCGGGTTTAGATCTGGACACAGTACAGAGACTGCTCTTGTCAGGGTTCTGAATGATCTCCTCGTTATAGCTGACTCTGGGGCTTGTGGCATTTTGGTCATGCTAGACCTTACTGCTGCATTCGATACCATATGTCACGGTATATTATTGGACAGACTGCAAAAGTGGACTGGTCTGTCTGGAACTGTTTTGAACTGGTTCAGATCTTACCTCTCAGATCGCTCCCAATTTGTCTACCTGGGTTCTAACAGGTCTCAAACTATTCCTTTGTGTCAGGGTGTCCCTCAGGGTTCAGTTTTGGGTCCTGTTTTATTCAGTATCTATATGCTGCCTCTCGGGCAGATCATTCAGAAGTATGGCCTAAGCTATCATTGTTACGCAGACGACACCCAGATTTATATCCGCTCTCAACCTGATCTTAATTCTTCCTCTTCGATACTGTCTGATTGTTTGCTGGAAATCAAAGGGTGGATGAAACTCAATTTTTTAAAACTAAACTGCTCTAAAACGGAAGTCTTATTAATTGGAACTTCAGTGAATGTTGGTAAATGTAAGGATTTTAGAATCTCAGTTGACAATACCCAGCTGTCCCCTTCTGACCAGGTCCGTAATCTGGGTGTGATCTTTGATGCCCAGCTTACTTTTAATTCACATTTTAAAAATATAACGAAGGTGGCTTTTTTTCACCTGAGGAACATAGCACGTATCAGACCGTTTCTCTCTAGGCCTGATGCAGAGAGGCTTATCCATGCCTTTATCACATCGAGACTTGATTATTGTAATTCTCTTTTTGTGGGTCTACCAGCAAACTCTATAAAGAGGTTGCAATATATCCAGAACTCGGCCGCACGCGTCTTGACTCACACATCCTCACGCCATCACATTACACCAGTGCTCCAGCAATTGCATTGGCTTCCAGTTCAGTCACGTATTGATTTTAAAATTCTGATTTTAACTTATAAAGCTGTACATGGGTTGGCTCCGGATTACATCTGTGATTTGGTTACACCATCCATTCCTGCTCGTTCTCTCCGCTCTGCTGTCTCTCTCTGTTTGTTGCAGCCTCGTTTTAAATTAAAAACTATGGGGGGAAGAGCCTTTTCCTGTATTGCGCCAAAGTTATGGAATACTTTACCTGCTCCCATCAGAAATGCTTCTTCTGTGGATTGTTTTAAGAAATTTCTTAAGACTCATCTTTTTACTACTGCTTTTAATTTATAAATTGTTGCTTTTTTTTGTTTTTTTTATACAGTTGTTCTGATGCAATGTTGATTGTTTGATTTTGCTTTGTATCCTGTAGCGCTTTGAGTTTGAGAAAGGCGCATTATAAAAATAAATTTATTATTATTATTATTATATAAAACTTTTTACCAGGTAGGCCAATATTCTATTTAAAGATACATTTATTAGGTATGTGTCTGAGGATATTTTCCCACTGGTTATTCGGTTAATTGTAACTGTTTATTAACCTGTTGTATGAAATCTAGCGGTGGGAGAAAAAATTGATTCTTAGATGCATCGCGATCCGGACGTGGACGATTCTGAATCGATTCACAAATGTCAAAAAATCGATTCTCTAAAAAAATATTTTTCTAATAACGTAATATTGACGGAACGCAAAAGGCGGAACTCTAAGCGGACGTGCGTGCAGTCTGTGGTGCGCACATACCAGAGAAGTTTCTTCTGCTCACCAAGGCTGCATTTATTTGATTAAAAATACAAACAAAAACAGTAATATTGTAAAATATTATTCCAATTTAAAACAGCTGCTTTCTATTTTAATATATTTTAAACTGTTATTTATTCCTGTGATCAAAGCGGAGTCACTGTCACATGATCCTTCAGAAATTATTCTAATATGATGATTGATGCTCAAGAAACTGTCGAAAACAGTGGTGTACAGTCTTTGATGAATAGAAAGTTCAAAAGAACAGCATTTATCTGAAATCTAAAGCTTTTGTAACATAACACTACCGCTCAAAAGTTTGGGGTTAGTAATAATTTAAATTTTATTTTTGGGGGAAAGAAATAAAATAAATCAATACTTTTATTTATGAAGGATGATTTAAACTGATCAACAGTTACAGTAAAGTCATTTATAATGTTAAAAAAATTATATTTGAAATAAATGCTGTTCTTTTGAACTTTACATTCATCAAAGCATTTTGAAAAAAAAAATCTGTACACAACTGTTTTCAACATTGAAAATAATAATGAATATTTATTGAGCATCAATCATCATATTAGAATGATTTCTGAAGGATCATGTGACACTGAAGACTGGAGTAATGATGCTGAAAACTCAACTTTGATCACAGAAATTAATTACTATGTAAAATATTTTAAAATTGAAAACAGCTGTTTTAAATTGGAATAATATTTCACAATATTACAGTTTTTGTTTGTATTTTTAATCAAATAAATGCAGCCTTGGTGAGCAGAAGAGACTTCTCCTAAAAACATTAAAAATCTTACTGACCCCAAACTTTTGAACGGTAATACATATATATATATATGTATGTATGTGTGTGTATGTATGTATATATATATATAGCTGCGAGCAGCGATGGAGGGCCAAAGCCGGCGGTACCGCCAACCTGGTGCCTTTAGGTAACTAAAGGCACCGGGGTTGCGGTGCCACCGGCTTGGGCCCGTAATCGCTGCTCGCAGCTATATTTAGGGCCCAAGCCCTGAAAGGGCGAAGGCCCTATTGTTTTCGTAAGGATTATTATTATTAGGGCCCAAGCCCTGAAAGGGCGAAGGCCCTATTGTTTTCGTTAGGATTATTAGGGCCCAAGCCCTGAAAGGGCGAAGGCCCTATTGTTTCCGGTAGGATTATTTATTATTATTAGGGCCCAAGCCCTGAAAGGGCGAAGGCCCTATTGTTTTCGGTAGGATTATTATTAGGGCCCAAGCCCTGAAAGGGCGACGGCCCTATTGTTTTCGTTAGGATTATTATTTTTTTTTTCTATTATTTTTCTTTCGCCTTTTTGCCACTTTTGGGGCCCTTAACATGCTCAAAAACTCTAGAATTTTTGCACACGGGTCAGAACCCGCGGCCATCAGGGCCGGACTGAAGCTGGTACCCGGGCGTGGCAGGGGGGCTCGACAGCGCCCCCTGGAATGGTGTCCGAAAACTTGGTCCATAAATCAAACACACTTGCATGTAATAATATGAAACTCAGTACACATATAGATCTCATCGGGCCGAACAACTTTCGTGCTCTAAGTTTTACAAAAGCCCAACAGAAAGTCAACTATTATGGGTTGTTTGAAAAACGCTTCCTCTGGAATTTGAAATACTCCTCCTAGAAAATTCGTCCAATCGCCTCCAAACTCGGTCAGCATGAAGTCAAGACATTGAGGATGAAAAATTGCCAGGGGATTTTTGATATCTCGAACGGTTTGGCCATGGCGAGGAAACGAATTTATGGCGAATAAGGGACACAGGAAGTGTGTTATAACTTCTGCATACATTAACTGATCTTGATTAAACTTCAGCAGTGTGTTCGTTGTAAGAGGCCGATCACATTGATGTGAATATTGTGAGTCAAAGTTATAGCGCCACCAACTGGCAGCAGGAAGTGTGTCACTTTCAAAATGCTTTGAAATCACTCTCTTATTTTTACCCGATTTGCTTCAAAATTTATGTGTATAATGTAGACACACGGCAGATGTAGACCTGTGAAAGGATTATTGATATCTTAGATACTGTTGCCATGGCAACACATCAAACTTTAATATTCTTTTTTGATGTTTTTGAGACTCTTAGCATGCTTGAAATTGGATGAAACTCGACAGACACATCACATTTATTAGCCAGTAGACATGTGCAAAGTTTCAGAAACGGGTGTGGTGGAATGGCTCAGTAGCGCCACCTTTAGTCAAAAATGGGGGCTTAGTTTTTCCTAGAATCACAAAACTTGGTACGTATATTGTTCTCATCAAGCCGGACAACTTTCTAATTTATACTGCTTAGCTCCGACCAACAGAAAGTCAGATATTTTGGTTTGAAAGAGGATTTTCTCCCTCTCTCTCTGCCTCTAGCCTACGTCTCTGTGTGTGTGTGTGTAGGGGGGTGGGGGTGGGGGATTTGTCTATTCCATTTAATCTTAGTTTTTCAAGGTTTCAGGGGCTTTTGGGGTCCTTAACATGCTCAAAAACTCTTGAAACTTTGCACACAGTTCAGAACCCACGGCCATCAGTGCCGGGCTGAAGCTGGTAACCGGGCGTGGCAGGGGGGCTCAACAGCGCCCCCTTGAACACGGTCTGAAAACTTGGTCCATATATCAAACACGCTTGCATGAATTAATATGAAACTCGGTACACATATAGATCTCATCGGGCCGAACAACTTCCGCACTCTAAATTATTAGCTCCGCCCAACAGGAAGTCTGCTATTATGGGTTGTTTGAAAAACGCATGCTGTGGAATTTGAAACACTCCTCCTAGGGAATTCATCCGATCGCCACCAAACTCGGTGTGAATGAAGTCAAGACATTGAGGATGCTAAATTGCGGACGGATTTTTGATATCTCGAACGGTTTGGCCGTGGCGAGGAAACGAATTTATGGCGAGAAAAGAGAAACACGAAGTGTTATAACTTCTGCATACATTAACTGATCTTGATGAAACTTCAGCAGTGTGTTCATGGTAAGAGGCCGGTCAGATGGATGTAACTATTGTGAGTCAAAGTTATAGCGCCACCAACTGGCAGCAGGAAGTTTGTCACTTTCAAAATGCTTTGAAATCACCCTCTTATTTTTACCCGATTTGCTTCAAACTTTATATGTATAATGTAGACACAGGGCAGATGTAGACCTGTGAAAGGATTATTGATATCTTAGATACTGTTGCCGTGGCAACGTTTCAAACTTTAATATTTTTTTCGGATGCTTTTGAGACTCTTAGCATGCTTGAAAATGCATGAAACTCGACAGACACATCACATTTATTATCCAGTGAACATGTGCAAAGTTTCAGAAACGGGCGTGGTGAAATGGCTCAGTAGCGCCACCTTTAGTCAAAAGTGGGGGGGTTAGTTTAATCAACAGCAACAAAACTTGGTATGTGTATTGTTCTCATCAAGACGGACAACTTTCTAATTTACAGTAACTAGCTCGGACCAAGAGGAAGAGAGATATTTTGGTTTGAATGTGGAGAATTTTCTCTCCCTCTCTCTGTGTCTCTGTGTGTGTGAGGGGAGGGGGGGATTTGACTATTGCTTTTATATTGTTAATGAAGGTTTCAGGGGCTTTTGGGGTCCTTAACGTGCTCAAAAACTCTTGAAACTTTGCACACAAGTCAGAACCCCCTGGCATCAGGGCCGGGCTGAAGCTGGTACCCGGGCGTGGCAGGGGGGCTCAACAGCGCCCCCTTGAACTGGGTCTGAAAACTTGGTCCATAAATCAAACACGCTTGCATGAATTAATATGAAACTCGGTACACATATAGATCTCATCGGGCCAAACAACTTTTCCCCGGTCAAGTTTTACGCCAGCCCAACAGGAAGTCAGCTATTATGGGTTGTTTGGAAAACGCTTGCTGTGGAATGTGAAATACTCCTCCTACAAAATTCACCGTGTCCCCTCCGAACTCGGTGTGCATGTAGTCAAGACTTTGAGGATGCTAAATTGCGGACGGATTTTTGATATCTCGAATGGTTTGGCCGTGGCGAGGAATCGAATTTATGGCGAGTAAAGAGAAACACGAAGTGGAATAACTTCTGCATACATTAACTGATCTTGATGAAACTTCAGCAGTGTGTTCGTGGTAAGAGGCCGATCAGATGGATGTAACTATTGTGAGTCAAAGTTATAGCGCCACCAACTGGCAGCAGGAAGTATGTCACTTTCAACATGCTTTTGACAAAAGTGGGGGGGTTAGTTTTAAGTACAGTAAAAAAAAAAAATAGTTTGTATATTGTTCTCATCAAGCCGGACAACTTTCTAATTTACATTCATTAGCTCAGGCCATCAGGAAGTCAGATATTTTGGTCTGAATGTGGATTTTTTTTTCAAAATCAGCCTCTGAATTTTTAGCCACTCCTCTTACACTATTTATTTTATTCACACCAGACTTTTTCAACGTGATGAAAAT
The DNA here is from genome assembly GCA_022828995.1 of Vimba vimba. Classification (NCBI taxonomy): domain Eukaryota; kingdom Metazoa; phylum Chordata; class Actinopteri; order Cypriniformes; family Leuciscidae; genus Vimba; species Vimba vimba. The sequence continues at coordinate 712,880 of JAKKIH010000026.1, read as the reverse complement.
ACATTAAATATGCTAAATTGTGAACGGATAATAAATATCTCAAACGGTTTTGCTATGGCGAGGGATTAAATTAATGTCCAAAATTGAAACACTAAAAGCCTAAAATCTTCTAAAAATGTAATTATATACCATTTATTTCTATATAAAAGTATACAAATATCACAACTAAACCCATTTTATCCTGTTTTTAAAAATAATTTTATTCTAATTTTATTCTAAAATTAAAAACAGTAAAGTAAAAAAACAAAACAAGTCATACATAGGGCTATACTGCCCTCTTGTGTCCAAAAGCACATCAAAATAGTATATAAAACTTTTTACCAGGTAGGCCAATATTCTATTTAAAGATACATTTATTAGGTATGTGTCTGAGGATATTTTCCCACCGGTTATTCGACGTGTGACACAAGCGGGTGCTTTTAAATTGCTAATATAAAAGTGAAAGAAAAATACAGACTTCCACACTGACATTGATAATGTTGCACACACAAATCACACACACGTTGGAAAGAATGATGCTTTTAAACAACACTAAACCGCCATTAGGTGTCGCCAGGCATCCATCTTAATAAGCGAGTCATTGATTCAGTCGTTCAAACGATTTGTTCGAATGAGTCGATCATGATTAAGACAGATGTTTATGGATTGATCATTCAAACTTTGAGTCAACCGATTCCTTAAAAATGCTGAATCGTTCAGTTATGAGAAAACACGTGATGCGTGATGGTTCTGCTGTGATCTTTAACTATTTTCGCTGCTGAAACAGAACAAAAACAGTCAATACTGCATCTAAAATGTAAGTGACTTAATTGTAACTGTTTATTAAAGGTGCATTAAGCAACTTTCTGAGTTTTTGCAGAACTATGCCACCTCTGGCGGCAAGCGAAACTGCAGCCAGAGATGTGCACGCGTCGCTCATGGACCACACGCACACGCACGCTTGCTCGAGCACGAGCTGTTCATAACCAAAGGAGCATCAGCCGCAAATCTTTTGTTTACAATCATAATGTCTTCAGAGGTAAGAAAGTTATAAATCTGCAAGTCATTTTAAATATGTGAAAGGAAAGGCAATTGAGTAAATTACACACTTATGTGTGAGGGAAAAACGGGGGTAGTAGAAAACTTCGTTTTTTATTTCCATCTATCTCCATGTTGAACTGTGTTATGTGTTTACTGTATCCACTTATGATTGTATTATTATGGAAACACGTTCATGAACAATATAAGTTGTTACTTTGTAAAAGCTCAAAGCTACACAGTTGGTCAAAAAAGTACACTCAATTGTCTCAAGGTAATAAACAATTAAATGGCACTATGACGTTACCATAAAAGCCAAACAGGCTAATCCACCGAAGATTTGCGGGGGTTTAGCCTGTTTTATTGATCTGCTAAGTAGCATATTCCAATAGCAATACATCCTAATTAAGCAGTAATTTGCTCAAAATTTGTGTCTAATTATCTAACTTATATATCAGCCTTCCCTATGTTTACTCTCGTCTTATTCCGACGCCTGTCTGAGTCCAATTTGGCCCTTTTGGTTGCAATAGACAAAAGTTTTCTTTTTTTTATCTTACGTGGAGTTTGCGTTGGTGTTTGAAATGAACCACAAGCAGGTCTCTTACAATCCATCTTCTACGGAGAATGCCGGCGAATACACAAACCTGCCAGACATAGCTATTTGAGCGTGCCGTGAACGCGCATGACGTCACGCCCAGTCTAAAATTCCGGCCCGAATCCCTCTTATTTATTTTACTTTACAGGTTTATAGAGACAATCTCAGTGATCAGAGAAGGGCTCATTCAGCCCATCAGGCAATTGTTTAAGCATGTATGGGTTAGAAAACAGGTATTTTTAACATGAAAAGTTGCTTAATGCACCTTTAACCTGTTGTATGAAATATAGGGGTGGGAAAAAAAATTGATTCTTAGATGCATCGCGATGCGGACGTGGACGATTCTGAATCGATTCACAAATGTCAAAAAATTGATTCTCTAAAAAAATATTTTTCTAATAACGTAGTATTGATGGAACGCAAAAGGCGGAACTCTAAACGGACGTGCGTGCAGTCTGTGGCGCGCACATAAAAGAGAAGTTTCTTCTGCTCACCAAGGCTGCATTTATTTGATTAAAAATACAAACAAAAACAGTAATATTGTAAAATATTATTCCAATTTAAAACAGCTGCATTGTATTTTAATATATTTTAAACTGTTATTTATTCCTGTGATCAAAGCGGAGTCACTGTCACATGATCCTTCAGAAATTATTCTAATATGATGATTGATGCTCAAGAAACATTCATTATTATTTTAAATGTCGAAAACAGTTGTGTACAGTCTTTGATGAATAGAAAGTTCAAAAGAACAGCATTTATCTGAAATCTAAAGCTTTGTAACATAACACTACCGCTCAAAAGTTTGGGGTTAGTAATAATTTAAATTTTATTTTTGGGGGAAAGAAATAAAATAAATCAATACTTTTATTTATGAAGGATGAGTTAAACTGATCAACAGTTACAGTAAAGACATTTATAATGTTAAAAAATATATATTTGAAATAAATGCTGTTCTTTTGAACTTTACATTCATCAAAGCATTTTGAAAAAAAAATCTGTACACAACTGTTTTCAACATTGAAAATAATAATGAATATTTATTGAGCATCAATCATCATATTAGAATGATTTCTGAAGGATCATGTGACACTGAAGACTGGAGTAATGATGCTGAAAACTCAACTTTGATCACAGAAATTAATTACTATGTAAAATATTTTAAAATTGAAAACAGCTGTTTTAAATTGGAATAATATTTCACAATATTACAGTTTTTGTTTGTATTTTTAATCAAATAAATGCAGCCTTGGTGAGCAGAAGAGACTTCTCCTAAAAACATTAAAAATCTTACTGACCCCAAACTTTTGAACGGTAATATATATATATATATATATATATATATATATGTATATGTTTGTATTTATGTGTGTGTGTGTGTGTGTATATATTATATATATATATATATATATATATATATATATATATATATATATATATATATATATATATATATATATATATATATATATAGCTGCGAGCAGCGATGGAGGGCCGAAGCCGGCGGTACCGCCACCCCGGTGCCTTAAGGTAACTAAAGGCACCGGGGTTGCGGTGCCACCGGCTTGGGCCCGTAATCGCTGCTCGCAGCTATATTTAGGGCCCAAGCCCTGAAAGGGCGAAGGCCCTATTGTTTCCGGTAGGATTATTTATTATTAGGGCCCAAGCCCTGAAAGGGCGAAGGCCCTATTGTTTCCGGTAGGATTATTAGGGCCCAAGCCCTGAAAGGGCGAAGGCCCTATTGTTTTCGGTAGGATTATTATTATTATTATTATTATTATTATTATTATTATTATTATTATTTTGTCAACCTTTCGGGCACTTTTGGGGCCCTTAACATGCTCGAAAACTCTTGAAACTTTGCACACAGGTCAGAACCCGCGGCCATCAGGGCCGGGCTGAGGCTGGTACCCGGGCGTGGCAGGGGGGCTCGACAGCGCCCCCTGGAACGGGATCCGAACACGTGTCCATAAATCAAACACGCTTGCATGTAATAATATGACACTCGGTACACATATAGATCTCATCGGGCCGAACAACTTTCGTGCTCTAAGTTTTACGCCAGCCCAACAGGAAGTCGGCTATTTAGGGTTGTTTGGAAACGCATGCTGTGGAATTTAATGTACTCCTCCTAGAGAATTCATCCAATCTCCTCCAAACTCGGTCAGCATGAAGTCAAGACATTGAGGATGCTAAATTGCGGACAGATTTTTGATATCTCGAACGGTTTGGCCGTGGCGAGGAAACGAATTTATGGCGAAAAAATGAAACAGGAAGTGTGTTATAACTTCTGCATACATTAACTGATCTTGATGAAACTTCAGCAGTGTGTTCGTTGTAAGAGGCCGATCGCACAGATGTGACTATTGTGAGTCAAAGTTATAGCGCCACCAACAGGCAGCAGGAAGTACATCACTATTAAAATGCTTTGAAATCACTGTCTTATTTTTACCCGATTTGCTTCAAACTTTATGTGTAGAATGTAGACACACGGCAGATGTAAACCTGTGAAATGATTATTGATATCTTAGATACTGTTGCCGTGGCAACGCATCAAACTTTAATATTCTTTTTTTATGCTTTTGAGACTTTTAACATACTTGAAATTGCATGAAACTCGACAGACACATCACATTTATTAGCCCGTAGACATGTGCAAAGTTTCAGAAACGGGCGTGGTGAGGGGCTCAGTAGCGCCACCTTTAGTCATAAGTGGGGGGGTTAGTTTTATCAACAGCAACAAAACTTGGTATGTGTATTGTTCTCATCAAGACGGACAACTTTCTAATTTACATGATCTATCTCCGACCAACAGGAAGAGAGATATTTTGGTTTGAATGTGGATTTTCTGAAGAATTTTCTCTCCCTCTCTCTGTGTCTCTGTGTGTGTGAGGGGAGGGGGGATTTGACTATTGCTTTTGTATTGTTAATCAAGGTTTCAGGGGCTTTTGGGGTCCTTAACATGCTCAAAAACTCTTGAAACTTTGCACACAAGTCAGAACCCCCTGCCATCAGGGACGGGCTGAAGCTGGTACCCGGGCGTGGCAGGGGGGCTCAACAGCGCCCCCTTGAAAGGTGTCCCAAAACTTGGTCCATAGATCAAACACGCTTGCATGAATTAATATGAAACTCGGTACACATATAGATCTCATCGGGCCGAACAACTTTCCCCCGGTCAAGTTTTACGCCAGCCCAACAGGAAGTCGGCTATTATGGGTTGTTTGGAAAACGCTTGCTGTGGAATGCGGAGTACTCCTCCTAGAGAATTCATCCAATCCCCACCAAACTCGGTGTACATGAAGTCAAGACATTGAGGATTCGAAATTGCGGACGGATTTTTGATATCTCGAACGGTTTGGCCGTGGCGAGGAAACGAAATTATGGCGAGAAAAGAGAAACACGAAGTGGTATAACTTCTGCATACATTAACTGATCTTCATGAAACTTCACCAGTGTGTTCGTGGTAAGAGGCTGATCAGATGGATGTAACTATTGTGAGCCAAAGTTATAGCGCCACCAACTGGCAGCAGGAAGTGTGTCACTTTCAACATGCTTTTGACAAAAGTGGGGGGGTTAGTTTTACCAACAGTTCCAAAAATCAGTATATATATTGGTCTCATCGAGTCAGACAACTTTCTAATTTACAGTTATTAGCTCAGAGCAAAAGGAAGTCAGATATTTTGGTTTGAATGTGGATTTTTTGGATATTTCAGACTCTGAGTTTTTAGCTACTCTTCCTAACTGGTTTATTTTATTCACACCAAACTTTTTCAAAATGATGAAAATACATTAAAGATGCTAAATTGTGAACGGATATTAAACATCTCAAACGGTTTTGCTATAGTGAGGGACTAAAGTAATGTACAAAAAGGAAACTAAAAGCCTCATCTTCTAAAAATGTAATTAAAAAACATTTATTTCTATATAAAAGTATACAAATATCACAACTAAACCCATTTTATTCTTTTTTTCAATTTAATAATTATTTATAAGTTTAAAAATAGTAATTGTACTATTTAGTCCCATAAAAGTCAAGTCATACATAGGGCTATATTGCCCTCTTGTGTTCAAAATCAGGTAGGCCTATTGTATCTACATAAAAATATACTAGGTTTGTGACGTTGAGAATATTTTACCACTGGTTAATCTATGTGTGACACCGCTGGGGGCTTTTGAATCGCCAACTTAAAAACGAAAGTAAAATATGCTCGTCCGCACTGACATTGATAGTGGTTGAGCGAGCGTTTCAAATGAATTCCTATGGAAGCCATGAGCATTTTAGTTTCATTTTAAAATTAGCACCTTTCGGGGGGTGGATTGCTTGGAATTATTTTACAAAAGCACAATGTTGTGTTTTATTGTGACTGTACACAAATATAAGTTAACACTTTGCAGTTTGAATGTCGTCCTGTATAATGACGGAGTATGTTTTTATGTGTCCACTGTTCAATCGCGCCCACGCCACACACACACACACGGTTTACTATCTTTGTGGGGACTCTCCATAGACTTAATGGTTTTTATACTGTACAAACTGTATATTCTATCTCCTCACACTAACCCTACCCCTAAACCTACCTATCCCAGAAAACTTTCTGCATTTTTACATTTCCAAAAAAACTCATTCTGTATGATTTATAAACTTGTTTACCCATGGGGACATCTATTTAGGTCCCCACTGTGACATGAGTCCCCATGAGTCTGTGTGCATTCAGGTTGAAGTCCCCACCGGGATAGGAAAACATGAACACATACACACACACACACACACACACACACACACACACATTCCAGCATTGCAATCTTGACATCGCAGCCTGTTCATTATAGCCTTAATAAAATATAATAATAAAATAGTTAACCTAACATATAAAAATTACACTGCTCTAAATAGTCAGTAGTACAATTCGTACATTCACAGTAAGCACCGCTCCACTGTGATGTTTCAAGCACATTTTTGCGCGTGTGAAGAGGATGATTTTTTTCGTCGATATTGGAACACGAGTGAAGAACAAAGCCTATAAAAAAGAATAGTTTAGCATCCAAATACATCGCAAATGCTGAAACATTTTGATTCTAATGAGAGGGTTACGTGAGCCCAACAGTGCTTACTTTCGTTTTTATTTTTACATTAAATTTAAAAGATTTGTTGTGGAATATTTTGAGTGTATCATAAAATCAGAATAAGGTAATAAGGTTTCTGTCTTTTATATATATATATATATATATATATATATATATATATATATATATATATATATATATATATATATATATATATATATATATATATATAAATATATATATATTTATATATAAATATAGCTGCGAGCAGCGATGAAGGGCCAAAGCCGGTGGCACCGCCACCCCGGTGCCTTTAGGTAACTAAAGGCAACAGGGTTGCGGTGCCACCGGCTTGGGCCCGTAATCGCTGCTCGCAGCTATATTTATATATAAATATATATATATTTATATATATATTTATTATTATTATTATTATTATTATTATTTTTCTGTCAACCTTTCGGGCACTTTTGAGACCCTTAACGTGCTCGAAAACTCTTGAAACTTTGCACACAGGTCAGAACCCGCGGCCATCAGGGCCGGGCTGAAGCTGGTACCCGGGCGTGGCAGGGGGGCTCAACAGCGCCCCCTTGAACGGGGTCCGAAAACTTGGTCCATAAATCAGACACGCTTGCATGTAATAATATGAAACTCGGTTCATATATAGATCTCATCGGGCCGAACAACTTTCGTACTTTTACTTTTTACGCCAGCCCAACAGGAAGTCAGCTATTAAAGGTTGTTTGGAAACGCATGGTCTGGTATTTGAAACACTTCTCCTAGGGAATTCACCCGATCGCCACCAAACTCGGTGTGCATGAAGTCAAGGCATTGAGGATGAAAAATTGCCAGGGGATTTTTGATATCTCGAACGGTTTGGCCGTGGCGAGGAAACGAATTTATGGCGAATAATGGAAACAGGAAGTGTGTTATAACTTCTGCATACATTAACTGATCTTGATGAAACTTCAGCAGTGTGTTCGTTGTAAGAGGCCGATCACATGGATGTGACTATTGTGAGTCAAAGTTATAGCGCCACCAACTGGCAGCAGGAAGTGTGTCACTTTCAAAATGCTTTGAAATCACCCTCTTATTTTTATCCGATTTGCTTCAAACTTTATGTGTATAATGTAGTCACACGGCAGATGTAGACCTGTGAAAGGATTATTGATATCTTAGATACTGTTGCCGTGGCAACGCATCAAACTTTATTATTGTTTTTTGATGCTTTTGAGACTCTTAACATACTTGAAATTGCATGAAACTCGACAGACACATCACACTTATTAGCCAGTAGAAGTAGACATGTGCAAAGTTTCAAAAACGGGCGTGGTGGAATGGCTCAGTAGCGCCACCTTTAGTCAAAAATGGGGGCTTAGTTTTTCCTAGAATCACAAAAATCGGTATGTATATTGTTCTCATCGAGCCGGACAACTTTCTAATTTACACTTAATAGCTCAAAGCAACAGAAAGTCAGATATTTTGGTTTGAATGTTATTTTTTTGGAGAATTTTCTCTCTCTCTCTGTCTCGGAGTGTGTGAGGGGTGGGGGTGATTTGTCAGTTGAGTGAGATTTTACTTTTTCATTTGTTTTTCAAGGTTTCTGGGGCTTTTGGGTCCCTAAATGTGCTCGAAAACTCTTGAAACTTTGCACACAGGTCAGAACCCGCGGCCATCAGGGCGGGGCTGAATCTGGTAGCCGGGCGTGGCAGGGGGGCTCAACAGCGCCCCCTTGAACGGGGTTCTAAAACTTGGTCCATATATCAAACACGCTTGCATGAATTAATTTGAAACTCGGTACACATATAGATCTCATCGGGCCGAACAACTTTTGTGCTCTAAGTTTTACGCCAGCCCAACAGGAAGTCGGCTATTTAGGGTTGTTTGGAAACGCTTGCTGTGGAATTTAATGTACTCCTCCTAGGAAATATATCGATTCGCCTCCAAACTCGGTCAGCGTGAAGTCAAGGCATTGAGGATGCTAAATTCCGGACGGATCTTTGATATCTTGAACGGTTTGGCCGTGGCGAGGAAATGAATTTATGGCGAGAAAAGAGAGACACGAAGTGTTATAACTTCTGCATACATTAACTGATCTTGATGAAACTTCAGCAGTGTGTTCGTGGTAAGAGGCCGATCAGATGGATGTAACTATTGTGAGTCAAAGTTATAGCGCCACCAACTGGCAGCAGGAAGTGTGTCACTTTCAACATGCTTTTGACAAAAGTGGGGGGGTTAGTTTTACCAACAGTTACAAACATGAGTATATATATTGGTCTCACCGAGCCGGACAACTTTCTAATTAACAGTCATTAGCTCAGAGCAAAAGAAAGTCAGATATTTTGGTTTGAATGTGGATTTTTTGGATATTTCAGACTCTGAGTTTTTAGCTACTCTTCCAAACTGGCTTATTTTATTCACACCAAACTTTTTCAAAATGATGAAAATACATTAAAGATGCTAAATTGTGAACGGATATTAAACATCTCAAATGTTTTTGCTATAGTGAGGGACTGAAGTAATGTACAAAAATGAAACACTAAAAGCCTCATCTTCTAAAAATGTAATTATACACCATTTATTTCTATAAAAGTATACAAATATCACAACCAAACTCATTTTATTCTTTTTTTTTTAAATTTAATAATTATTTATAAGTTTAAAAATAGTAATTGTACTATTTAGTCTCATAAAAGTCAAGTCATACATAGGGCTATACTGCCCTCTTGTGTTCAAAATCAGGTAGGCCTATTGTATTTACATAAAAATATACTAGGTATGTGATGGTGAGAATATTTTACCACCGGTTAATCGACGTGTGACACCGCTGGGGGCTTTTGAATCGCAAACTTAAGACGAAAGTAAAATATTTTCATCCGCACTGACATTGATAGTGGTTGATAATAATAATAATAATAATAATAATTTGTTACATTTATATAGCGCTTTTTCTGAGACCTCAAAGCACTTTACATAGATGGGGGGAATCTCCTCAACCACCACTAATGTGCAGAATCCACTTGGATGATGCGACGGCAGCCATATTGCGCCAGAACGCCCACCACACACCAGCTTACTGGTGGAGAGGAGACAGTGATGAAGCCAATCAGTATATCAGTACATGGGGATGATTAGGAGGCCATGATGGATAGAGGCCAAGGGGCAAATTTGGCCAGGATGCCGGGGTTACACCCCTACTCTTTTTCAAAGGACATCCTGGGATTTTTAATGACCACAGAGAGTCAGGACCTCGGTTTAACATCTCATCCGAAGGACGGTGCTCTTTTGGCAGTATAGTGTCCCCGTCACTACACTGGGGCATTAGGACTCACACAGACCACAGGGTGAGCGGTTGAGCAGGCGTTTCAAATGAATTCCTATGGAAGTAGGAATAAACTGAAAAACGTTCACTCTGTTCTGCTCGTTCCTTGTCGTGGATGCGCACCATGAATGCCCGTGCAGCCATGAGCATTTTAGTTTAATTTTAAAATTAGCGCCTTTCGGGGGGTGGATTGCTTGAAATTATTTTACAAAAGCACAATGTTGTGTTTTATTGCGACAGTACACAAATATAAGTTAACACTTTGCAGTTTGAATGTGGTCCTGTATAATGACGTATGTTTTTATGTGTCCACTGTTCCATCGCGCCCACGCCACACACACACACACACACACACACATTAAAGATGCTAAATTGTAAACAGATAATAAATATCTCAAACGGTTTTGCTATGGCGAGGGATTAAAGTAATGTCAAAAAAGGAAACACTAAAAACCTCCTATCTTCTAAAAATGTAATTATACACCATTTATTTCTATATAAAATTATACAAATATCAGAACTAAACCCATTTTATTCTTTTTTTTTCAATTTAATAATTGTTAGTTTATTTTGTTACATATATATAATGTATATATATATATATTTTTGTTACATTATATATATATATATATATATATATATATATATATATATATATATATATATATAGCTGCGAGCAGCGATGGAGGGCCCCAGCCAGTGACACCGCCACCCCGGTGGCTTTAGTGTAACTAAAGGCACCAGGGTGGCGGTGCCACCGGCTTGGGCCCGCAATCGCTGCTCGCAGCTATATTTTATTATTATTATTATTATTTTGTCAAACTTTCGGGCACTTTTGGGGCCCTTAACATGCTCAAAAACTCTTGAAATTTTGCACACACGTCAGAACCTGCGGCCATCAGGGCCGGACTGAAGCTGGTACCCGGGCGTGGCACGGGGGCTCGACAGCGCCCCCTGGAATGGTGTCTGAAAACGTGGTCCATAAATCAAACACGCTTGCATGTAATAATATGAAACTCAGTACACATATAGATCTCATCGGGCCGAACAACTTCCGTGCTCTAAGTTTTACACCAGCCCAACAGGAAGTCGGTTATTATACGTTGTTTGGAAAACGCATACAATGGAATGTGAAATACTCCTCCTAGGGAATTCATCCGATCGCCACCAAACTCGGTGTGAATGAAGTCAAGACATTGAGGATGCTAAATTGCGAACAGATTTTTGATATCTCGAACGGTTTGGCCGTGGCGAGGAAACGAATTTATGGCGAATAATGGGACACAGGAAGTGTGTTATAACTTCTGCATACATTAACTGATCTTGATGAAACTTCAGCAGTGTGTTCGTGGTAAAAGGCCGATCAGATGGATGTAACTATTGTGAGTCAAAGTTATAGCGCCACCAACTGGCAGCAGGAAGTTTGTCACTTTCAAAATGCTTTGAAATCACCCTCTTAGTTTTACCCGATTTGCTTCAAACTTTATGTGTGTAATGTAGACACACGGCAGATGTAGACCTGTGAAAGGATTATTGATATCTTAGATACTGTTGCCGTGGCAACATATCAAACTTTAATATTTTTTTCGGATGCTTTTACACCTCTTAGCATGCTTGAAATTGGATGAAACTCGACAGACACATCACACTTATTAGCCAGTAGACATGTGCAAAGTTTCAGAAACGGGCGTGGCAGGGGGGCTCAACAGCGCCCCCTTGAACGGGTTCTGAAAACTTGGTCCATTAATCAAACACGCTTGCATGAATTAATATGAAACTCGGTACACATATAGATCTCATCGGGCCAAACAACTTTGTCCTGGTCAAGTTTTACGCCAGCCCAACAGGAAGTCGGCTATTATGGGTTGTTTGGAAAACGCTTGCTGTGGAATGTGAAATACTCCTCCTAGAAAATTCACTGTGTCCCCTCCAAACTCGGTGTGCATGTAGTCAAGACTTTGAGGATGCTAAATTGCGGACGGATTTTTGATATCTCTAACGGTTTGGCCGTGGCGAGGAATCGAATTTATGGCGAGAAAAGAGAAACAACTTCTCGTGGCGAGAAGTGGAATAACTTCTGCATACATTAACTGATCTTGATGAAACTTCAGCAGTGTGTTCGTGGTAAGAGGCCGATCAGATGGATGTAACTATTGTGAGTCAAAGTTATAGTGCCACCAACTGGCAGCAGGAAGTGTGTCACTTTCAACATGCTTTTGACAAAAGTGGGGGGGGTAAGTTTTAACTACAGTAAAAAAAAAATTGTTTGTATATTGTTCTTATAAAGCTGGACAACTTTCTAATTTACATTCATTAGCTCCAGCCATCAGGAAGTCAGATATTTTGGTCTGAATGTGGATTTTTTTGCAAAATCAGCCTCTGAATTTTTAGCCACTCCTCTTAAACTATTTATTTTATTCCCACCAAACTTTTTCAACATGATGAAAATACATTATATATGCTAAATTGTGAACGGATAATAAATATCTCAAACGGTTTTGCTATGGCGAGGGATTAAAGTAATGTCCAAAAAGGAAACATTAAAGCCTCAAATCTTATAAAAATGTAATTATATACCATTTATTTCTATATAAAAGTATTCAAATATCACAACTAAACCCATTTTATTCTGTTTTTGCAATTCAAGAAGAATGAAAAAGTTAAAAACAGGCTATTTAGTGCTATTTGGTTAAACAAAAAGCAAACATAGGGCTATACTGCCCTCTTGTGTCCAAAAGGACATCAAAATAGTATATAAAACTTTTTACCAGGTAGGCCAATATTGTATTTAAATATACATTTATTAGGTATGTGTCTGAGGATATTTTCCCACCGGTTAATCCACGTGTGACACGAGCGGGTGCTTTTAAATCGCTAATATAAAAGTGAAAGAAGAAAAATGTTGCACACACACGTTGGAAAGAATGATGCTTTTAAACAACACTAAACCGCCATTAGGTGTCGCCAGGCATCCATCTTAATAAGCGAGTCATTGATTCATTCGTTCAAACGATTCGTTCGAATGAGTCGATCATGATGAAGACAGATGTTTATTGATCATTCAATCTTTGAGTCAACCGATTCGTTAAAAATGCTGAATCGTTCAGTTATGAGAAAACACGTGATGCACGATGGTTCTGCTGTGATCTTTGTTTAACTATTTTCGCTGCTGAAACAGAACAAAAACAGTCAATATTGCATCTAAAATGTAAGTGACTTAACTGGAACTGTTTATTAACCTGTTGTATGAAATCAATGTCACAGTTTCAACTGTGATTGTATTCAGGAAATGACACTCGTCAAGTGAGGTTGCTTCACTGTATCATATGTTATAAAATATATAAAACCTCCATATTTGTCATTTTTATAGTCAGCAGGCCTATGTTGTTAACTGATAATTTTTAAAAATAAAATCTCAAACGGTTATGCTATAGTGAGGGATTAAAGAAATGTCAAAAAAGGACAGACTAAAAGTCTCATATCTTCTAAAAATGCAATTATACACCATTTATTTCTATATAAAATTATACAAATATCAGAACTATACCCATTTTATTCTTTTTTTTGTTTGTTTGTTTGTTTTCAATTTAAGAATTATGTTTGAGTTTAAAAACAACCAGAATGTTTCAGTCCAAAAACTAGATAAATAATGTCATGTCATGGATTGCTTAAATGTATTTTTATTTTTTTATTTCGTTTTGGCTTGTTTGTAGTTATTTTTTTTATTCTTGTTCCGTTCTGAATATCGTTACATTTAAAGGATTTGTTGTGGAATATTTTGAGTGTATCATAAAATCAGAATAATTCTCTCGATTTAGTGATTCCCTAGTTATCTTTTTATTAGATTTTTTTTTTTCGTTATTCTAATCAGGTCAGGCAAGTAAAATTCTCTGTGTCTTGTCCCTAAAATGTATATATATATATATATATATATATATATATATATATATATATATATATATATATATATATATACACACACACAGTATATAATGTGTATATATATATATATATATATATATATACATCATATACTGTGTGTGTATATATATATATATATGTATGTGTGTATGTGTATATATATATATATATATATATATATATATATATATATATATATATATATATATATATATATATATATATATATAAATATATAAATATAGCTGCGAGCAGCGATGAAGGCCCAAAGCCGGCGGGACCGCCACCCTGGTGCCTTTAGGTAACTAAAGGCACCGGGGTGGCGGTGCCACCGGCTTGGGCCCGTAATCGCTGCTCGCAGCTATATTTATTATTATTATTATTATTATTATTTTGTCAACCTTTCGGGCACTTTTGGGGCCCTTAACATGCTCGAAAACTCTTGAAATTTTGCACACAGGTCAGAACCCGCGGCGATCAGGGCCGGACTGAAGCTGGTACCCGGGCGTGGCAGGGGGCCTCGACAGCGCCCCCTGGAACTGGATCCGAACACTTGTCCATAAATCAGACACGCTTGCATGTAATATGAAACTCGGTACACATATAGACCTCATCGGGCCGAACAACTTTCGTGCTCCAAGTTTTACGCCAGACCAACAGGAAGTCAGCTATTATGGGTTGTTTGGAAACGCATGCTGTGGAATTTGATGTACTCCTCCTAGGAAATTCATCCATTCGCCTCCAAACTCGGTCGGCATGAAGTCAAGACATTGAGGATGCTAAATTGCGGACGGATTTTTGATATCTCGAACGGTTTGGCCGTGGCAAGGAAACGAATTTATGGCGAATAATTCAAACAGGAAGTGTGTTATAACTTCTGCATACATTAACTGATCTTGATGAAACTTCAGCAGTGTGTTAGTTGTAAGAGGCCGATCACATGGATGTGACATTTGTGAGTCAAAGTTATAGCGCTACCAACTGGCAACAGGAAGTGTGTCACTTTCAAAATGCTTTGAAATCTCCCTCTTATTTTTACCCGATTTGCTTCAAACTTTATGTGTATAATGTAAACACACGGCAGATGTAGACCTGTGAAAGGATTATTGATATCTTAGATACTGTTGCCGTGGCAACGCATCAAACTTTAATATTCTTTTCGGATGCTTTTGAGACTCTTCACATGCTTGAAAATGCATGAAATTCGACAGACACATCACATTTATTATCCAGTAGACATGTGCAAAGTTTCAGAAACGGGCGTGGTGAGGGGCTCAGTAGCGCCACCTTTAGTCAAAAATGGGGGCTTAGTTTTAAGTAGAGTCACAAAAATCGTTATGTGTATTGTTCTCATCAAGCCGGACAACTTTCTAATTTATAGTCATAAGCTGTGACCAACAGGAAGAGAGATATTTTGGTTTGAATGTGATTTTTTGGAGAATTCTCTCCCTCTCTCTCTCTGCCTCTGTGTCTCTGTGTGTGTGAGGGGTGGGGGGATTTGTCTTTTGAGTGAGATTTGTTTAACCCTCTGGGGACCAAGCTGTTTTTGGGGTCCTTGAGATGTTCTGACATGCCTTGACATTTGTGCTTTTTTCAGTTAATTATAAACATGTTAATGGCAAAGGTGTAAATTCACTCTATATAGCACAAACAGGGCTACCATAATATGCGAGCAACGTGTATGTAGATGTTTGTATTTTTAAGAGAATAATGTTTATGCGTGGTTATTGGAAAAAATTAAAATGAAAGTTGCTGAATTAAGAACACAAAACACATATTAAATATGTGTCCACAAGACTTTTGACTAATGGATGTTGTCCCTTTTAGTTCTAGCTTTAAAATGATGTAAAAATAGTCTTGCTTTATCGTTCACAAAAAAAAAATACATTGATTTAAATGGTGTAAAACAGGTTTTGCTTGGAAAGGCAATATGCGAGGGGGAGGAGTAGTTTACACCTTAGATTAAGGTGTCCCACCCACTCTGAATAATGACTCTGCATAATTAGCCATTCATTCAGGTGTGACACTGACTGAGCCACAATGCAAGGACAAAAGATGTATTTAGAAGACTTATATTGACCATCTAAGATTTCGCTTACATCTCTCTTGTAAATATGTTTTACTATTTTATTAAAAATGTTACAATTACAACAATAATTACAATTTCAACAATATTTCAACTGTACTCTTTCTTTATATATAGCCTATATATATATATATATATATAAAAAAAAGATTATAGGCCTACATTTTATCATATGTATTCATTAGTTTGAATATAGCCAACATTGGAACATCTAACATCTTAGTCTATGAATTTATTTTTGACAAAAATAGTATTTTTTTTGCAGTTTAATACGTTGATTATACAAATACATTTTATTTCAACATAACAATATTATTCCATTCGATTTTTACTCATCTCAGTAGGCTATAGCAAAGCAGTTTATTCTTTCACACACAGACGCGCGATTCATATTTAGGCTAAACAGTCTTTACAAATATGTCCCCTACATTCATCTCACAGAAAGGCGAGTCATATTATAGAAATGCGATTCATCTTTTTGCGGTTTGCATAGGCCTACACTAACGTTATTCCATAACGTTATTCCACACGTGAGAAAAGAAAACAGCCTACCTCACTCCTCAGCGGGATCTGCTCCTCATATCAGGAGATATTTCTCCTCATCAGCACTGTTCTGATGAATCTTTTCTCCATAAGGTAGGCTATATTATGCCTCACTCGATCGCGACGCGCTTTGTTTACAGCTGATGTGGGCGTTTCACACCCCTCAGATTTTGCGTTTGAATAGCACGCGCTCTCCGGGGAGTGGTCACATTACTGTGAATTAGCTCGTAATGAGCTCGACTGGAGTCGCTCTCTTTTTATACAGATTACAGAAGCTGAGAATATTTGTTTTTTATATAAATGACTTCATTTAACAGATGCGATCTCAAGCTTTATGCCCGTGGGTCTGTTTGCCTGTTTGACTGAATTTTCGCGGAGTTATAGATCATTTTCGAACGCGTTTCAAATGGGAGTTTACTGACAGAGAGAAGGGAGAAATCGCATCATGTTAATTTTTCTTTATTTGTCAAAAAGCAAAACACTTTATTTTTATTGTGAGTATACAGAAAAAAAATAGAAACTGAACAGGATCGATTGATGTATTACACGAAAATGAAAGATCAAAATTAACAGAGCATTTAGTGTTTATTTTCATTGCTAAAAAAAAAAAACGAGCAAAACGCGCCGGCGCGTTCTTGGTCCCCAGAGGGTTAAAATTCCTGTTTTTCAAGGTTTCAGGGGCTTTTGGGGCCTTTAACGTGCTCGAAAACTCTTGAAACTATGCACACAGGTCAGAACCCGCGGCCATCAGGGCCGGGCTGAAGCTGGTATACGGGCGTGGCAGGGGGACTCAACAGCGCCCCCTGGAACGGGATCCGAACACTTGTCCATAAATCAAACACACTTGCATGTAATGATATGAAACTCGGTACACATATAGATCTCATCGGGCCGAACAACTTTCGTGCTCTAAATTTTACGCCAGCCCAACAGGAAGTCGGCAATTATGGGTTGTTTGGAGAACGCTTGCTTTGGAATTTGAAACACTTCTCCTAGAGAATTAATTAAATCGCCACCAAACTCGGTGTGCATGAAGTCAAGACATTGAGGATGCTAAATTGTGGACGGATTTTTGATATCTCAAACGGTTTGGCCGTGGCGAGGACACAAATTTATGGCGAGAAAAGAGAAACACGAAGTGTTATAACTTCTGCACACATTAACTGATCTTGATGAAACTTCAGCAGTGTGTTCGTGGTAAGAGGCCGATCAGATGGATGTGACTATTGTGAGTCAAAGTTATAGCGCCACCAACTGGCAGCAGGAAGTGTGTCACTTTCAAAATGTTTTTGACAAAAGTGGGGGGGTTAGTTTTACCCACAATTACAAAATTCAGTACGTATATTGGTCTCATCGAGCCGGACAACTTTCTAATTTACAGGCATTAGCTGCAACCAACAGGAAGTCAGATATTTTGGTCTGAATATGTATTTTTTGTTAAATCAGCCTCTGAGTTTTTAGTTACTCCTCCTAAAAGGTGTATTTTATTCCCACCAAACTTTTTCAACATGATAAAAATATATTAATGATGCTAAATTGTAAACGGATATTGAATATCTCAAACGGTTTTGCTATGGCGAGGGATTAAATTAATGTCAAAAAGGAAGCAGGAAACATCTCATAACTTCTAAAAATGTAATTATACACCATTTATTTTTATATAAAATTATACAAATATTAGAACTAAACCTATTTTATTCTGTTTTTGCAATTCAAGAAGTATGAAAAAGTTAAAAACAGGCTATTTAGTGCTATTTGGTTCAACAAAAAAGCAAACATAGGGCTATACTGCCCTCTTGTGTCCAAAAGGATATCCAAATAGTATAAAACGTTTTACTAGGTAGGCCTATTGTATTTAAATATAAATTTATTATGTATATGACTGTGAGGATATTTTCCCATTGGTTAATCGATGTGTGACACGAGCGGGTGCTTTTAAATCGCTAATATAAAAGTGAAAGTAAAGACGTCCGCACAGACATTGATAATGGTGCACACACGTTGGAAAGAATGATACTTTTAAACATAACACTAAACCGCCATTAGGTGTCGCCAGGCGATCGTCTTAATGAGCGAGTCATTAATTAATTCGTTCAGACGATTCGTTCGAATGACTGAGTCATTCATGATTGAGACAGATGTTTATGGATTGGTCATTGAATCTTTGAGTCAACCGATTCGTTCAAAATGCTGAATCATTCAGAAATGAGAAAACAAGTTGCTGTGAGATGCGCAATGGTTCTGCTGTGATCTTTGTTTAACTATTTTTGCTGCTGAAACAGAACAAAAACAGTCAATATTGCATCTTAAATGTAAGTGACTTAATTGTAACTGTTAATTAACCTGTTGATGAAATCAATGTCACAGTTTCAATCGTGATTGTATTCAGGAAACACAGCCTACTCGTCAAGTGAGGTTGCTCTTATCATATGTTATAAAATATATAAAAACTCCATATTTGTAATTTTTATAGTCAGTATGTTGTTAACTGGGTTTCTTTTTTGTGTGCTGCGCTCAGTTGTTTACGTTTCTCCTGGAGAAGCTGCACGAGCCTCAGCAGCGCAACCTTGTTACCATTGATCAGTAATACATTTATTATCAACTGTTGATTGCAACTTAAAATTAATGTAATATAATTAGAATAATCTCTCGTTTTAGTGATTCCCAAGTTATTTTTTTGTCATTGACGTTCTAATCAGGCTACTATGGTCGGGCAAGCTAAACTCTCGTTCAGGTAGGCGGCCTATACTATGTATGTGACAGTGAGAATATAATTTTACCACCGGTTAATTGACGTGTGACACCGCTGGGGGCTTTTGAATCGCTAACTTAAAAACGAAAGTAAAATATGTTCGTCCGCACTGACATTGATTATGGTTGGGAGCAGAGCGAGCTTTTTCAATGAATTCCTATGGAAGTAGGAATGAATTCCCGTGCAGCCGTGAGCATTTTATTTCAATTTTAAAGTTAGCACCATAAAGTATATTTTTATGTCTCCACTGTTCAATCACGCCCACGACACACACACACACACACACACACACACACACACACACACACACACACCAGCATTGCAATCTTGACATCGCAGCCTGTTCATTATAGCCCTAATAAAATATAATTATAAAATAGTCAACCTAACTTATCAAAATTACACTGCTCTGTTTAAATAGTCAGTAGTACAATTTGTACCATTTTTTTGTGAAGTGACAAGACAGAGAATATTACTTGTCTGATATATAATGTATATATCTTTTGTTATATATATATACTGTATATATATATATATATATATATATATATATATATATATATATATATATATATAAATATAGCTGCGAGCAGCGATGGAGGGCCCAAGCCGGCGGCACTGCCACCCCGGTGCCTTTAGGTAACTAAAGGCATCGGGGTTGCGGTGCCACCGGCTTGGGCCCGTAATCGCTGCTCGCAGCTATATTTATTATTATTATTATTATTATTATTATTTTTCTGTCAACCTTTCGGGCACTTTTGAGACCCTTAACGTGCTCGAAAACTCTTGAAACTTTGCACACAGGTCAGAACCCACGGCCATCAGGGCCGGGCTGAAGCTGGTACCCGGGCGTGGCAGGGGGGCTCAACAGCGCCCCCTTGAACGGGGTCCAAAAACTTGGTCCATAAATCAGACACGCTTGCATGTAATAATATGAAACTCGGTTCATATATAGATCTCATCGGGCCGAACAACTTTCGTACTTTTACTTTTTACGCCAGCCCAACAGGAAGTCAGCTATTAAAGGTTGTTTGGAAACGCATGGTCTGGTATTTTAAACACTTCTCCTAGGGAATTCACCCGATCGCCACCAAACTCGGTGTGCATGAAGACAAGGCATTGAGGATGAAAAATTGCCAGGGGATTTTTGATATCTCGAACGGTTTGGCCGTGGCGAGGAAACGAATTTATGGCGAATAATGGAAACAGGAAGTGTGTTATAACTTCTGCATACATTAACTGATCTTGATGAAACTTCAGCAGTGTGTTCGTTGTAAGAGGCCGATCACATGGATGTGACTATTGTGAGTCAAAGTTATAGCGCCACCAACTGGCAGCAGGAAGTGTGTCACTTTCAAAATGCTTTGAAATCACCCTCTTATTTTTATCCGATTTGCTTCAAACTTTGTGTATAATGTAGACACACGGCAGATGTAGACCTGTGAAAGGATTATTGATATCTTAGATACTGTTGCCGTGGCAACGCATCAAACTTTATCATTCTTTTTTGATGCTTTTGAGACTCTTAATATACTTGAAATTGCATGAAACTCGACAGACACATCACACTTATTAGCCAGTAGACATGTGCAAAGTTTCAAAAACGGGCGTGGTGGAATGGCTCAGTAGCGCCACCTTTAGTCAAAAATGGGGGCTTAGTTTTTCCTAGAATCACAAAAATCGGTATGTATATTGTTCTCATCGAGCCGGACAACTTTCTAATTTACACTTAATAGCTCAAAGCAACAGAAAGTCAGATATTTTGGTTTGAATGTGATTTTTTTGGAGAATTTTCTCTCTCTCTCTGTCTCGGAGTGTGTGAGGGGTGGGGGTGATTTGTCAGTTGAGTGAGATTTTACTTTTTCATTTGTTTTTCAAGGTTTCTGGGGCTTTTGGGTCCCTAAACGTGCTCGAAAACTCTTGAAACTTTGCACACAGGTCAGAACCCGCGGCCATCAGGACGGGGCTGAATCTGGTAGCCGGGCGTGGCAGGGGGGCTCAACAGCGCCCCCTTGAACGGGGTTCTAAAACTTGGTCCATATATCAAACACGCTTGCATGAATTAATTTGAAACTTGGTACACATATAGATCTCATCGGGCCGAACAACTTTCGTGCTCTAAGTTTTACGCCAGCCCAACAGGAAGTCGGCTATTTAGGGTTGTTTGGAAAACGCTTGCTGTGGAATTTAATGTACTCCTCCTAGGAAATACATTGATTCGCCTCCAAACTCGGTCAGCGTGAAGTCAAGGCATTGAGGATGCTAAATTGCGGACGGATTTTTTATATCTTGAACGGTTTGGCCGTGGCGAGGAAATTAATTTATGGCGAGAAAAGAGAGACACGAAGTGTTATAACTTCTGCATACATTAACTGATCTTGATGAAACTTCAGCAGTGTGTTTGTGGTAAGAGGCCGATCAGATGGATGTAACTATTGTGAGTCAAAGTTATAGTGCCACCAACTGGCAGCAGGAAGTGTGTCACTTTCAACATGCTTTTGACAAAAGTGGGGGGGTTAGTTTTACCAACAGTTACAAACATGAGTATATATATTGGTCTCACCGAGCCGGACAACTTTCTAATTAACAGTCATTAGCTCAGAGCAAAAGAAAGTCAGATATTTAGGTTTGAATGTGGATTTTTTGGATATTTCAGACTCTGAGTTTTTAGCTACTCTTCCAAACTGGCTTATTTTATTCACACCAAACTTTTTCAAAATGATGAAAATACATTAAAGATGCTAAATTGTGAATGGATATTAAACATCTCAAATGGTTTTGCTATAGTGAGGGACTGAAGTAATGTACAAAAATTAAACACTAAAAGCCTCATCTTCTAAAAATGTAATTATACACCATTTATTTCTATAAAAGTATACACATATCACAACCAAACTCATTTTATTCTTTTTTTTTTATTTAATAATTATTTATAAGTTTAAAAATAGTAATTGTACTATTTAGTCTCATAAAAGTCAAGTTATACATAGGGCTATACTGCCCTCTTGTGTTCAAAATCAGGTAGGCCTATTGTATTTACATAAAAATATACTAGGTATGTGACGGTGAGAATATTTTACCACCGGTTAATCGACGTGTGACACCACTGGGGGCTTTTGAATCGCAAAATTAAAAATGAAAGTAAAATATTTTCGTCCGCACTGACATTGATAGTGGTTGATAATAATAATAATAATTTGTTACATTTATATAGCGCTTTTTCTGAGACCTCAAAGCGCTTTACATAGATGGGGGGAATCTCCTCAACCACCACCAATGTGCAGCATCCACTTGGATGATGCGACGGCAGCCATATTGCGCCAGAACGCCCACCACACACCAGCTTACTGGTGGAGAGGAGACAGTGATGAAGCCAATCAGTATATCAGTACATGGGGATGATTAGGAGGCCATGATGGATAGAGGCCAAGGGGCAAATTTGGCCAGGATGCATGGGTTACACCCCTACTCTTTTTCGAAGGACATCCTGGGATTTTTAATGACCACAGAGAGTCAAGACCTCGGTTTAACGTCTCATCCGAAGGACGGTGCTCTTTTGGCAGTATAGGGTCCCCGTCACTACACTGGGGCATTAGGACTCACACAGACTACAGGGTGAGCGGTTGAGCGGGCGTTTCAAATGAATTCCTATGGAAGTAGGAATAAACTGAAAAACGTTCACTCTGTTCTGCTCGTTCCTTGTCGTGGATGCGCACCATGAATGCCCGTGCAGCCATGAGCATTTTAGTTTAATTTTAAAATTAGCGCCTTTCAGGGGGTGGATTGCTTGAAATTATTTTACAAAAGCACAATGTTGTGTCTTATTGCGACAGTGCACAAATATAAGTTAACACTTTGCAGTTTGAATGTGGTCCTGTATAATGACGTATGTTTTTATGTGTCCACTGTTCCATCGCGCCCACGCCACACACACACACACACACACACACACACACACACACACACACACACACACACACACACACACACACACACACACACACACACACACGGTTTACTATCTTTGTGGGGACTCTCCATAGACTTAATGGTTTTTATACTTTACAAACTGTATATTCTATCTCCTCACACTAACACTACCCCTAAACCTACCCATTACAGAAAACTGTCTGCATTTTTACATTTCCAAAAAGACTCATTCTGTATGGTTTATAAGCTTGTTTACCCATGGGGACCTCTATTTAGGTCCCCACTGTGACACGAGTCCCCAGGAGTCTGTGTGCATTCAGGTTGAAGTCCCCACCGGGATAGAAAAACATGAACACACACACACACACACACACACACACACACACACACACACACACACACACACACACACACACACACACACACACTCCAGCATTGCAGTCTTGACATCGCAGTCTGTTCATTATATCCTTAATAAAATATAATCCTAAAATAGTCAACCTAACATATAAAAATTACACTGCTCTGTTTAAATAGTCAGTAGTACAATTCATACTATTCACATTAATCACCGCTCCACTGTGATGTTTCCAAGCACATTTTTGCGCATGTGAAGAGGATAATTTTTCCCTTCAATAGTGGAACGTGAGTGAAGTACAAAGCCTTTAATACACAAATGTTTAGCATCCAAAAAATTTAATTATATATATATATATATAAATATAGCTTTTTGTACACCTTTATTTATTTTTTGAAGTGTGTGTGTATATATATATATATATACATATGAGGAGCTCTTTTCCAAAACGGGATAAATCCATTTCAGTAGTTTTCAGGAAAATTAATTTTTTTACCTAGACCCACACATTTTGTGAATATTCAATTTATCCTGTTAAAATGTTTTTTTTGGCTCAGTCTGAACACGTTGAACAATGATTATTAAATCAAACAACAATATTGTTGATGATAAATTCAAAGTTTATTTATTTATTTTTCAAAACGCTATAAATACATCGATTTTCGAAAAAAAAAATGGTTTGTCTTTTAAAAAACAAACAAGAGAACATGCAACATATAATCAGGTACTCATAGTATACATGAATATAAATTAAATAAGTGCAAATGCATGAAATAAATAAAAGCCAAATAAAATAAATAGTAAAATAAAATAAAATAAACAGTAAAAATAAAATAAATATTTCCAGTGACATGTTCTAATATTGTCCACCACATAAAACAAATAATTTAAAAATAACACACATACAAATACCAGTCCTTAAATACAACAATGTTAAAAATACATTCAAATCATTTAGTAACACATTTAGGCTATTAGAACTATTCAGTACTTTTAATGTCACGGTAGCAGGCTTCTTTACAGGAAAATATCTTTATCGCGAGGGGGAAACCTACAAAACAGTATTATACTAGTCAATTCTGAAACGAAAGTTGTACACACCAAACACTTTCATGAATGTCGCCTTGCAAAAGGGCACTTTCTCCGGATGTCTGTTGCACAAAAGACTGTACTTAACAGATACGTTCCGGTCTTTTTGTTTGTTAATGTCCTGGACTTTCGGACGCTTCCTTGTCACTTGCGTGATGTCCAGGAGATGAAGTATGGCCTGGTCCTGGTCAACCTTGTTTTGTTTTTCATAAAAATAGTTGAAACTTACCATCAGATTGTCCGGTGACAGCCTCTCGGCCTGACAGAAATCTTTGCCGGCAGCTTTGTGTTGACATCCCACTGTTGGTATTAACGCGCCACCCGAGTGACGAACCTTCTTTTTTTGTTGTGTTTTGTGATTTTCTTTGTCCAGTCGGCGTTTTCTACCCCCAGGTGTAGGTCTCACTGGCTCATCAAGGCCATCAAAAGTGTTACTACAGTTTAAAGCACTCATTTTGAGGAATGAATGAACATAAAGTAACAAACCTCTGTTCAGATCGCCGCCTATTTGGATTGCGTAGAACGCTCACCGAATTCTGATTGGTTGAGAGGATATATCCCGTTTAGGCTAAAAATAGGTTTGGCGCTTATCTCGTTTTGGAAAGAAACTGCATCTTGCAGTACATTTTAAATAAGTAAATATAGCGATTTGTCATGAATCGTTGATGGAGCAGTAAATAGGTTCAGTACACAGCAAAATGACATGACAAACTCATTTTTTTTAAAAATGGCGTTTATCCCGTTTTGGAAAAGAGCTCTTCATATACCGTATATATAAATATATATATTTATATAAATATAACTGCGAGCAGCGATGGAGGGCCCAAGCCGGTGACACCGCCACCCCGGTGCCACCGGCTTGGGCCCGCAATCGCTGCTCGCAGCTATATTTATTATTTTTTTTCTACTTCTCGGGCACTTTTGGGGGCCTTAACATGCTCGAAAACTCTTGAAACTTTGCACACAGGTCAGAACCCGCGGCCATCAGGGCCGGGCTGAAGCTGGTACCCGGGCGTGGCAGGGGGGCTCAACAGCGCCCCCTTGAATGGGGTCCGAAAACTTAGTCCATATATCAAACACGCTTGGATGAATTAATATGAAACTCGGTACACATATAGACCTCATCGGGCCGAACAACTTCCGCACTCTATGTTATTAGCTCCGCCCAACAGGAAGTCAGCTATTATGCGTTGTTTGAAAAACTCATGCTGTGGAATTTAATGTACTCCTCCTACAGAATTCATCCCATCCCCACCAAACTCGGGCAGCGTGAAGTCAAGACATTGAGAATGCTAAATTGCGGACGGATTTTTGATATCTCGTACGGTTTGGCCGTGGCGAGGAAACAAATTTATGGCGAGAAAAGAGAAACAGGAAGTGTGTTATAACTTCTGCATACATTAACTGATCTTGATAAAACTTCAGCAGTGTGTTCGTTTTCAGAGGCCGATCACATTGATGTGACTATTGTGAGTCAAAGTTTTAGCGCCACCAACTGGCAGCAGAAAGAGTGTCACTTTCAAAATTCTTTGAAGTCACCCTCTTATGTTTACCCGATTTGCTTCAAACTTTATGTGTATAATGTAGACACACGGCAGATGTAGACCTGTGAAAGGATTATTGATATCTTAGATACTGTTGCCGTGGCAACGCATCAAACTTTAATATTCTTTTCGGATGCTTTTGAGACTCTTAACATACTTGAAATTGCATGAAACTCGACAGACACATCACATTTATTAGCCAGTAGACATGTGCAAAGTTTCAGAAATGGGCGTGGTGGAATGGCTCAGTAGCGCCACCTTTAGTCAAAAATGGGGTCTTAGTTTTTCCTAGAATCACAAAACTTGGTACGTATATTGTTCTCATCAAGCCGGACAACTTTCTAATTTACAGTCATTATCTCAGACCAAGAGGAAGTCAGATATTTTGGTTTGAATGTGATTTTTTGGGAGAATTTTCTCTCTCTCTCTCTCTGTCTGTGTGTGTGTGAGGGGTGGGAGGGATTTGTCTGTTGGGTGAGATTTGCTTTTTTGTTTTTCAAGGTTTCAGGGGCTTTTGGGGCCCTTAACGTGCTCGAAAACTCTTGAAACTTTGCACACAGGTCAGAACCAACGGCCATCAGGGCCGGGCTGAAGCTGGTACCCGGGCGTGGCAGGGGGGCTTGACAGCGCCCCCTGGAGCGGGATCCGAACACGTGTCCATAAATCAAACACACTTGCGTGTAATAATATGAAACTCGGTACACACATAGATCTCCTCGGGCCAAACAACTTTCGTGCTCTAAGTTTTACGCCAGCCCAACAGGAAGTCGGCTATTTAGTGTTGTTTGGAAACACATGCTGTGGAATTTAATGTACTTCTCCTAGGGAATTCATCCATTCGCCTCCAAACTCGGTCAGCATGAAGTCAAGACATTGAGGATGCTAAATTGCGGACGGATTTTGAATATCTCGAACGGTTTCGCCGTGGCGAGGAAACGAATTTATGGTGAGAAAAGAGAGACACGAAATGTTATAACTTCTGCACACATTAACTGATCTTGATGAAACTTTAGCAGTGTGTTCGTGGTAAGAGGCCGGTCAGATGGATGCAACTATTGTGAGTCAAAGTTATAGCGCCACCAACTGGCAACAGGAAGTGTGTCACTTTCAAAATGCTTTTGACAAAATGGGGGGGTTACTTTTACCCACAGTTACAAAAATCAGTACATATATTGGTCTCATCGAGCCGGACAAGTTTCTAATTTACAGTCATTAGCTCTGACCAACAGGAAGTCAGATATTTTGGTTTGAATGTGGATTTATTTGCAAAATTGGCCTCTGAATTTTATATATATATATATTTTAAAGTGACAAGACAGAGAATATTACTTGTCTGATATATATATATATATATATATATATATATAAATATAGCTGCGAGCAGCGATGGAGGGCCCAAGCCGGTGACACCGCCACCCCGGTGGCTTTAGTGTAACTAAAGGCACCAGGGTGGCGGTGCCACCGGCTTGGGCCCGCAATCGCTGCTCGCAGCTATATTTTATTAGGGCCCGAGCACCGATGGTGTGAGGACCCTCTTGGAATTGCTCTGTTTATTATTATTCTTCTTCTCCGCATTTAATTGCATTTTTGAGGGCCTAAACATGCTCGAAAACTCACAAAACTTTTCACACGCGTCAGAACTGGCGAAAATTTACATCTGATATAGGTTTCAGAATTGGACGGGGCAAAATGGCTCAATAGCGCCACCTATAAAAGTTCAACGGAGTGCGCCTCCCGCAACGTTCCATGTACGTGCACGAAATTCGGTACATACATGTTATGACCTAATACCTACAAAAAAGTCTCTTGGAGCATAGCCCTAAACACAACAGGAAGTCAGCCATTTTGAACTTCCTCTCAGATTTTTGTGCAGTTTTTGCCATTTTCAGGCCTCGTACTTTAACGAACTCCTCCTACAGTTTTAATCTGATCATCTTCAAATTTGGTGAGTGTAATCTTAAGGCCTTTGCGACGTTAAATTGCGAAGATCTTGAGTTTTCGTCGAAGGGCGGGTCCTCGGCGGCCTGACAAATTTCGATGTTTCGCCATGAAACAGGAAGTTGCTGTAACTCAGGCATGGAATGTCCAATCTGCCCCAAACTTCACACTTTTGATAAGAGTCATGGCCTGAACACATCTACATGAGAATGTTCAGTTATAATAAGAGCGCCACCTACTGGCAACAGGAAGTGACATGTTTAACACGTTGATGCTGTAGCAACAATGACATCTGCTTTTCGCATTAAGCGATCATATGATAGCAAGACACATCGTCTTGTGTCCTACTGGTTAATAATTGCCCCACGAGGACCAATTTGCCAGCGCCAGTTTGGCTGGTCTCGTGACATTCCACACACACACACGCACACAAAAGCCCTTTGAGTGCAACTTCATATAGAAAGATGGCTCTTGAATGTATACCTTCCGATATGTATGTGTGATTTAACTTTACCTTATAATTAGGGATGCTCATTTCGATTAATTTTCCCGACCGACAACCGCCGCTCGTTAATCGATTATTAACCGTTAACTGATAAGATTATAATATTGAATTGACAGCCGATCTAACCAATCATAATCCGCCATTTTGTCCGACAAAGCAGTCAGGAGAGATAACGTTAGCTAGCAGATTAACATGGGAGGATTTGAACTTGAAAAACGGAATGTACTGACGCCTTTCCGCGGTTTAAAACAACATTCCTTCTTATGTTCATTCATGTTTATTTGATGCTATAGAAGGAAGAGATGATCGGTTCACGAGCAGCTTTAGCGGATGCTCTACAGCGATCTGTCAGAGACATTTAAGAGCCACAAAACGGTGTAGCCTATTGTATCGTTTAAATTTATTTTAAAAAAATGACCAAATTTGAAAGGTGAGACTTTGTTTAATATGTTTAATATCAGAAGTAACCGAAAAGTAACCTGGTCTGTCCTGTCTGTCAGCATGTTGTCAGTCTCCTCTCTGCTCCGCGATGTATTTTTCACTGCGTGAGAACATGGTGTACGTGAGAGCAGCATATAGCTTGTCGGACATAGCGACAGTAACTAAGGGTCTTTGCGAAGGGTCAATTGCATTAAATACAAATAAAATGGACGCGTATCTGTGACCCTTTTAAAAAAAAAGTTTTTATCAAAGGGTTTATTTTAACGTGCAAAGTACAAACAGCAGCATACAGAACAGATCAACAACAGAACCTGGATTCAGTTTAAATGTTCACGCACCTGCAGCATTTCTGACAGAGAGAGAAAAACAGAATAAAATATTACAAATAAAAAACAAAATAGGCCTACACTAAATATATTTTTTAAACTTAAATAATTAACAAATTAAGATGACAAAAAGAAAACACTGAATCCGTTTGAACAAAGCTTTCGAAAAAAACGCCAAGTTTTTTTTCCGTTTGACTTAGATTTTTCGTTAAATAAAAATAGAAGCCCTACCTTAACACCTTGTCTAATTTTTATTTTAAAAAAAGCAACATCAACGTGATGTGGGGTCAGTCTGGAGCGCAGCCTGTTGACAGTTAGACCCGCGGCAAGAAACACCCTCTCCGATCATGGGACGGATGTCCCGGGAATACACAGGTAACGTCTCGTGTGTGGTTGCGCGTGTCGACGCGCTCCGTGAGTTAATAAATATAAGCTATAAAGCATTTTATTTTTACACCATGCAGCAAACTAAAAAAAAAAGAAGATAAAAAAAAAAACGTTTTAAACCGTTTAACTGATAGTATTAATCGGTCAAAATTTTTACTTTCGGTTAACGGTTAAACGGTCAATATGAGCATCCCTACTTATAATAGAAGTGTGGTTTGCTAGAGTATAGGTTTGAATCCTAAATGTTCATTGAAAGAAATTCCTCAGTCGTGTCTTGTTGTAACCCTACCTCAGACCATAAAACTTTACAACCCAGGAAAACAGACATTCCAGCGAGTCACGTCCCAAACGCACCACACTCACACACAGATTTCCCATTGATTTACCCACATAGGACATTACCAAAATGTTGATATATTTCTGAGGTGCCTTTTGTTATGACCATGTCATATTGGGGTGTCTACGATTTTGTCATGTGGTAATCAAAACTTTAAATGTGTGTAATTCTGCATATCTCCTGTAACTTCGCATTTCTACAACCTTCATGTGATGTGTTTGATGTCTATGGAATTCTCTCAATATAACAGAGCCAAAATCCAATAGCAGAATGCAGTAATATACATTGTTCACACATTTCATATTTCTGGAACTGAAAGACTTAAGTCAATCATCACTGTAACTCGAGCCAGGAGACCGTTCCAGACGAACAAAGGGATCTTCCCGCTAGAAAAATCTCGACCGCTGATTCGTCTTACACGAAGAAGGGGGCGGTACATGGGGCACTGATAAAAGTCCAAACCTTCAGTTTCCTCTCTCTCTTCTCTCATCGATCCCGCTGATCCCACTTCCTCGCTTCTCCGGTCCCTGACCTCCTCCTCCTTCTCCACGTGCAGCGCTGCTCCAGCTGGACAGGCCTTGCCTTGGCCTCTGGGACACATGGCCCGCGTCATGTAAAAGCCTGCCGTCTTTGCAACCTCTCCCATCCCGGGAGATGAACTTTCTCGGTAACATTATAGTCAGTAAGCCTTTTAAACTTCCGTGGCACTGGAAGACGCAGCGAAAACAGGACACCACCCTCGCTTCCTGCCTCAGCCTCAAACGAACAGAGAACGAACGTGCAAGTAACTTTAAACTCTCTCTCAAAGCTGTTTCCAGGTGTCTCGTGAACCTAGATTTCTGTATGTAATAATTACTAGCTTTTCTTTCTTTCTTTCTTTCTTTCTTTCTTTCTTTCTTTCTTTCTTTCTTTCTTTCTTTCTTTCTTTCTTTCATTTCATGTTATTCTGATCACGTATTTTCTTGTTTGGTTAAATGTGTGTTTGTTTTATTGTTTGTATTTTTACGTACGTTTGTATTTGTAGCTCATATAATCTTTAGTTTTACATGTATTAAAATCCATATATCCTTTTAACTGTCTCTGTATTTGAAAGCCCACTTTTATAAAGTCAATGAGACAAAAGATCTTGCTACAAGCTCGATATATATAGACTACATTGAGTAGTTTTAATTAATAAACTCAGAAAGTTTGATGTTCGAGGCCAGAAGATAAAACTTTCTTGGAGTTTGTAAAGAGATACCCCTTCTTAACTGTGATAATCTCACCTTTATTCGCTGGACGAATAACGATCAGACCAGTTACAGAACAAGGTAATCTCTATAATTGATCAAATAAATGTACATGCGACTTATGAATTATGACCATGAGTCATAATTATTAATATTTCCAAAATTCCCTATATTCTTGAGCTAATTTAAATTAACCCAGAGTCGTATTCGTTACAGTTTGGTGGAGAATGCGGGCAGTTTCAAACTTTATTTTGGTGGGCAAATTCAGTTTCAGTTGAATGTGTATTATTGGTTTAATAATTGTAGGCTATACGCGCGTTTTGAATTGTGAGGTAAGTCGCTAAGGCGAACTCACCCAGCTGATGGTAGCTGCTAGGCACAAAGCCAGCTCAGCTCTGTAAAAACTGCAGTTCATGATATTACAATTGTCTCTGTACATGTAATATGATTTAAACCGACTAAATAAAGACGAAGAAATCTCTTTTAGTACGGAAACGTAAATCTGATCTGAGCAGTGCGTCAGTTTCAGTCGTAATAGGCCTTATTATATACAATACGTTAACGATAAAAACTCCTGGTCAGAAATTGGCCTCGCGATCCAATTTTGGTAAACCTATGCATTATCATAAAGTGCTATTTTGATTAATGCTTATGGGAGATGAGCAGACGCATAATTCCTGTTCATAGCTGTAATAGAAGAAAAAAATTCCTGTTCAGGCCATCCTTAAAAATATTCTTGTTTGCCGTAACCCGACCGACCCTGTCAATTTAGTACCGACCCAATTATTTTTTTTTTTTCCCTTTTAGTCCGACCGACTTGCCGGTTGTAAAATGCGTTAAGACCGACCGATTTTTTTTTTTTTACTCTTCAAACAACTAATACAAATGCAATAAATAATATTAGTTATTAAGTATTGTGAATATAAACTGCCTAGACCTACATACAAACATAAGCTACGTTCTTTCTTTTAAATAAAAACCCGTGGCGCGTCATCTATGATTATGTTTACACCATTGGTTTACGCATCACATACGGCCTGCAGGCTAAGTTCGTTTCGTTTCATTCACTGTCAATGGTTCGCGCTTGGTAATGATGGCTGCGGCTTTACTCTAAAGATTATTTCATTTTTATATGTTGTTGAATATGGTTTATTAAAAAATAAACATGTGAGAGCGTGTTATAGGCTATATGTCATGTTTTAGTCAGATATGACGACGCTACTGCAACACGCATCGCCACAGATGAAGCTGAGCATCAACGTGCAAACTATCGCAAATCAAAGTGAAAGTAAGTCGCAGACGCTTAACACACAATCATCTTCACTAAATGTAAAGAAACGAAATGATCTTACCAGGACTGTTTCCGCTTTCTCTTATTGCGGGCTTTGATTCAGAAATTTTAGCTGATGATCAATAAAATAATGTATCATAACTGTTGCTTTCGGTGACGTGCACTCCTAAATCTGCATATAGCGGGAATTGAAGATCGGATTTATATCCGCAAACCCCCCCACATATTTAGCCTATGTAACCAGGTGTAAATGGAATCGTTTTTATAAATCAGATTGCAATCCGATCTGAGAAAACGCATGAAGTGGCCTGGTGTAAACAGCCCCTAGACATCGGTGAAAAATGTTCTCCCCCGACCCCCGATTTTTTTTTTTTTTATAAAAAAAATATACTTTTTTATATATTTTTTTTTATATATATATAAAAATATAGACCTACCTACCGACCCTTTTTTTCTTTTTTTTTGCTGTTACTGCAAACCAAAATATTTTTAAGGATGGCCTCACAGTTGAAATAAACAGACGATAATCCCTGTTTTATTCAAACCGTTTCATGTATAATGTGTAAGTAAACAGAAGTCTACTTCTTATGCCTGTTTGCTCAGTTTCTAATTAATTAAAACAAGAAGTTTTAATACCTGTTTTTATTGTAAACCGTTTCATATAATGTGTAATTGGAGACCAGTTTTATGAATTAAAACAGACGCATAATCCCTGTTCTTATTCTAAACCGTCTCATGTATAATGTGTAATTCCTGTTAATCACATGTTGTGAAACTCGCGTCATTTTCCACATGCAACAGAGCGCAAAATGCTTGTGATTCCACAGATAAAAAGAAAAATCTGTTGAATCAAGCCACTGACCAACACTAGAGGGCAGCCTTTAGGTGTGTGGCAGTTCTCAAATTACGCGCTCCCACCGACGTCATCCTGCGTGAGCGTCGCCTCCCACTGACGTCAGCCTGCGCGAGCGAAATTACGCCATATGGTGGCGTTCTCAGATAATACCTGCTTTCAATTTCTTTTTCTCTCTCTGCATTCATTTTCTCTTCTTTTCCCCGATCATAGAATGAACGGTCGAACTCTCAAATACTTACCTGCATCCAAAGCTTAGCTTATGCTGATATTATTTGGAGTTAGACAATTCTCTTTTCTGTTTTTGATTGTCACACTTTAAG
Source organism: Vimba vimba (assembly GCA_022828995.1). Classification (NCBI taxonomy): domain Eukaryota; kingdom Metazoa; phylum Chordata; class Actinopteri; order Cypriniformes; family Leuciscidae; genus Vimba; species Vimba vimba. The sequence continues at coordinate 679,029 of JAKKIH010000026.1, read as the reverse complement.
AAAAAAAAAAACTTTTCCGAATTAAAGCTTAGACTTGATTCACTCAGTTCATTGATAGTCCACCCCAGTCCCAGCCAGCATTGAAGTGTCTCATTGCTACCCTTTCGTGTGATTATTTTTTTATAATCAATACTAATAACTTCAGTGTTATTGTAAGGATTATAGGAAGTCATTCTGAATTTCAGTTTTAATTATTTTTAGTATTGATACTTCACTGTTATCATTCTAATTTTCTTTCCTTCCTTATTATTATTATTATTTGGACCTCTCCTTGCATGCTTAGTTGAATTTTCATTTAAAATTTGTCTACTCAACCAGGTGGACCACTGAGAGGACATACGCCCCTCACCCTTGTGGCACAAACCCACTGCCGGGCCTGTCCCTCTGCCTGCGTCTCAAGCCTGTGTTGTTTATTCAAATTTTATTTCATTGATAATTTTTTTTTTTCTCTTCCCTCTTTCTCCAGTCTCTCCAAAGAGGGGGGGGGGGGGGGTAGGTTATTCTGATAAATCACCATCAGTTATCATAATTTCCTTTTGTTGTATCATTATTTTAGTAAAGCCTTTGCCTCTGACTCCTGCATACATATTTACTCAATTTGATGAAACCAGAAAGCCTTAATTTACTTTAAGCCGAACATCTTAATCCCATATTGTGTATCTATTGGCAGGACTCAGTCAGTGCACTGTGGTGATTGAGACGTCATCACTGGTTGGTTTCCGGTGGGCGGGGATCATCTGTCCGGCGTTACTGACACTGCGCTCCGTCTGGTGTTGGGACCGTCGGAGGGTCTGACCGCGCCCGCTGGTTTCCACCTGGATGACCTCTATTCACCCCAGGTAAACTAAAATTTGGTATAACCCATCCACTTATTATGAACCACAGAATACTAGATATTCCTCCAGGTATATTTTAAGTGTTTGGCCCACCTTTTTCTCTCTAAGACACACCCTCTTCCGAGGTCCTGTCCCAATAATCCACGCATCTCCTGGCCCTATCAGGAACTCTAGCAGTGTTAATAGGCTTAGGCCTCTTTATTTTATTTTCTATTATTTTTAATAATGCTCCCCGTGTTATTGTTTGTGACATTTCATTGCAGACCAATTCACTTCCTTGTGTTGTGTTTCCCCTTTTCTTCCCTACCTCCAACTTTGTCTTTCTCCATTCTGTTGTGATTTGTTTCTCTCATTTCACATAGAGACAGAACCTAAGAGAGACCCCAGGAAAGCTGAATAATAGAGTAAACAATCCAAGCGGGCGTCGCTAGACGACCCCCAGGCTACCGCCTGTCAAAATCTCTATTGTGGGTTTCACCCATACCCACGAAATTGGCTCCGCTAACTGTCGGCATCAGTTAGCCCCGAAATTCTCATAGACGGCATAGCCCGTATGAGTATAGCTAATTAACCCTAAAAACAAACTTGCATTTTGTCTCTTTTTGTGTGTGCTGTGCTTCTCTCGCCACAGTAAGCCAAGATGTCGAGCTCACCCAGCCCCGCAGTCCGCTGGCATCACCTCCAGACATGGCTGCGAGAAATGACAGCAACCGTTGTACCCCAGGAGGCCGCTGATCCACAGTACCTGGACCAGTTTGAGACTTACGATCCAACCCAGAAGTACGACCATGAGCAGCTAGCCAAAATCTTCGGAAAACTCGCACTCAACCTCGTCACCAAGGCCTGGGCCAGCGAAAGGACCAACCTCGATCTAGAGCAGAAGGCAGCCGCACTACAGCTCCAGGCCACAGAAGCCCTGGAGGACCGAGCACACACACCGAGCCGTCTAGACCAGCTACTCTTCCTGACCGAGGAAGAGGACGCCACAGATCCAAAGCTACAGAAAGAAGTAGAAAGACTTCGAAATGCCCTGCAAGATCTTCGTCTGCACTCAGACCAAAGAGAACAGTTGGAGAGAGAAACCAGAAAAGAACTCGATGAAAAACTCCAACAAAGTGAAGCCCTCCTTGAGAGAGCAGAGACTAAAATTCATCAGCTCGCTCAGCAGAGACACGAGCTCCAAGATGAACTTGACACTGTTCATGCAGAACTAAAACATGCTTACAGATTGCAGAGTGTCTGGAACGGAGAAACACACATCACAGAGTTTCTCCCGGCCAGCCACCCCAACCCTGTCAGCCAAACATCAAAAGCTGAAAGGGGTGGAGCTGAAAAGGGTCAGAATCCTCTCCAGACGGATTGGGCCCCCAGCAACAGCTCTCCTCCCAAAAGCCTTGACAAGCTGGCCAGAAACATTCCTATGTTTGCTGGAGACTGCAGTGTTCATGCGTACCTTCAAGACATTGATTTTCACCTGCAAACTGTCGCTAACGTGACAGCTTGGGACAAATTCTACTTGTTACGAATCACCGCAAATAGAGATGTGCGTAAGTTTCTGGATCGCCAACCAGAGGCTGTCAAAGCAGATTACAAGCAACTGCGACAAGCTTTGATCCGTGAATTCTCTGACCCAGAATCAGACCAAGGGTTTATCGCGGCCTTTGACGTCAAACAGGCCCGACGTGAACACCCACACTCCTACTATGGCCGACTCCGACAAACATTCTTCGGAGCAACCAACACACCACATATGGAAGAAGATATAACCTTTAGAACTTTGTTTCTGCGGAATCTGCATAGCACTGTGAGTAAACATCTCGGTGTGCTCGTCTGCCCACGAACCATGTCTACTCGAAAACTCAGAGACATAGTCCACAAGGCTTACACCAAGCAAAGGGCTATGGATGAAAAGACTGTAAAAACACACACAATTTACTCCGTCTCCGAGCACTGCTCAGAGCCAAACAGCAGATTGCAGCACGACTGTGACGGTACTCATCCAAAGCGTCGGACCGAGCGCTCAGAAAGATTCTGGAACCAGCATCATCCGCCGTCCAGAACTCCAAGCCCAGACCGTCGAACCTGGAACCACTCTCCCCAGAACACTGGTGAGTCCGAGTCTTCTTACACAACAGATGAAGACAGTGCAGCCGCGTCTGACACAGACACAGAAAACGAACACTGACACCTACTGCTTCCAGGTCCTGTCCGACCTGCAGTTGAGTAACCCGACCAATGTCTGTGCCACATACAGACCAACTACCCTCACGATTGCAGTGACTACACAGCACAAACGAACTTTACCAACTACACTGCACGCCTCAGAGCCGCTTATACTACCTCCGCTGTGTACAACAAGGTCGCGTAAATATCTATCTTTCTAACTAACTTATCTATCTTTCTTTCTAACTGATCTATCTCTCTTTCTAACCAACTTATCTTTCTTTCTAACTAATCTATCTATCTTTCTAACTTATCTTTCTTTCTTTGATTTCAACTAATCTATCTATCTTTCTAACTAACTTATCTTTCTTTATTTCTTTCTTACTAATCTATCTATCTTTCAAACTAACTTATCTATCTTTCTTTCTTTCTAACTAATCTATCTATCTTTCTAACTAATTTATCTATCTTTCTTTCTTTCTTACTAATCTATATATCTTTCTAACTAACTTATCTATCTTTCTTTCTTTTTAACTGATCTGTCTATCTTTCTAACCAACTTTTCTTTCTTTCTTTCTTTCTTTCTTTCTTTCTTTCTTTCTTTCTTTCTTTCTTTCTTTCTTTCTTTCTTTCTTTCTTTCTTTCTAACTAATCTATCTATCTTTCTAACTTATCTATCTTTCGTTCTTTGATTTTAACTAATCTATCTATCTTTCTAACTAACTTATCTTTCTTTCTTTCTTTCTTTCTTTCTTTCTTTCTTTCTTTCTTTCTTTCTTTCTAACTAATCTATCAATCTTCCTAACTAACTTATCTATCTTTCTTTCTTTTTAACTAATCTATCTATCTTTCTAACTAACTTATCTATCTATCTTTCTTTCTTTTTAACTAATCTATCTTTCTAACTAACTTATCTTTCTTTCTTTTTAACTAATCTATCTATCTTTCTAACTAACTTATCTATCTTCCTTTCTTTCTATCTTCCTTTCTTTCTTTTTAACTAATCTATCTATCTTTCTAACTAACTTATCTATCTATCTTTCTTTCTCTTTATCTAATCTATCTTTCTAACTAACTTATCTATCTTTCTTTCTTACTAATCTATCTATCTTTCTAACTATCTATCTATCTATCTATCTATCTATCTATCTATCTATCTATCTATCTATCTATCTATCTTTCTTTCTTTCTTTTTAACTAATCTATCTTTCTAATCAACTTATCTTTCTTTCTTTCATTCTTTCTTTCTTTCTTTCTAACTAATCTATCTATCTTTCTAACTTATCTATCTTTCTTTCTTTCTTTTTAACTAATCTATCTATCTTTCTAACTAATGTATCTTTCTTTCTTTCTTTCTTACTAATCTATCTTTCTAACTAACCTATCTATCTTTATTTCTTTTTAACTAATCTATCTATCTTTCTAACTAACTTATCTATCTTTCTTTCTTACTGATCTATCTATCTATCTATCTATCTATCTATCTATCTATCTATCTATCTATCTATCTATCTATCTATCTATCTATCTATCTATCTATCTATCTATCTTTCTTTCTTTCTTACTGATCTATCTATCTAACTTATCTATCTTTCTTTCTTACTAATCTATCTATCTTTCTAACTAATCTATCTATCTTTCTTTCTAACTAATCTATCTATCTTCCCAACTAACTTATCTATCTTTCTTTCTTTTTAACTAATCTATCTATCTTTCTAACTAACTTATCTATCTTTCTTTCTTTTTAACTAATCTATCTATCTTTCTAACTAACTTATCCATCTTTCTTTCTTACTAATCTATCTATTTATCTTTCAAACTAACTTTATCTATCTTTCTTACTAATCTATCTATCTTTCTTTCTTACTAATCTATCTATCTATCTATCTATCTATCTATCTATCTATCTATCTATCTATCTATCTGTCTGTCTGTCTGTCTGTCTGTCTGTCTGTCTGTCTGTCTGTCTGTCTGTCTGTCTGTCTATCACACTAACTTATCTATTTTCTTTCTTTTTAACTAATCTATCTTTCAAACTAACTTATCTATCTTTCTTTCTTACTAATCTATCAATCTATCTTTCTAACTAACTTATGTATCTTTCTTTCTTACTAATCTATCTTTATATCTAACTTATCTATATTTATTTCTTTCTTTTTAACTAATCTATCTTTCTAACTAACTTATCTATATTTCTTTATTTCTTTATAACTAATATATCTTTCTAACTAACTCATCTATCCTTCTTTCTTACTAATCTATCTATCTTTCAAACTAACTTATCTATCTTACTAATCTATCTATCTTTCTAACTAACTTATATATATTTCTTTCTTTTTAACTAATCTATCTTTCTTTCTTACTTATCTATCTATCTTTCTAACTAACTTATCTATCTTTCTTTCTTACTAATCTATCTATCTATCTTTCAAACTAACTTATCTCTTTCTTTCTTTTTAACTAATCTATCTTTCTAACTAACTTATCTATCTTTCTTTCTTTCTTACTAATCTATCTATTTTTCTAACTAACTTATCTATCTCTCTTTCTTTCTTTCTTTCTTACTAATCTATCTATCTATCTATCTATCTATCTATCTATCTATCTATCTATCTATCTATCTATCTATCTATCTTTCAAACTAACTTATCTATCTTTCTATCTTACTAATCTATCTATCTTTCTAACTAACTTATCTACATTTATTTATTTCTTTTTAACTAATATATCTTTCTAACTAACTTATCTATCTATCTTTCTTTCTTTTTAACTAATCTATCTATCTTTCTAACTAACTTATCTATCTTTCTTTCTTACTAATCTATCTATCTATCTTTCTAACTAATCTATCTATCTTTCTAACTAATCTATCTCTCTTTCTTTCTAACTAATCAATCTTTTGTTCTCTCTCTCTCTCTCTCTCTCTCTCTCTTTCTTTCTTTCTAACTAATATTTCTAACTAATCTATCATTCTTTCTATCGAATCTTTCTAACTAATCCTTTCTTTCTTTCTTTCTTTCTTTCTTTCTTTCTTTCTTTCTTTCTTTCTTTCTTTCTTTCTTTCTTTCTAACTAATCCTTCTTTCTTTCTTTCTTTCTTTCTTTCTTTCTTTCTTTCTTTCTTTCTTTCTTTCTAACTAATCCTTCTTTCTTTCTTTCTTTCTTTCTTTCTTTCTTTCTTTCTTTCTTTCTTTCTTTCTTTCTTTCTGTCTTTCTAACTAATCAATCTTTCTTTTTCTTTCTTTCTTTCTTTCTTTCTTTCTTTCTTTCTTTCTTTCTTTCTTTCTTTCTTTCTTTCTTTCTTTCTTTCTAACTGATCTTTCTTTCTCTCTTTTTTTGCAATTTTTTTATATCAAACTTTAACCTACTTTAAACATCAAACTACTTCTAACTTCTTCAAACTCTCTGGTCCGGCTTTCTCAATCTATCTATCTATCTATCTATCTATCTATCTATCTATCTATCTATCTATCTATCTATCTATCTATCTATCTATCTATCTATCTATCTATCTAACTAATCTATCTATCT
>JAKKIH010000026.1:377500-670000 GCA_022828995.1 Vimba vimba | reverse complement strand
CTTTCTTTCTTTCTTTCTAACTAATCTATCAATCTTCCTAACTAACTTATCTATCTTTCTTTCTTTTTAACTAATCTATCTATCTTTCTAACTAACTTATTAGGGGTTCAAGCATGAAATGCTGAAACCCTATTGTAATTGTAAGGATTTGTAAAACGCATCGTGCAGGACAAACCGTAAGGCCTAGAGACTTGAAACCTGGCCAGATGGTAGGCCTCAATTTGGGGACAACCTATCAGAGTATGACCCCGATTGGCCCATAGGTGGCGCTACAGCGACCAAAAGTACAAAATCGCCCATGACTCTTAGACCGTTTGTCCCAGGATCAAGTGTCTTATATCGTTGGAATCCTTGGCTCAGGGCGGACAAAATGGCTATCTCCGATTTGCTCGCCGGCAGGGAAAATTTTCTTCTATGTCGAATTTTGTCCAAAACCTACTTTTGCGAACTAGTCCCTGGTTTTTCGCCCGATCGGAACCAAACCAGTCTAGGACAATTCTATGGACTCTCTAGATCAATAATTATCGAAAAAAAGTTGAACTTTTGCATTTGGGTGGCTGTAACAGGGTCATTTAGAAAAGGGGTGTGGCAAAATACACTAAAAAGCCTATAAATCCCAAATGAAAACTCAGAACTTTACCAAAATCGATGAGCATATGTGCCAGAACATGGTGAGGAAGCATGCAGAGTTTCATGGAGATCGGACCTTAGGTGGCGCTATAACTGGCAAAAAGCCTTCATTCTTATTAGGGGTTCAAGCATGAAATGCTGAAACCCTATTGTAATTGTAAGGATTTGTAAAACGCATCGTGCAGGACAAACCGTAAGGCCTAGAGACTTGAAACCTGGCCAGATGGTAGGCCTCAATTTGGGGACAACCTATCAGAGTATGACCCCGATTGGCCCATAGGTGGCGCTACAGCGACCAAAAGTACAAAATCGCCCATGACTCTTAGACCGTTTGTCCCAGGATCAAGTGTCTTATATCGTTGGAATCCTTGGCTCAGGGCGGACAAAATGGCTATCTCCGATTTGCTCGCCGGCAGGGAAAATTTTCTTCTATGTCGAATTTTGTCCAAAACCTACTTTTGCGAACTAGTCCCTGGTTTTTCGCCCGATCGGAACCAAACCAGTCTAGGACAATTCTATGGACTCTCTAGATCAATAATTATCGAAAAAAAGTTGAACTTTTGCATTTGGGTGGCTGTAACAGGGTCATTTAGAAAAGGGGTGTGGCAAAATACACTAAAAAGCCTATAAATCCCAAATGAAAACTCAGAACTTTACCAAAATCGATGAGCATATGTGCCAGAACATGGTGAGGAAGCATGCAGAGTTTCATGGAGATCGGACCTTAGGTGGCGCTATAACTGGCAAAAAGCCTTCATTCTTATTAGGGGTTCAAGCATGAAATGCTGAAACCCTATTGTAATTGTAAGGATTTGTAAAACGCATCGTGCAGGACAAACCGTAAGGCCTAGAGACTTGAAACCTGGCCAGATGGTAGGCCTCAATTTGGGGACAACCTATCAGAGTATGACCCCGATTGGCCCATAGGTGGCGCTACAGCGACCAAAAGTACAAAATCGCCCATGACTCTTAGACCGTTTGTCCCAGGATCAAGTGTCTTATATCGTTGGAATCCTTGGCTCAGGGCGGACAAAATGGCTATCTCCGATTTGCTCGCCGGCAGGGAAAATTTTCTTCTATGTCGAATTTTGTCCAAAACCTACTTTTGCGAACTAGTCCCTGGTTTTTCGCCCGATCGGAACCAAACCAGTCTAGGACAATTCTATGGACTCTCTAGATCAATAATTATCGAAAAAAAGTTGAACTTTTGCATTTGGGTGGCTGTAACAGGGTCATTTAGAAAAGGGGTGTGGCAAAATACACTAAAAAGCCTATAAATCCCAAATGAAAACTCAGAACTTTACCAAAATCGATGAGCATATGTGCCAGAACATGGTGAGGAAGCATGCAGAGTTTCATGGAGATCGGACCTTAGGTGGCGCTATAACTGGCAAAAAGCCTTCATTCTTATTAGGGGTTCAAGCATGAAATGCTGAAACCCTATTGTAATTGTAAGGATTTGTAAAACGCATCGTGCAGGACAAACCGTAAGGCCTAGAGACTTGAAACCTGGCCAGATGGTAGGCCTCAATTTGGGGACAACCTATCAGAGTATGACCCCGATTGGCCCATAGGTGGCGCTACAGCGACCAAAAGTACAAAATCGCCCATGACTCTTAGACCGTTTGTCCCAGGATCAAGTGTCTTATATCGTTGGAATCCTTGGCTCAGGGCGGACAAAATGGCTATCTCCGATTTGCTCGCCGGCAGGGAAAATTTTCTTCTATGTCGAATTTTGTCCAAAACCTACTTTTGCGAACTAGTCCCTGGTTTTTCGCCCGATCGGAACCAAACCAGTCTAGGACAATTCTATGGACTCTCTAGATCAATAATTATCGAAAAAAAGTTGAACTTTTGCATTTGGGTGGCTGTAACAGGGTCATTTAGAAAAGGGGTGTGGCAAAATACACTAAAAAGCCTATAAATCCCAAATGAAAACTCAGAACTTTACCAAAATCGATGAGCATATGTGCCAGAACATGGTGAGGAAGCATGCAGAGTTTCATGGAGATCGGACCTTAGGTGGCGCTATAACTGGCAAAAAGCCTTCATTCTTATTAGGGGTTCAAGCATGAAATGCTGAAACCCTATTGTAATTGTAAGGATTTGTAAAACGCATCGTGCAGGACAAACCGTAAGGCCTAGAGACTTGAAACCTGGCCAGATGGTAGGCCTCAATTTGGGGACAACCTATCAGAGTATGACCCCGATTGGCCCATAGGTGGCGCTACAGCGACCAAAAGTACAAAATCGCCCATGACTCTTAGACCGTTTGTCCCAGGATCAAGTGTCTTATATCGTTGGAATCCTTGGCTCAGGGCGGACAAAATGGCTATCTCCGATTTGCTCGCCGGCAGGGAAAATTTTCTTCTATGTCGAATTTTGTCCAAAACCTACTTTTGCGAACTAGTCCCTGGTTTTTCGCCCGATCGGAACCAAACCAGTCTAGGACAATTCTATGGACTCTCTAGATCAATAATTATCGAAAAAAAGTTGAACTTTTGCATTTGGGTGGCTGTAACAGGGTCATTTAGAAAAGGGGTGTGGCAAAATACACTAAAAAGCCTATAAATCCCAAATGAAAACTCAGAACTTTACCAAAATCGATGAGCATATGTGCCAGAACATGGTGAGGAAGCATGCAGAGTTTCATGGAGATCGGACCTTAGGTGGCGCTATAACTGGCAAAAAGCCTTCATTCTTATTAGGGGTTCAAGCATGAAATGCTGAAACCCTATTGTAATTGTAAGGATTTGTAAAACGCATCGTGCAGGACAAACCGTAAGGCCTAGAGACTTGAAACCTGGCCAGATGGTAGGCCTCAATTTGGGGACAACCTATCAGAGTATGACCCCGATTGGCCCATAGGTGGCGCTACAGCGACCAAAAGTACAAAATCGCCCATGACTCTTAGACCGTTTGTCCCAGGATCAAGTGTCTTATATCGTTGGAATCCTTGGCTCAGGGCGGACAAAATGGCTATCTCCGATTTGCTCGCCGGCAGGGAAAATTTTCTTCTATGTCGAATTTTGTCCAAAACCTACTTTTGCGAACTAGTCCCTGGTTTTTCGCCCGATCGGAACCAAACCAGTCTAGGACAATTCTATGGACTCTCTAGATCAATAATTATCGAAAAAAAGTTGAACTTTTGCATTTGGGTGGCTGTAACAGGGTCATTTAGAAAAGGGGTGTGGCAAAATACACTAAAAAGCCTATAAATCCCAAATGAAAACTCAGAACTTTACCAAAATCGATGAGCATATGTGCCAGAACATGGTGAGGAAGCATGCAGAGTTTCATGGAGATCGGACCTTAGGTGGCGCTATAACTGGCAAAAAGCCTTCATTCTTATTAGGGGTTCAAGCATGAAATGCTGAAACCCTATTGTAATTGTAAGGATTTGTAAAACGCATCGTGCAGGACAAACCGTAAGGCCTAGAGACTTGAAACCTGGCCAGATGGTAGGCCTCAATTTGGGGACAACCTATCAGAGTATGACCCCGATTGGCCCATAGGTGGCGCTACAGCGACCAAAAGTACAAAATCGCCCATGACTCTTAGACCGTTTGTCCCAGGATCAAGTGTCTTATATCGTTGGAATCCTTGGCTCAGGGCGGACAAAATGGCTATCTCCGATTTGCTCGCCGGCAGGGAAAATTTTCTTCTATGTCGAATTTTGTCCAAAACCTACTTTTGCGAACTAGTCCCTGGTTTTTCGCCCGATCGGAACCAAACCAGTCTAGGACAATTCTATGGACTCTCTAGATCAATAATTATCGAAAAAAAGTTGAACTTTTGCATTTGGGTGGCTGTAACAGGGTCATTTAGAAAAGGGGTGTGGCAAAATACACTAAAAAGCCTATAAATCCCAAATGAAAACTCAGAACTTTACCAAAATCGATGAGCATATGTGCCAGAACATGGTGAGGAAGCATGCAGAGTTTCATGGAGATCGGACCTTAGGTGGCGCTATAACTGGCAAAAAGCCTTCATTCTTATTAGGGGTTCAAGCATGAAATGCTGAAACCCTATTGTAATTGTAAGGATTTGTAAAACGCATCGTGCAGGACAAACCGTAAGGCCTAGAGACTTGAAACCTGGCCAGATGGTAGGCCTCAATTTGGGGACAACCTATCAGAGTATGACCCCGATTGGCCCATAGGTGGCGCTACAGCGACCAAAAGTACAAAATCGCCCATGACTCTTAGACCGTTTGTCCCAGGATCAAGTGTCTTATATCGTTGGAATCCTTGGCTCAGGGCGGACAAAATGGCTATCTCCGATTTGCTCGCCGGCAGGGAAAATTTTCTTCTATGTCGAATTTTGTCCAAAACCTACTTTTGCGAACTAGTCCCTGGTTTTTCGCCCGATCGGAACCAAACCAGTCTAGGACAATTCTATGGACTCTCTAGATCAATAATTATCGAAAAAAAGTTGAACTTTTGCATTTGGGTGGCTGTAACAGGGTCATTTAGAAAAGGGGTGTGGCAAAATACACTAAAAAGCCTATAAATCCCAAATGAAAACTCAGAACTTTACCAAAATCGATGAGCATATGTGCCAGAACATGGTGAGGAAGCATGCAGAGTTTCATGGAGATCGGACCTTAGGTGGCGCTATAACTGGCAAAAAGCCTTCATTCTTATTAGGGGTTCAAGCATGAAATGCTGAAACCCTATTGTAATTGTAAGGATTTGTAAAACGCATCGTGCAGGACAAACCGTAAGGCCTAGAGACTTGAAACCTGGCCAGATGGTAGGCCTCAATTTGGGGACAACCTATCAGAGTATGACCCCGATTGGCCCATAGGTGGCGCTACAGCGACCAAAAGTACAAAATCGCCCATGACTCTTAGACCGTTTGTCCCAGGATCAAGTGTCTTATATCGTTGGAATCCTTGGCTCAGGGCGGACAAAATGGCTATCTCCGATTTGCTCGCCGGCAGGGAAAATTTTCTTCTATGTCGAATTTTGTCCAAAACCTACTTTTGCGAACTAGTCCCTGGTTTTTCGCCCGATCGGAACCAAACCAGTCTAGGACAATTCTATGGACTCTCTAGATCAATAATTATCGAAAAAAAGTTGAACTTTTGCATTTGGGTGGCTGTAACAGGGTCATTTAGAAAAGGGGTGTGGCAAAATACACTAAAAAGCCTATAAATCCCAAATGAAAACTCAGAACTTTACCAAAATCGATGAGCATATGTGCCAGAACATGGTGAGGAAGCATGCAGAGTTTCATGGAGATCGGACCTTAGGTGGCGCTATAACTGGCAAAAAGCCTTCATTCTTATTAGGGGTTCAAGCATGAAATGCTGAAACCCTATTGTAATTGTAAGGATTTGTAAAACGCATCGTGCAGGACAAACCGTAAGGCCTAGAGACTTGAAACCTGGCCAGATGGTAGGCCTCAATTTGGGGACAACCTATCAGAGTATGACCCCGATTGGCCCATAGGTGGCGCTACAGCGACCAAAAGTACAAAATCGCCCATGACTCTTAGACCGTTTGTCCCAGGATCAAGTGTCTTATATCGTTGGAATCCTTGGCTCAGGGCGGACAAAATGGCTATCTCCGATTTGCTCGCCGGCAGGGAAAATTTTCTTCTATGTCGAATTTTGTCCAAAACCTACTTTTGCGAACTAGTCCCTGGTTTTTCGCCCGATCGGAACCAAACCAGTCTAGGACAATTCTATGGACTCTCTAGATCAATAATTATCGAAAAAAAGTTGAACTTTTGCATTTGGGTGGCTGTAACAGGGTCATTTAGAAAAGGGGTGTGGCAAAATACACTAAAAAGCCTATAAATCCCAAATGAAAACTCAGAACTTTACCAAAATCGATGAGCATATGTGCCAGAACATGGTGAGGAAGCATGCAGAGTTTCATGGAGATCGGACCTTAGGTGGCGCTATAACTGGCAAAAAGCCTTCATTCTTATTAGGGGTTCAAGCATGAAATGCTGAAACCCTATTGTAATTGTAAGGATTTGTAAAACGCATCGTGCAGGACAAACCGTAAGGCCTAGAGACTTGAAACCTGGCCAGATGGTAGGCCTCAATTTGGGGACAACCTATCAGAGTATGACCCCGATTGGCCCATAGGTGGCGCTACAGCGACCAAAAGTACAAAATCGCCCATGACTCTTAGACCGTTTGTCCCAGGATCAAGTGTCTTATATCGTTGGAATCCTTGGCTCAGGGCGGACAAAATGGCTATCTCCGATTTGCTCGCCGGCAGGGAAAATTTTCTTCTATGTCGAATTTTGTCCAAAACCTACTTTTGCGAACTAGTCCCTGGTTTTTCGCCCGATCGGAACCAAACCAGTCTAGGACAATTCTATGGACTCTCTAGATCAATAATTATCGAAAAAAAGTTGAACTTTTGCATTTGGGTGGCTGTAACAGGGTCATTTAGAAAAGGGGTGTGGCAAAATACACTAAAAAGCCTATAAATCCCAAATGAAAACTCAGAACTTTACCAAAATCGATGAGCATATGTGCCAGAACATGGTGAGGAAGCATGCAGAGTTTCATGGAGATCGGACCTTAGGTGGCGCTATAACTGGCAAAAAGCCTTCATTCTTATTAGGGGTTCAAGCATGAAATGCTGAAACCCTATTGTAATTGTAAGGATTTGTAAAACGCATCGTGCAGGACAAACCGTAAGGCCTAGAGACTTGAAACCTGGCCAGATGGTAGGCCTCAATTTGGGGACAACCTATCAGAGTATGACCCCGATTGGCCCATAGGTGGCGCTACAGCGACCAAAAGTACAAAATCGCCCATGACTCTTAGACCGTTTGTCCCAGGATCAAGTGTCTTATATCGTTGGAATCCTTGGCTCAGGGCGGACAAAATGGCTATCTCCGATTTGCTCGCCGGCAGGGAAAATTTTCTTCTATGTCGAATTTTGTCCAAAACCTACTTTTGCGAACTAGTCCCTGGTTTTTCGCCCGATCGGAACCAAACCAGTCTAGGACAATTCTATGGACTCTCTAGATCAATAATTATCGAAAAAAAGTTGAACTTTTGCATTTGGGTGGCTGTAACAGGGTCATTTAGAAAAGGGGTGTGGCAAAATACACTAAAAAGCCTATAAATCCCAAATGAAAACTCAGAACTTTACCAAAATCGATGAGCATATGTGCCAGAACATGGTGAGGAAGCATGCAGAGTTTCATGGAGATCGGACCTTAGGTGGCGCTATAACTGGCAAAAAGCCTTCATTCTTATTAGGGGTTCAAGCATGAAATGCTGAAACCCTATTGTAATTGTAAGGATTTGTAAAACGCATCGTGCAGGACAAACCGTAAGGCCTAGAGACTTGAAACCTGGCCAGATGGTAGGCCTCAATTTGGGGACAACCTATCAGAGTATGACCCCGATTGGCCCATAGGTGGCGCTACAGCGACCAAAAGTACAAAATCGCCCATGACTCTTAGACCGTTTGTCCCAGGATCAAGTGTCTTATATCGTTGGAATCCTTGGCTCAGGGCGGACAAAATGGCTATCTCCGATTTGCTCGCCGGCAGGGAAAATTTTCTTCTATGTCGAATTTTGTCCAAAACCTACTTTTGCGAACTAGTCCCTGGTTTTTCGCCCGATCGGAACCAAACCAGTCTAGGACAATTCTATGGACTCTCTAGATCAATAATTATCGAAAAAAAGTTGAACTTTTGCATTTGGGTGGCTGTAACAGGGTCATTTAGAAAAGGGGTGTGGCAAAATACACTAAAAAGCCTATAAATCCCAAATGAAAACTCAGAACTTTACCAAAATCGATGAGCATATGTGCCAGAACATGGTGAGGAAGCATGCAGAGTTTCATGGAGATCGGACCTTAGGTGGCGCTATAACTGGCAAAAAGCCTTCATTCTTATTAGGGGTTCAAGCATGAAATGCTGAAACCCTATTGTAATTGTAAGGATTTGTAAAACGCATCGTGCAGGACAAACCGTAAGGCCTAGAGACTTGAAACCTGGCCAGATGGTAGGCCTCAATTTGGGGACAACCTATCAGAGTATGACCCCGATTGGCCCATAGGTGGCGCTACAGCGACCAAAAGTACAAAATCGCCCATGACTCTTAGACCGTTTGTCCCAGGATCAAGTGTCTTATATCGTTGGAATCCTTGGCTCAGGGCGGACAAAATGGCTATCTCCGATTTGCTCGCCGGCAGGGAAAATTTTCTTCTATGTCGAATTTTGTCCAAAACCTACTTTTGCGAACTAGTCCCTGGTTTTTCGCCCGATCGGAACCAAACCAGTCTAGGACAATTCTATGGACTCTCTAGATCAATAATTATCGAAAAAAAGTTGAACTTTTGCATTTGGGTGGCTGTAACAGGGTCATTTAGAAAAGGGGTGTGGCAAAATACACTAAAAAGCCTATAAATCCCAAATGAAAACTCAGAACTTTACCAAAATCGATGAGCATATGTGCCAGAACATGGTGAGGAAGCATGCAGAGTTTCATGGAGATCGGACCTTAGGTGGCGCTATAACTGGCAAAAAGCCTTCATTCTTATTAGGGGTTCAAGCATGAAATGCTGAAACCCTATTGTAATTGTAAGGATTTGTAAAACGCATCGTGCAGGACAAACCGTAAGGCCTAGAGACTTGAAACCTGGCCAGATGGTAGGCCTCAATTTGGGGACAACCTATCAGAGTATGACCCCGATTGGCCCATAGGTGGCGCTACAGCGACCAAAAGTACAAAATCGCCCATGACTCTTAGACCGTTTGTCCCAGGATCAAGTGTCTTATATCGTTGGAATCCTTGGCTCAGGGCGGACAAAATGGCTATCTCCGATTTGCTCGCCGGCAGGGAAAATTTTCTTCTATGTCGAATTTTGTCCAAAACCTACTTTTGCGAACTAGTCCCTGGTTTTTCGCCCGATCGGAACCAAACCAGTCTAGGACAATTCTATGGACTCTCTAGATCAATAATTATCGAAAAAAAGTTGAACTTTTGCATTTGGGTGGCTGTAACAGGGTCATTTAGAAAAGGGGTGTGGCAAAATACACTAAAAAGCCTATAAATCCCAAATGAAAACTCAGAACTTTACCAAAATCGATGAGCATATGTGCCAGAACATGGTGAGGAAGCATGCAGAGTTTCATGGAGATCGGACCTTAGGTGGCGCTATAACTGGCAAAAAGCCTTCATTCTTATTAGGGGTTCAAGCATGAAATGCTGAAACCCTATTGTAATTGTAAGGATTTGTAAAACGCATCGTGCAGGACAAACCGTAAGGCCTAGAGACTTGAAACCTGGCCAGATGGTAGGCCTCAATTTGGGGACAACCTATCAGAGTATGACCCCGATTGGCCCATAGGTGGCGCTACAGCGACCAAAAGTACAAAATCGCCCATGACTCTTAGACCGTTTGTCCCAGGATCAAGTGTCTTATATCGTTGGAATCCTTGGCTCAGGGCGGACAAAATGGCTATCTCCGATTTGCTCGCCCTTCAGGTGACAATTTTGAGTAAATAGCATTTTTTTGAAAAACCTTTTTTTGCGAACTTCTCCTAGGTTTTTCGCCCGATCGGAACCAAACCACTGCAAGAATATTCTCTGGAGTCTGACAATCAATAATCATCCAACAAATTCAAAATTTCAATTAACGGTCGATAAGGGGAACCAAAATATTTGATGGCACCAGGGCCACTTTTACTAAAATGGTTATAAATTGTGAACGGAAAGAGATTTTTTTGCTTAACTTGGGATACATCTTCCTGAGCTCAACTTGAGATCACTTGAAAAAAATCGCATCAATTGGCCACTTGGTAGCACTATAAAACGGTTATAACTTGTGAACGGAAAGAGATATTTTCGCAAAACTTGGGACACATGTTCATGAGCTCATTCTGAGGTCACGTGAAAAAAAATCATGACAATTGGCCACTTGGTGGCACTATAAAACGGTTATAACTTGTGAACGGAAAGAGATATTTTCGCTAAACTTGGGACACATGTTCATAAGCTCAATCTGAGTTGAAATGAAAAAAATCGTGACAGTTGGCCACTTGGTGGCACTATAACAGTGAAAAAAATCATGAAAATAGCTATAAGCGCACCCAACTGTTAGTCTACTGAAAATTGGCACGCAGTGTCTTTGTCCAGGGTGCCATGATAGTCTATGAGAACATTGCTGTATCTCAAAAAACTCAGTATACGTCATTGGCACAATGCCTTGAAGGAGCCTTAGAAGTTTCAAGCCAGTGTTTTTTCACAGGAGTGACCTCCTAAGACTCCTGAATCCTTGCCGTGTCCAACAATACCAAACATGCCAGGTTTCGCCTTATGGTTTTTGTAAGTGTCATTTAGAGCTTTAAAAAATTGTGTTTATCTTCAAAGCCGTTAGTCCGATCGAGACAACAACAAAAAAACAAAGGAAATTTGAAAACATAGGTAAATAGCTAAACAATAACGCCAAAATTTTTAAATTATGATAGGAACTGACAAAAAAATGAATTAAATCCAATCAATTTCACCCATGGATCATTTTGATGCTCTCACATGTTTGAAACAAACAATGATGGATTGTCATGAAATTTGTTTTGAATTGGGACTGGCGAATACCCGTCCATACTGTCAATGACCATTCGCAAAGACCCGCCCACTTTAGTTACTGTTGCTATAGGCTTGTTTGAGATGCGCCTTGCCTCGCCTGAAATGTACGCGAGAGTAGGCGGCTGCAGTGAGAGGAGGAGTGAAAAAAGCGCAGGCAAGCCGGACAGTTCTCTCTTCTCGCAGTGGATCTGACACCTGCGAGATCAAAGGCGGATATCGCGGGATTCACCGGATTCACGCTCGTGCACAGTGTTGCTAATAAACTGGATGGAATTTAAGTTCTGTTGCTTTTATATGAAAATAAATATAATGAACAAGACACCCAAAGTAGCCTACTTATTTAATTCCATTCCAAATACATGTTTATCAGTCTTTTTTTCTTTAATACAGACATGTGTTTTTTTTTTTTTATATAGAAAAAATTACATTGCATTTAAACCATAGTGATCGCACTGTTAGATAGTTTGGGAATATTCACACATAACGTATACACATAAAACATGATATCAGAGTTTTAAAATCAAACATTTTAAAAGAGAACAATACATCACGGTTGTTAAACCAATGAACATTAAGCTGTGTCGTCAGCAAGTCGTTTCCCATCATGCTTTTGATCAGCGCAGTCAGTGGAGAGCAACTGCGCTCGACTGCAGAATCCGACAGGTGTGCCTTGCGCTCGCGAGAGATTTTTGACATACGTCAGCATGACATCAGAGCAAGGCGGACCGCACTCGGACACATTTCTAACCGGCATGCATCTCGCGCTGATCACCGGTGATCGATTCTGCGCAGATTTTGCTCATCTCAAACAAGCCTAATGTCTGACAAGCGACGCCACTTTCACACCACACCAAGTTCTCACGCAGTGAAAAATACATTGCGAATCAGAGAGGAGACTGCGCGCTGACAGACAAGTACTTTTCATATGAAACAAATGGTGCTTTTCCACTACACAGTACCAGCTCGCCTCGGCTCGGCTCAGCTCGGCTCGACTCGGCTTTGTTTGGTTTTCCACTGTGTAAAAGTTGTACCTGTACCTGCTTCCAGGTACTTTTTTTCGTACCACCTCCGGCGAGGTTCTAAGCGAGCTGGGGCAAGCTGAGGCGATACTAAAATGTGACGTGAAAACACGGCAGACTGCTGATTGGTCAGAGAATCGTCACTATTCACTGCGTCATCATTGCACGCGCCAGACGGAGTATCCTGAATAAAAAACATCTCGCGTAGAAGATTAAGTCACGGCAATTTCCTGCGACGTCGCTATGACGACCAGGTACTATTGTGGAGGTACTATCTGCAATGGAAAACGGAGCAAAAAGCGAGCCGAGTCGAGTCAAGTTGAGTTGAGCTGGTACTGGTAATGGAAAAGCGCCAAAAGTCTCACCTTTCAAATGTAGTCATTTTTTAGAGACATTTAAACAATAAATACCGTTTTGTGACTCTTTAATGTGTCTGACAGATCGCTGTAGACTCAAGGCTCAGTTAAAGCTGCTCGTGATCCGATCATCTCTTCCTTCTAGTTAATTTATAGGATTAAAATAAACATGAATGAACATAAAAGGAATGTTGTTTTAAAGTGCTAAGACGTCAGTACACTTTGTTTTTCAAATTTAAATTCTCCAAAGTTAATCTACTAACTCTCCTGACTGCTTTGTGGGACAAAATGGCGGATTATGATTAGTCAGATCGCCTGTCAATCAAACTCCCTGCGAAGGGTCAATTGAGAATGCCCGTGCGCACAATCCTGATCTAATCGACAACTTTGCAGTTGCACATAGGAAAACCCGAAAAATCCTGCTATAATGTAAGAGAGCATCTTTTTTATGTATTTGGACCTAGGCCTAACAATGTGTTATGGTGCACTGTCACCAGTGTTTTTTTTGTTTTGTTTTTGGTGAGCGTAAGCTCCTCCTGATTTTGTTAGTCATCTCATCTCTTATATGCTGTGTATGATCATATCCTGCCCTATTCATGGTAGCCTACTCGCGGACATTGCGTCATCAATGTCATCAATTGCGTCATCAAGGGGCCCGCCTAGATAATCCTATTTAAGGGCCTGGGCCAAAATTACATATTTACAACAAATTTGACACATATATATGGGCACACTTTGAGTACTACTAATAAAAGTGGTGGAGGTCAGGCAAGACTGTAAGAAGACTCAGGCAAAAAGGTGCTATACTGTAAAAACGCTTTAAAACCATATATTTCCTATGGTAAACTGCCTGTATTGGCTGTAAATTGACTTTTTTTAATCTATGATGGCAGTTGTTAAATGCTTGCTAAATAAAACGTAATGTCTTTTGATGCTTGTGTGCTTAAAGGCCTTAAAGGCCTTAACTGCTTGAACCCCGATAAATGCTGCTTGCAGCTTTAATCTATCTTTATTTCTTTTTAACTAATCTATCTTTCTAACTAACTTATCTTTCTTTCTTTTTAACTAATCCATCTATCTTTCTAACTAACTAACTTATCTATCTTCCTTTCTTTCTATCTTCCTTTCTTTCTTTTTAACTAATCTATCTATCTTTCTAACTAACTTATCTATCTTTCTTTCTTTTTAACTAATCTATCTTTCTAACTAACTTATCTATCTTTCTTTCTTACTAATCTATCTATCTATCTATCTATCTATCTATCTATCTATCTATCTATCTATCTATCTATCTATCTATCTTTCTTTCTTTCTTTCTTTCTTTTTAACTAATCTATCTATCTTTCTAACCAACTTATCTTTCTTTCTTTCATTCTTTCTTTCTTTCTTTCTAACTAATATATCTATCTTTCTAACTTATCTATCTTTCTTTCTTTCTTTTTAACTAATCTATCTATCTTTCTAACTAATGTATCTTTCTTTCTTTCTTTCTTACTAATCTATCTTTCTAACTAACCTATCTATCTTTATTTCTTTTTAACTAATCTATCTATCTTTCTAACTAACTTATCTATCTTTCTTTCTTTCTTACTGATCTATCTATCTTTTTCTTTCTTACTGATCTATCTATCTATCTTTCTAACTAACTTATCTATCTTTCTTTCTTTTTAACTAATCTATCTATCTTTCTAACTAACTTATCCATCTTTCTTTCTTACTAATCTATCTATCTTTCAAACTAACTTATCTATCTTTCTTACTAATCTATCTATCTTTCTTTCTTACTAATCTATCTATCTATCTATCTATCTATCTATCTATCTATCTATCTATCTATCTATCTTTTTTTCTTACTAATCTATCTATCTATCTACCTATCTATCTATCTATCTATCTATCTATCTATCTATCTATCTATCTATCTATCTATCTATCTATCTATCTGTCTGTCTGTCTGTCTGTCTGTCTGTCTGTCTGTCTGTCTGTCTGTCTGTCTGTCTATCTATCTATCTATCTATCTATCTATCTATCTATCTATCTATCTATCTATCTATCTATCTATCTATCTATCTATCTATCTATCTATCTATCTAACTTATCTATTTTCTTTCTTTTTAACTAATCTATCTTTCAAACTAACTTATCTATCTTTCTTTCTTACTAATCTATCAATCTATCTTTCTAACTAACTTATGTATCTTTCTTTCTTACTAATCTATCTATCTTTCTATCTAATTTATCTATATTTCTTTCTTTTTAACTAATCTATCTTTCTAACTAACTTATCTATATTTCTTTATTTCTTTATAACTAATCTATCTTTCTAACTAACTCATCTATCCTTCTTTCTTACTAATCTATCTATCTTTCAAACTAACTTATCTATCTTACTAATCTATCTATCTTTCTAACTAACTTATATATATTTCTTTCTTTTTAACTAATCTATCTTTCTTTCTTACTTATCTATCTATCTTTCTAACTAACTTATCTATCTTTCTTTTTTACTAATCTATCTATCTATCTTTCAAACTAACTTATCTCTTTCTTTCTTTTTAACTAATCTATCTTTCTAACTAACTTATCTATCTTTCTTTCTTTCTTACTAATCTATCTATCTTTCTAACTAACTTATCTATCTCTCTTTCTTTCTTTCTTACTAATCTATCTATCTATCTTTCAAACTAACTTATCTATCTTTCTTTCTTACTAATCTATCAATCTATCTTTCTAACTAACTTATGTATCTTTCTTTCTTACTAATCTATCTATCTTTCTATCTAACTTATCCATCTTTCTTTCTTACTAATCTATCTATCTTTCAAACTAACTTATCTATCTATCTTTCTTACTGTCTTACTGTCTGTCTGTCTGTCTTTCTGTCTATCTGTCTATCTGTCTATCTGTCCTATCTATCTATCTATCTATCTATCTATCTATCTATCTATCTATCTATCTATCTATCTATCTATATATCTATCTATCTATCTATCTATCTATCTATCTAACTATCTATCTATCTATCTATCTCACTAACTTATCTATTTTCTTTCTTTTTAACTAATCTATCTTTCAAACTAACTTATGTATCTTTCTCTCTTACTAATCTATCTATCTATCTATCTAACTTATCTATATTTCTTTCTTTTTAACTAATCTATCTTTCTAACTAACTTATCTATATTTCTTTATTTCTTTATAACTAATCTATCTTTCTAACTAACTCATCTATCCTTCTTTTTAACTAATCTATCTATCTTTCTAACTAACTTATCTATCTTTCTTTCTTACTAATCTATCTATCTTTCTTTCTTTCTAATCTATCTATCTTTCTAACTAACTTATCTATCTTTCATTCTAACTAACTAATCTATCTTTCTTTATTTCAAACTAATCTATCTATCTTTCTAACTAATCTATCTATCTTTCTAACTAATCTATCTCTTTCTTTCTAACTAATCAATCTTTTGTTCTCTCTCTCTTTCTTTCTTTCTTTCTTTCTTTGTTTCTTTCTAACTAATAATCTAACTAATCTATCATTCTTTCTATCGAATCTTTCTAACTAATCCTTCTTTCTTTCTTTCTTTCTTTCTTTCTTTCTTTCTTTCTTTCTTTCTTTCTTTCTTTCTTTCTCTTTCTTTCTTTCTTTCTTTCTAAATAATCCTTCTTTCTTTCTTTCTCTTTCTTTCTTTCTTTCTTTCTTTCTTTCTTTCTTTCTAACTAATCAATCTTTCTTTTTCTTTCTTTCTTTCTTTCTTTCTTTCTAACTAATTTTTAAAAAAAAAAATTATATCAAACTTTAACCTACTTTAAACATCAAACTACTTCTAACTTCTTCAAACTCTCTGGTCCGGCTTTCTCAAGCCAACTTAAAGTTTGTCTCAACAAACTTTTTTTTCTAGTTAGTGGTGCTTTTTTAAAAGCATCACTATTGTTATTGCTCATACTTATTAGTGGTGCTTTTTTAAAAGCATCACTATTGTTATTGCTCATACTTATTATTAGTGGTGCTTGCTGAAAGCAAGGCATCACTATTGTTATTGCTCATACTTATTAGTGGTGCTTTTTTGAAAGCATCACTATTGTTATTGCTCATACTTATTATTCTTTTTTTTATTATTATTATTCTTATTCTGGACAAAAGTTTGGCGCGAAACTCGCCCCGCACCGTTTGTCTCAGACCCCTGAGTGAGGTGTCAAATCGACCGGCTCATTGAGGAGAGGTGTGCTATGACTTTTCTAAGCGATCGGGTGTACGATGTTCGCACAGCGGACGAAAAAGCGGCCAAAAAAGTCCCCATTGACTTTACATTGGGCATTCTAAAAATATTTGAATCCCAACCGACGTTTTCACACACACACCACTCCAAAGGGCCTGACACCCCTGCGTCTCTCCCTCTCTCTCTCCCTCAGAGGATTTATATTATCAAGCAGCCAATAAGTAATTTCCTTAAATCTTCATCGCCACACCCTAGCAACCAGTTTCAGCACCCTAGCAACCACTAAGAGCTCCCTAGCAACCACCCTAAACCAAAAAAAAATTTTTTTTGTATTTTTTTTTATTTTTTAAAGCAATATTACACTCGTGGCCTTGCGATATTGCTCCATGCTTGTGCCTATTCGGCCATAGGCACGAGGCCGCAGGCCGAGTGCCGTACTGAACCACCCAGAACACCCTATTCGGCCATAGGCACGAGGCCGCAGGCCGAGTGCCGTACTGAAGGCACTCGCAACCACCCAGAACACCCTAGCAACTGCTTTTTTTAAAAAAATTAAAGCAATATTACACTCGTGGCCTTGCGAAATTGCTCCATGCTTGTGCCTATTCGGCCATAGGCACGAGGCCGCAGGCCGAGTGCCGTACATAAGGCACTCGCAACCACCCAGAACACCCTAGCAACTGTCTAGCAACCACCCAGAACACCTAGCAACTGCCTAGCAACCACCCAGAACACTCTAGCAATGCCCTAGCATCCACCCAGAATACCATAGCAACTGCCTAGCAACACCATAGCAACCACCCAGAACACCCTAGCAACCACCTAGCAACGCCCTAGCAACCACCAAGAATACCCTAGCAACTGCCTAGCAACCACCAAGAATACTCTAGCAACTGCCTAGCAACCACCCAGAACACCTTAGCAACTGCCTAGCAACATCATAGCAACCACCCAGAACACCCTAGCAACCACCTGGCAACAGCATCTTGCTAAAAACATGCTGGCAACATGCTAATCATGCTACAACATGCTAATCATGCTAGCATCATGCTAACAACATGCTAATCAAGCTAGCATCATGCTAGCAACATGCTGATCAAGCTAGCATCATGCTAGTAACATGCTAATCAAGCTAGCATCATGCTAGTAACATGCTAATCAAGCTAGCATCATGCTAGCAACATGCTAATCATGTTAGCATTATGCTAGCAACATGCTGATCAAGCTAGCATCATGCTAGAGACATGGTAATCATGCTAGCATTATGCTAGCAACATGCTAATCAAGCTAGCATAATGCTAGTAACATGCTAATCATGTTAGCATCTAGCTAAAAACATGTTAACAAAATGCTAATCATGCTAGCATCTTGTTAAAAACATGCTAGCAACATGTTAATAATGCTAGCATCATCCAACCAACATGCTAATCATGCTAGCAATACGCTAATCATGTTAGCATTATGCTAGCAACATGCTGATCAAGCTAGCATCATGCTAGAGACATGCTAATCATGCTAGCATTATGCTAGCAACATGCTAATCAAGCTAGCATAATGCTAGTAACATTCTAATCATGTTAGCATCTAGCTAAAAACATGCTAGCAAAATGCTAATCATGCTAGCATCATCCAACCAACATGCTAATCATGCTAACAACATGCTAATCATGCTAGCAACATGCTAATCATGTTAGCATTATGCTAGCAACATGCTGATCAAGCTAGCATCATGCTAGAGACATGGTAATAATGCTAGCATTATGCTAACAACATGCTAATCAAGCTAGCATAATGCTAGTAACATGCTAATCATGTTAGCATCTAGCTAAAAACATGTTAACAAAATGCTAATCATGCTAGCATCTTGTTAAAAACATGCTAGCAACATGTTAATAATGTTAGCATCATCCAACCAACATGCTAATCATGCTAGCAACACGCTAATCATGCTAGCAACACGCTAATCATGTTAGCATTATGCTAGCAACATGCTGATCAAGCTAGCATCATGCTAGAGACATGCTAATCATGCTAGCATTATGCTAGCAACATGCTAATCAAGCTAGCATAATGCTAGTAACATTCTAATCATGTTAGCATCTAGCTAAAAACATGCTAGCAAAATGCTAATCATGCTAGCATCATCCAACCAACATGCTAATCATGCTAACAACATGCTAATCATGCTAGCATCATTCTAACAACATGTTAATCATAGTAAATCATGCTGGAATGTGGTAAATCGTAGTAAATCATCTTAGAATCATGGTAAATCGTGGTAAATACTGTTAAAGTGTCATGCTGTCATGTATATCATGGTATCACAACATGGTAATTGTGTTAGCATCTGCCCAGTGGCGAATTTTGCCACTGCAAGCACCACTTCACATTTTCTTCAGGAAATGTACATTCTAGTTATTATTCTTCTTTTTATTATTATTCCACACAAAGTTTGGCGCGTAACTCGTCCCGCACCGTTTGTCACAGATTCATGAATGAGGTGTCAAATCGACCGGCTCATTGAGGAGAGGTGTGCTATGACTTTTATAAGCGATCGGGGGGGCGGTGTTCGCCCCAGGGGCGAAAAAGCGGCCCAAAAAGTCCCAATGACTTAACATTGCAAAAAACTTTGACGAGTCATAGCTCTGAGCGAGGATTTCGCAGAAACGTGTGATTTGCCACATTTGAAGAGGCTGACAGGTTCTGTAAGAACATACCTCACAATGGGGTCAAAGTTGCACCCCTGGGGGGCAGGAGATGCCCAAAGTTGCCCCATTGACTTACTATGGGGAAGGAACGTCCCGTGAAACACACATGCTTTTCCTACTATGGTAAATTGCATAGGGACTTTGTATTGAACGTAACTCTGGATCACAGTGTCATAGAGACAAGGGGGAGGGCTCATTTTACTCAGATGACCAATCAGTCTCTCAGGATCATTGTGAAGCTATCAAGCCACGCCCTAGCAACCATTTAGAGCCCCTTAGCAACAAGTTCCATAGACATCCATTGAAAGAGTTCAAAGAGATATCTCTGGACTGAATTATCATAGAAACATGGGAGTGGTCTCATTTGACTCGGGGCAGCAAACAGCCAATCATGAATCACCTAAACACTTCCAAGCCCCTCCCTAGCAACCATTGTCGAGCACCTTAGCAACCAAAATCCAAAGAGGGATATCTTCCATTCTGAATGTCACAGAGGCATGGGAGTTGGTTTATATCATTCATATTGACAAGCAGCCTTTGAGTTTCATGATTGACAGCTGCCAAGACACTCCCTAGCAACCAAACAGAGTATCCTAGCAACCAAAATCCAAAGAGGGATATCTTCCATTCTGAATGTCACAGAGCCATGGGAGTTGGTTTATATCATTCAAAGTGTCAAGAAGCCTTTGCAGTTTCATCATTGGCAGCTGTCAAGCAACTCCATAACAACCAAAAAGAGTACCCTAGCAACCGTTTAGCAAAACGTATATCTCTGCATCAAAACATCGTATAGAGATGGGACTTGGCTCTTTTGACTAAATCATGGTAAACTATGATAATTCATGCTAGAATCAATAAATCATACTTGAACATGGTAAATCATGGTATACTATAGTAAATCATGGTAAACTATGGTAAATTATCCTAGAATCATAGTAAATCATACTAAAACATGGTAAATCATGGTATACTATAGTAAATCATAGTAAACTATGGTAAATCGTGGTAAATCATGGTAAACTATGGTAAATCATGGTATACTATAGTAAATCATAGTAAACTAGGGTAAATCATGGTAAACTATGGTAAATCATGGTAAACTATGATAAATCATGCTATAATCAGTAAATCATACTTGAACATGGTAAATCATGGTATACTATAGTAAATCATGGTAAACTATGGTAAATCATGCTAGAATCAGTAAATCAGACTTGAACATGGTAAATCATGGTATACTATAGTAAATCATGGTAAACTATGCTAAATCGTGGTAAATCATGGTAAACTATGGTAAATCATGGTAAACTATGGTAAATTATGCTAGAATCAGTAAATCATACTTGAACATGGTAAATCATAGTATACTATAGTAAATCATGGTAAACTATGGTAAATGATCCTAGAATCATAGTAAATCATACTAAAACATGGTAAATCATGGTATACTATAGTAAATCATAGTAAACTATGGTAAATCGTGGTAAATCATGGTAAACTATGGTAAATCATGGTATACTATAGTAAATCATGGTTAACTATGGTAAATCATGGTAAACTATGATAAATCATGCTAGAATCAGTAAATCATACTGGAACATGGTAAATCATGGTATACTATAGTAAATCATGGTAAAGTATGGTAAATCGTGGTAAATCATGGTAAACTATGGTAAATCATGCTAGAATCAGTAAATCATACTTGAACATGGTAAATCATGGTATACAATAGTAAATCATGGTAAAGTATGGTAAATCGTGGTAAATCATGGTAAACTATGGTAAATCATGCTAGAATCAGTAAATCATACTTGAACATGGTAAATCATGGTATACTATAGTAAATCATGGTAAACTATGGTAAATCGTGGTAAATATTGGTAAACTATTGTAAATCATGGTAAACTATGGTAAATCATGCTAGAATCAGTAAATCATACTTGAACGTGGTAAATCATGGTATACTATAGTAAATCATGGTAAACTATGGTAAATCATGGTAAACTATGGTAAATCATGGTAAACTATGATAAATCATGCTAGAATCAGTAAATCATACTTGAACATGGTATATCATGGTATACTA
Organism: Vimba vimba; assembly: GCA_022828995.1. Taxonomy (NCBI): domain Eukaryota; kingdom Metazoa; phylum Chordata; class Actinopteri; order Cypriniformes; family Leuciscidae; genus Vimba; species Vimba vimba. The sequence goes on along the minus strand of JAKKIH010000026.1, from coordinate 648,405 downwards.
TAGTAAATCATGGTAAACTATGGTAAATCGTGGTAAATCATGGTAAACTATGGTAAATCATGGTAAACTATGGTAAATCATGCTAGAATCAGTAAATCATACTTGAACATGGTAAATCATGGCATACTATAGTAAATCATGGTAAACTATGGTAAATCGTGGTAAACTATGGTAAATCATGGTAAACTATGATAAATCATGCTAGAATCAGTAAATCATACTTGAACATGGTATATCATGGTATACTATAGTAAATCATGGTAAACTATGGTAAATCGTGGTAAATCATGGTAAACTATGGTAAATCATGCTAGAATCAGTAAATCATACTTGAACATGGTAAATCATGGCATACTATAGTAAATCATGGTAAACTATGGTAAATCGTGGTAAACTATGGTAAATCATGGTAAACTATGATAAATCATGCTAGAATCAGTAAATCATACTTGAACATGGTATATCATGGTATACTATAGTAAATCATACTTGAACATGGTAAATCATGGTATACTATAGTAAATCATGGTAAACTATAGTAAATCGTGGTAAACTATGGTAAATCATGGTAAACTATGGTAAATCAATAATATGGTAAATTTATAAGACCTACATCTCTGCATCAGAATATTGTATAGAGATGGGGGTTGGCTCATTAGTTTCAGTTGTAAAACAGTAAATATCACCATGGTAACTGTGTATTCACACCCTAGCAACCATTTAGAGCCACCTAGCAACCATATTGCAACATATAGAAGCCATATATCAGCTCCACAACATCGTACAGACATGGTTGTTGGCTCGTATGCAATCATGTACAACACCCTAGCAACCGAGTGGCGAGTTTTGCCTCTGCAAGCACCACTTCACATTTTCTTCAGGAAATGTACATTCTAGTTAGTGGTGCTTTTTTGAAAGCATCACTATTGTTATTGCTCATACTTATTATTCTTATTAGTGGTGCTTTTTTGAAAGCATCACTATTGTTATTGCTCATACTTATTATTCTTATTATTATTATTAGTGGTGCTTTTTTAAAAGCATCACTATTGTTATTGCTCATACTTATTATTATTAGTGGTGCTTTTTTAAAAGCATCACTATTGTTATTGCTCATACTTATTATTATTATTCTACTTCTTTTTATTATTCTGGACAAAAGTTTGGCGCGAAACTCGCCCCGCACCGTTTGTCACAGACCCCTGAGTGAGGCGTCAAATCGAGCGGCTCATTGAGGAGAGGTGTGCTATGACTTTTCTAAGCGATCGGGTGTACGATGTTCGCACAGCGGACGAAAAAGCGGCCAAAAAAGTCCCATTGACTTTACATTGGGAGTTCTACAAATATTTGAATCCCAACCGACGTTTTCACACACACACCACTCCAAAGGGCCTGACACCCCTGCGTCTCTCCCTCTCTCTCTCCCTCAGAGGATTTATATTATCAAGCAGCCAATAAGTTATGGCCCAAAATCTTCATAGCCACACCCTAGCAACCAGTTTCAGCACCCTAGCAACCACTAAGAGCTCCCTAGCAACCACCCTAAACCAAAAAAAAACATTTTTTTATTTTTTAAATATTTTTTAAAGCAATTTTACTCTCGTGGCCTTGCGATATTGCTCCATGCTTGTGCCTATTCGGCCATAGAAGGCACTCGTTATTAAAGATTTTAAGAACTCTATAAAAACTCCATAGTAACCATATTTGACAACTACCAACCACCTAGTAACACCATAGCAACTAACAAAAACACCTTAGCAACCACCCTGAACACCCTAGCAACGTCTAGAAATGCTCTAGTAACCACAAAAAACTCTAGCAAGCACCCAGAACACCCTAGCAACTGCCTAGCAACCACCTAGAACACCTAGCAACTGCCTAGCAACCACCCAGAACACCTAGCAACCAACCAGAACACCCTAGCAACTGCCTAGCAATGCCCTAGTATCCACCCAGAATACCATAGCAACTGCCTAGCAACCACCCAGAACACCCTAGTAACCACCTAGCAACCACCAAGAATACCCTAGCAACTGCCTAGCAACCACCAAGAATACCCTAGCAACTGCCTAGCAACCACCCAGAACACCTTAGCAACTGCCTAGCAACACCATAGCAACCACCCAGAACACCCTAGCAACCACCTGGCAACAGCATCTTGCTAAAAACATGCTGGCAACATGCTAATCAAGCTAGCATCATGCTAGCAACATATTAATCATGCTAGCATTATGCTACCAACATGCTAATAAAGCTAGCATCATGCTAGCAAAATGCTAATCATGCTAGCATTATGCTAGCAACATGCTAATCAAACTAGCATCATGTTAGCAACATGCTAATCATGCTAGCAAAATGCTAATCAAGCTAGCATAATGCTAACAACATGCTAATCATGTTAACATCTAGCTAAAAACATGCTAGCAAAATGCTAATCATGCTAGTATCTTGTTAAAAGCATGCTAGCAACATGCTAATCATGCTAGCATCTAGCTAAAAACATGCTAGCAAAATGCTAATCATGCTAGTATCTTGTTAAAAGCATGCTAGCAACATGCTAATCATGCTAGCATCATCCAACCAACATGCTAATCCTGCTAGCATCATTCTAACAACATGTTATTCATAGTAAATCATGCTGGAATGTGGTAAATCGTAGTACATCATCTTAGAAACATGGTAAATCGTGGTAAATAATGCTAAAATGTGGTATATCATGGTATCACAACATGAAAATTGTGTTAGCATCTGCCCAGTGGCGAATTTTGCCACTGCAAGCACCACTTCACATTTTCTTCAGGAAATGTACATTCTAGTTATTCTTATTCTTATTATTCTGGACAAAGTTTGGCGCGAAACTCGCCCCGCACCGTTTGTCACAGACCTATGAGTGAGGCATCAAATCGACCGGCTCATTGAGGAGAGGTGTGCTATGACTTTTCTAAGCGATCGGGTGTACGATGTTCGCACAGCGGACGAAAAAGCGGCCAAAAAAGTCCCATTGACTTTACATTGGGAGTTCTAAAAATATTTGAATCCCAACCGACGTTTTCACACACACACCACTCCAAAGGGCCTGACACCCCTGCGTCTCTCCCTCTCTCTCTCCCTCAGAGGATTTATATTATCAAGCAGCCAATAAGTTATGGCCTAAAATCTTCATAGCCACACCCTAGCAACCAGTTTCAGCACCATAGCAACCACTAAGAGCTCCCTAGCAACCACCCTAAACCAAAAAAAAAATTTTTTAAATTTTTTTTTTATTTTTTAATGCAATATTACACTCGTGGCCTTGCGATATTGCTCCATGCTTGTGCCTATTCGACCATAGGCACGAGGCCGCAGGCCGAGTGCCGTACAGAAGGCACTCGTTATTAAAGATTTTAATAACTCTATAAAAACTCCATAGTAACCATCTTTGACAACTACCAACCACCTAGTAACATCATAGCAACTAAAAAAATACCTTAGCAACCATCCTGAACACCCTAGCAACGTCTAGAAATGCTCTAGTAACCAGCAAAAAACTCTAGCAACCACCCAGAACATCCTAGCAACTGCCTAGCAACCACCCAGAACACCTAGCAACTGCCTAGTAACCACCCAGAACACCTAGCAACTGCCTAGCAACCACCCAGAACACCCTAGCAACTGCCTAACAACACCATAGCAACCACCCAGAACACCCTAGCAACTGCCTAGCAACGCCCTAGCAACCACCCAGAATACCCTAGCAACTGCCTAGCAACCACCCAGAATACCCTAGCAACCGCCTAGCAACACCATAGCAACCACCCAGAATACCCTAGCAACTGCCTAGCAACGCCCTAGCAACCACCAGAATACCCTAGCAACCGCCTAGCAACACCATAGCAACCACCCAGAACACCCTAGCAACTGCCTAGCAACGCTGTAGCAACCACCTAGAATACCCTAGCACCCGCCTAGCAACACCATAGCAACCACCCAGAACACCCTAGCAACTGCCTAGCAACGCCCTAGCAACCACCAAGAATAACCTAGCAACCGCCTAGCAACCACCCAGAATACCCTAGCAACCGCCTAGCAACACCATAGCAACCACCCAGAATACCCTAGCAACCGCCTAGCAACACCATAGCAACCACCCAGAATACCCTAGCAACGCCCTAGCAACCACCCAGAATACCCTAGCAACCGCCTAGCAACACCATGCAACCACCCAGAACACCATAGCAACCACCCAGAATACCCTAGCAACCACACAGAACACCCTAGCAACCACCTGAACAACATGAATAAGCCATATCTCTGCACCAGAACATCGTACAGACATGGTTGTTGGCTCGTATGCAATCATGTACAACACCCTAGCAACCGAGTGGCGAGTTTTGCCACTGCAAGCACCACTTCACATTTTCTTCAGGAAATGTACATTCTAGTTCTTTTTATAATTTTTATTATTCTTCCACACAAAAGTTTGGCGCGAAACTCGCCCCGCACCGTTTGTCACAGACCCCTGAGTGATGCGTCAAATCGAGCGGCTCATTGAGGAGAGGTGTGCTATGACTTTTCTAAGCGATCGGGTGTACGATGTTCGCACAGCGGACGAAAAAGCGGCCAAAAAAGTCCCATTGACTTAACATTGGGAGTTCTAAAAATATTTGAATCCCAACCGACGTTTTCACACACACAGACTCCAAAGGGCCTGACACCCCTGCATCTCTCCCTCTCTCTCTCCCTCAGAGGATTTATATTATCAAGCAGCCAATAAGTAATGGCCTAAAATCTTCATAGCCACACCCTAGCAACCAGTTTCAGCACCCTAGCAACCACTAAGAGCTCCCTAGCAACCACCCTAAACCAAAAAAAAACTTTTTTTTACATTTTTTTTATTTTTTAAAGCAATTTTTCTCTCGTGGCCTTGCGATATCGCTCCATGCTTGTGCCTATTCGGCCATAGGCACGAGGCCGCAGGCCGAGTGCCGTACTGAAGGCACTCGTTATTAAAGATTTTAATAACTCTATAAAAACTCCATAGTAACCATTTTTGACAACTACCAACCACCTAGTAACACCATAGCAACTGCCAAAAATACCTTAGCAACCACCCTGTACACCCTAACAACGTCTAGAAATGCTCTAGTAACCACCAAAAAACTCTAGCAACCACCCAGAACACCCTAGCAACTGCCTAGTAACCACCCAGAACACCTAGCAACTGCCTAGCAACCACCCAGAACACCTAGAAAACACATAGAACACCCTAGCAACTGCCTAGCAACGCCCTAGCATCCACCCAGAATACCATAGCAACTGCCTAGCAACCCCATAGCAACCACCCAGAACACCCTAGCAACCACCTAGCAATGCCCTAACAACCACCAAGAATACCCTAGCAACTGCCTAGCAACACCCTAGCAACCACATAGAATACCCTAGCAACATCCTAGCAACCACCTAGCAACGCCCTAGCAACCATCCAGAATACCCTAGCAACCAGCTAGCAACACCATAGCAACCACCCAGAATACCCTAGCAACTGCCTAGCAACGCCCTAGCAACCACCCAGAATACCCTAGCAACTGTCTAGCAACGCCCTAGCAACCACCCAGAATACCCTAGCCACCGCCTAGCAACACCATAGCAACCACCCAGAATACTCTAGCAACTGCCTAGCAACGCCCTAGCAACCACCAATAATACCCTAGCAACCACCTAGCAACCACCCAGAATACCCTAGCAACCGCCTAGCAACACCATAGCAACCACCCAGAACACCATAGCAACCACCCAGAACAACATAAATAAGCCATATCTCAGCACCAGAACATCGTACAGACATGGTTGTTGGCTCGTATGCAATCATGTATAACACCCTAGCAACCGAGTGGCGAGTTTTGCCACTGCAAGCACCACTTCACATTTTCTTCAGGAAATGTACATTCTAGTTAGTGGTGCTTTTTTGAAAGCATCACTATTGTTATTGCTCATACTTATTATTAAGTTGGCTTGAGAGAGCCAACTTAGTGATATTGTACTTAAACTTATTATTATTATTATTATTATTATTCTTCTTACTAAAAATTTATCCCCTATCTCCTCCTAGAGCTTTAAGTCTACATACTCCAAACTCGGCTCAGACCTTCAGACTATTCTGACTCGAGTTGCTTTATCTTTTCAGACTGATCAGACTTACGGTTTTCCTAAAAATGCCGATCAAAACTCGGAAAAACTCCCATTGACTTGCATTGGGGAGTTCTAAAAAATTCAAATCTAGATTCAAACTGACCAACCGACAAAAATTTAAATCTAAACACCTTGAAGACTTATTCAAACTGCCGTTCTATATACTATATAAGCCATTGAGACTAATTAAACAATTAAACTAATAAACTCATCTATCTACTTCAAACTATTTTAAACTTTAAACTACTTTAAACTTCAAACTAAATTAAACTTCAAACTAATATAAACTTTAAACTACTTTAAACTTCAAACTTAAGCTTTAACTCATTTAAACTTATAAACTGTAAACTAATTTAAACTTATAAACTCAAAACTCATTTAAACTTATAAACTAAACTCAAAAACTTGTACACTTATAAACTCTAAACTCATAAACTCTGTGTGTGTGTGTGTGTGTGTGTGTGTGTGTGTGTGTGTGTGTGTGTGTGTGTGAACACACACACACACACACACACACACACACACACACACACACTCTAAACTCATTTAAACAAACTCTAAACTCATTTAAACTTATAAACGCAAAACTCAAAAACTCGTAAACTACTTTAAACTTCAAACCACTTTAAACTTCTTAAGTTTAAAGCTCCCAGCTCCCAAGCAACTCCATAGCAACCAAACTTGAGTACCCTAGCAACCGTTTTACAAGACCTATATCTCTGCATCAGAACATCATATAGAGATGAGGTTTGGCTCTTTTGACTCATGCTAGCAAACAGCACTTCCAACATGCTACACATGCTAGCAGTGAATAGCTACATGCTAATAGCAATTAGTTAAGTGCTAAATCATGCCAAGATAATGCTAAGAACTCTATAAAAACTTGTGGCGATTTAAAAAAAAAAAAAAAAAAAAAAAAAAAAGGAGCTTTACGCCACATCTTCGTTTTGTTTACTTTTATTTTTACTTTCACTTTGCGTGTATGGGGAGGCGCTTTTCAATTAACGGCGGAGGCAAGGAGGATATAAATGTGGGTTCGTACCTGAGAGAGGTCGCGTCATCCGAAGGTTTGAAGCTGTGGGAGTGTTTGTTTGGATTGGTATTACCGTATGAAGGGGAGAGACGGCCGCTTGTGAGCTGAGGTTTCCTGTGAGTGATGTCTGGTGCGTCGCGGAGTTCACTCAACTTCACTGCGTTGCACATCCTGATCATCTGGTTTTAATAAAGCTGAAGACAAGTATGGGCTGCTTAATCCGCCGAAACGGTGCCTGACAACAACACCCCCTAGATCCCTTCATAAGCAACAAACTTGGTCAGTACCTGTGCGCCGCCATTACACCCACTCATTCATTCATGCACGCACTCGCAAAACATTCACGCACGCACTTTTGATATGTTTATAAGTATTACTGTGATTGTTTATTGATTATTGTACCTTTTAAGTTTGTTATTGTTAGTAACTTTGAACTAATTAACAGAATGTTTATTCTATGTTTTTTTTTATGAATGGTCCTGGACGCGAATCTGCCTATTGGAAACGTGACACAGGTGACGCGGCGATTGCTACAGGGTTTTTTTTTTTCCTTTTTCTTTTCACCCTTGAAATTGCATTGTTGAACAGTTTTTTATTTTATTTATTTTTTGGGGGGGGGGGGGGGGGTTGTGTTCTTGAAGGTTGTTTTGTGTGTTGTTTTTGGGACATTGGAAAATAAATTTCTTCTTTTTGCTAACAGTTGTCGCTGACAAATATTTTTTTTTGTAAATATTGTAACCGGTGGTTTTTGCTATCCGGGGAAAAATACCATCTTTGTCAGGAAATTCCTGGCTGGCGCCCGAACAGAAAGAATATATTATTTCTTTGAAAAACTTTTTGTGCCAGGGTGGTCACCACCGTTACAGAGTGGCGCCCGAACATGGACATGAACATGAACATTGTATTTTTGTGAAAAATTTTTTTTGCTCGGGATTATTGCAACCTAAAAGACATTTCCGGATTGAGGTTGTGTGTACCTTAAAAGGAAAACCTCTTGTTTTCTTTGTGTGAACCTGCTACAAAATCTTTAACATTTTAAAAGTGATTGTGACTTGTTGAACATTCAAATTGAAAATTCAATCCCTCAAATCCTGTGACGTGTTTTGACAGAAAACTGTGTTTAAGTGGTCTAACTAGGGGATAATTACTTGTACTGGGGAAAAGTATTTTGTGAAACATTACTTTGTGTGGTTTTGTGAAAACTGTGAACTATGGTGTGAGGAAAAATTGACACAAACACTATTCATGATATACATTTTACATTTACTGATTTTCTGCCAACACTGCAACACTTCAATCACACTCGTGAACACAACAAATATGGCGGCAACCCCTCATTCCCCATCTACTTTTGTAGAAATGGAGTCACCCCCAGACATTGCAACTCCAGTATGGCCACCAGCAGTGCGACCTCTGATACCTCAAGTACCTCCACCTGGTGTCTCGGCAGTGTATAACACCCCTATTCCATTCAGTCCCATGCATCCTGTAACCTTTTTTCCAAGGTTTCCTCCTGTTCCAGCTGGCAGCACTCCCGTGCAAACTCTCACCTGGGCACCCCTAATGGATAACATGCAGCTTTGCACATCATCCGAAGGAGAAACTCCGTCTTCAGTTGCACAACACGACCTGCCAAACGTTCTACCAACTCCTGGAAGGGAAATTCAACAGGTTACTGCTCAGGTACAAGGGAACTGGGATATTTTATTTGACTTCATGAAAAGACAAGAAAAAAATGTGAATGATCTTACCCAAGAAATGAAAGTCACTACTTCTCACCACAAAAGTCAACTCGCTGACCTTACTGCAAAAATGGAGGATAACAAGAGTCAAGTCTTCACTCTGTTGACCACCATCAAACAACAGGAGGAATCTGAAACAGACAAGTTGACTAAAGCTGTGAAGCAAATGATTACAGATGAACTGAAAAAGGTGGAATCTAATATGGTGTCGGAAATGCGTTTCATGGTGGACCAACTTCAGTCAGAAGTTCAGCAGGACCTCAAAGCTGTTCAACACGCATTTCAAATGAATCACGATCACCATACCACAGAACTTCAGCAATGTGTCACTCAAATTAACAAGTTCTCTACATGTGTAAAGGAATTGAAAGATGAGATGGAGAAAGAGTTTCAAGGACTCAAAAAACAGATTGAGGAACAAAACGTGGCACCACGGTTCTTCACAGGTTGGAAATGGCTGGGCTAACTATTAATTTGAAGAAGAGCAAGTTCTGTCTGCAAGAAATCACCTTTCTGGGACATGTTGTCAGCATTCAAGGCATTTCAGCAGACCCAGGTAAGACAGAGGCCATTCACGTCTACCCTGTGCCAAAAAACCTGAAGGAGGTTCAAAGGTTCCTTGGATTAGCGGGCTGGTACCATCGGTTTGTCCCGAACTTTTCAAGAATAGCCGAACCCCTCAACTCACTGAAAAAAAAAGGACAACGATTTCAGTGGACAGTACAGTGCCAACAAGCATTCGAACAATTAAAGTCTTGCCTCACCTCATCACCCATCCTTGGCCATCCAGATCTTGCACTCCCCTTCACCGTTTACACTGACGCCAGTGACACGGGTCTGGGTGCGATTCTGGCCCAACGGAAAGATACTAGCAGGGAGGAAGTGATTGCATATGCAAGCAGATCCTTAACAGGAGCTGAATTAAATTATACCGCAACTGAAAAGGAATGTCTGGCAGTAGTGTGGGCTTTAGAAAAATGGCAACACTACCTGGAACCCAAACTTTTCACCGTTGTCACAGACCATTCCGCTCTACACTGGGTCATGGGTTCCACCAAAACCACCAGTCGTCTCATCCGTTGGGTACTGCGACTGCAGAAATTTGATTTTATAATAGAGTACAGAAAAGGGAAACTCAATGTAGCACCAGATGCTCTATCCAGGACTTCTCAAACCTCAAGTTGCAGTCTGTACACCAGCCACAAGGACCCGGAGCTTCCATTGTCAGAAGTTGTCTTGTGGGAGGAACAACACAAAGACACTGAAGTTACGAAGTTATTACAAGCAGTTGCAGAAAACAGTTTAAGTCTGGTAGAACAATACGAAGTTGTTGAGGACAAATTATATCATAAAACATACCTCCCAAATAACCAGTTGCACTACCGTGTGTACGTTCCCAGTAGTCTTCGGCCCTCTCTGCTGCAGCACTATCACTCCAGTCCTCTTAGTGGCCATGGAGGAATCTACAAAACGTACAAGCGACTCCAGGAAGTAGCATTTTGGCCTGGCATGTGGTCTGATGTGAAACGTCATGTCAAAACCTGTCTAAAATGTCAAACTTTGAAAAATGATAATCGAAAACCTGCTGGAAAATTGCAGCAAATTACCACCACACACCCAAACCAAATGCTAGGAGTTGACATCATGGGTCCCTTACCACGGAGTTCAAATCAAAATGAATACCTGCTAGTGTTTGTTGATTATTATTCGCGATGGGTTGAGTTATTCCCCATCCGTCAGGCTACTGCACAAAGTGTTGCTTCCATCTTCCGAAAAGAGATCCTGACTCGATGGGGCGTTCCGGATTTCATTCTCTCAGACAGGGGCGTTCAGTTTGTCTCAGTTGTGTTCAGAGAGCTGTGTGAGAATTGGAGCATTACATCCAAACTAACTACAGCCTACCATCCACAAACCAACATGACAGAAAGAGTGAACCGTACCCTCAAAACTATGATGGCAGCCTACGTAGACGACAATCACAAGAAGTGGGATCAGTTCTTGCCCGAGTTTCGATTCGCCCTGAATTCCGCCATCCAAGAGACCACTGGACTATCTCCAGCAGAACTCCAGCTTGGCAGAAAGCTCCAAGGACCAATGGATAAAATACTTCGTGGCCCTAACTTATCTCCAGACACTGCTTCTTACGATGTGGTCCACCACCTCCATCAGCTGCAAATGCAAGCTAAAGAAAATAGTGGAAAAGCCAAGATGAGACAACTGAGGAACTATAATAAAAAGAGAAGAGAGTCAACTTTCAAACATAAAGACAGAGTTTGGCTGCGAAACTTTCCACAATCAAGTGCAAAACACCACTTTAGTGCAAAGTTAGCACCAAAATGGAAAGGACCGTACCGTATCCTGAAACAGTTGGGTCCACTGAACTACCAAATAGCTCTGGAAGACACAGGAGAAGATGTACGTACAGCACATGTCTGTAACTTAAAAATGTGTTTTCCAACAGCGGAAGAATTGGAGTCTCTGGAAAAAAAACAACTGTATGAGCTATTTCAAGAACCCTCGGATGATGAAGAATTTTTAGGTTTCTAATACATGTTTTTTTTAACAACCGTGGGTTGTTTTCTTCCAGGGAGGGAGAGTGTGGCGATTTAAAAAAAAAAAAAAAAAAAAAAAAAAAGGAGCTTTACGCCACATCTTCGTTTTGTTTACTTTTATTTTTACTTTCACTTTGCGTGTATGGGGAGGCGCTTTTCAATTAACGGCGGAGGCAAGGAGGATATAAATGTGGGTTCGTACCTGAGAGAGGTCGCGTCATCCGAAGGTTTGAAGCTGTGGGAGTGTTTGTTTGGATTGGTATTACCGTATGAAGGGGAGAGACGGCCGCTTGTGAGCTGAGGTTTCCTGTGAGTGATGTCTGGTGCGTCGCGGAGTTCACTCAACTTCACTGCGTTGCACATCCTGATCATCTGGTTTTAATAAAGCTGAAGACAAGTATGGGCTGCTTAATCCGCCGAAACGGTGCCTGACAACAACACCCCCTAGATCCCTTCATAAGCAACAAACTTGGTCAGTACCTGTGCGCCGCCATTACACCCACTCATTCATTCATGCACGCACTCGCAAAACATTCACGCACGCACTTTTGATATGTTTATAAGTATTACTGTGATTGTTTATTGATTATTGTACCTTTTAAGTTTGTTATTGTTAGTAACTTTGAACTAATTAACAGAATGTTTATTCTATGTTTTTTTTTATGAATGGTCCTGGACGCGAATCTGCCTATTGGAAACGTGACACAGGTGACGCGGCGATTGCTACAGGGTTTTTTTTTTTCCTTTTTCTTTTCACCCTTGAAATTGCATTGTTGAACAGTTTTTTATTTTATTTATTTTTTGGGGGGGGGGGGGGGGGTTGTGTTCTTGAAGGTTGTTTTGTGTGTTGTTTTTGGGACATTGGAAAATAAATTTCTTCTTTTTGCTAACAGTTGTCGCTGACAAATATTTTTTTTTGTAAATATTGTAACCGGTGGTTTTTGCTATCCGGGGAAAAATACCATCTTTGTCAGGAAATTCCTGGCTGGCGCCCGAACAGAAAGAATATATTATTTCTTTGAAAAACTTTTTGTGCCAGGGTGGTCACCACCGTTACAAACTCCATAGTAACCATCTGTAACAACTATCAACCACCTTGTAACACCATAGCAACCGCCCAGAATACCTTAGTAACCGCCTAGCAACACCATAACAATCACACAGAACACCCTAGCAACCACCCAGAATACCCTAGCAACTGCCTAGCAACACCATAGCAACAACCCAGAACACCCTAGCAACCACCCAGAATACCTTAGCAACCGCCTAGCAACACCATAGCAACCACCCAGAACACCCTAGGAACCAACCAGAATACCCTAGCAACCACCTAGCAACAGCATAGCAACCACCCAGAACACCCTAGCAACCGCCTAGCAACTACCCAAAATACCTTAGCAACCGCCTAGCAACCACCCAGAACACCTTAGCAACCCACCAGAAAACCCCCAACAACTTTTTAACTTTAAACTACTTTAAACTTGAAACTAATTTAAACTTTAAACTAATTTAACCTTCAAACTAATTTAAACTTTAGACTAATTTAAACTTTAGACTAATTTAAGCTTCAAACTAATTTAAACTTTAAACTATTTTAAACTTCTAGCTAATTTAAACTTTAAACTAATTTAAGCTTCAAACTAATTTAAACTTTAAACTATTTTAAACTTCTAGCTAATTTAAACTTTAAACTAATTTAAACTTCAAGCTACTTTAAACTCCAAACTACTTTAAACTTCTTCAAACTTTCTGGTCCAGCTTTCTCAAGCCAACTTAAAGTTTGTCTCAACAAACTTTTTAATCTAGTTATTCTTATTATTCCACACAAAGTTTGGCGCGTAACTCGCCCCGCACCGTTTGTCACAGACCCCTGAGTGAGGCGTCAAATCGAGCGGCTCATTGAGGAGAGGTGTGCTATGACTTTTCTAAGCGATCGGGTGTACGATGTTCGCACAGCGGACAAAAAAGCGGCCAAAAAAGTCCCATTGACTTTACATTGGGAGTTCTAAAAATATTTGAATCCCAACCGACGTTTTCACACACACACCACTCCAAAGGGCCTGACACCCCTGCGTCTCTCCCTCTCTCTCTCTCCCTCTCTCTCCCTCAGAGGATTTATATTATCAAGCAGCCAATAAGTTATGGCCCAAAATCTTCATAGCCACACCCTAGCAACCAGTTTCAGCACCCTAACAACCACTAAGAGCTCCCTAGCAACCACCCTAAACCAAAAAAAAACATTTTTTTTTTTTTTAAATATTTTTTAAAGCAATTTTACTCTCGTGGCCTTGCGATATTGCTCCATGCTTGTGCCTATTCGGCCATAGGCACGAGGCCGCAGGCCGAGTGCCGTACAGAAGGCACTCGTTATTAAAGATTTTAAGAACTCTATAAAAACTCCATAGTAACCATATTTGACAACTACCAACCACCTAGTAACACCATAGCAACTAACAAAAACACCTTAGCAACCACCCTGAACACCCTAGCAGCGTCTAGAAATGCTCTAGTAACCACAAAAAACTCTAGCAAGCACCCAGAACACCCTAGCAACTGCCTAGCAACCACCTAGAACACCTAGCAACTGCCTAGCAACCACCCAGAACACCTAGCAACCAACCAGAACACCCTAGCAACTGCCTAGCAATGCCCTAGTATCCACCCAGAATACCATAGCAACTGCCTAGCAACACCATAGCAACCACCCAGAACACCCTAGCAACCACCAAGAATACCCTAGCAACTGCCTAGCAACCACCAAGAATACCCTAGCAACTGCCTAGCAACCACCCAGAACACCTTAGCAACTGCCTAGCAACACCATAGCAACCACCCAGAACACCCTAGCAACCACCTGGCAACAGCATCTTGCTAAAAACATGCTGGCAACATGCTAATCAAGCTAGCATCGAACATGGTAAATTGTGGTATACTATAGTAAATCATAGTAAACTATGGTAAATCGTGGTAAATCATGGTAAACTATGGTAAATCATGGTAAACTATGATAAATCATGCTAGAATCAGTAAATCATACTTGAACATGGTAAATCCTAGTATACTATAGTAAATCATGGTAAACTATGGTAAATCGTGGTAAATCATGGTAAATCATGGTAAACTATGGTAAATCATGGTAATCTATGATAAATCATGCTAGAATCAGTAAATCATACTTGAACATGGTAAATCCTAGTATACTTAAGTAAATCATGGTAAACTATGGTAAATCGTGGTAAATCATGGTAAACTATGCTAAATCATGCTAGAATCAGTAAATTATACTTGAACATGGTAAATCGTGGTATACTATAGTAAATCATGGTAAACTATGGTAAATCATGGTAAATCCTGGTAAACTATGCTAAATCATGCTAGAATCAGTAAATCATACTTGAACATGGTAAATCATGGTATACTATAGTAAATCATGGTAAATCGTGGTAAATCATGGTAAACTATGGTAAATCATGGTAAACTATGATAAATCATGCTAGAATCAGTAAATCATACTTGAACATGGTAAATCATGGTATACTATAGTAAATCATGGTAAACTATGGTAAATCGTGGTAAATAATGGTAAACTATGGTAAATCATGGTTTACTATAGTAAATCATGGTAAACTATGATAAATCATGCTAGAATCAGTAAATCATACTTGAACATGGTAAATCATGATATACTATAGTAAATCATGGTAAACTTTGGTAAATCGTGGTAAATCATGGTAAACTATGGTAAATCATGCTAGAATCAGTCAATTATACTTCAACATGGTAAATTGTGGTATACTATAGTAAATCATGGTAAACTATGGTAAATTGTGGTAATCTATGATAAATCATGCTAGAATCAGTAAATCATACTTGAACATGGTAAATCATGGTGTACTATAGTAAAATCATGGTAAACTATGGTAAATCGTGGTAAATCATGGTAAATCATGGTAAATCATGGTAAACTATGATAAATCATGCTAGAATCAGTAAATCATACTTGAACATGGTAAATCATGGTGTACTATAGTAAAATCATGGTAAACTATGGTAAATCGTGGTAAATCATGGTAAATCATGGTAAACTATGGTAAATCATGGTAAACTATGATTAATCATGCTAGAATCAGTAAATCATACTTGAACATGGTAAATCATAGTATACTATAGTAAATCATGGTAAACTATGGTAAATCGTGGTAAATCATGGTAAACTATGGTAAATCATGGTAAACTATGGGAAATCATGCTAGAATCAGTAAATCATACTTGAACATGGTAAATCTTGGTATACTATAGTAAATCATGGTAAACTATGGTAAATCGTGGTAAATCATGGTAAACTATGGTAAATCGTGGTAAACCATGCTAGCAACATGGTAAAAAAAATTCTAGCATCATGCTAGCAACATGATAATCATGCTAGCATGGCAAACTATGGTAAATCATGGTAAATCATGGTAAAATATGGTAAATCGTGGTAAACTATGGTAAATCATGGTAAACTATGATAAATCATGCTAGAATCAGTAAATCATACTTGAACATGGTAAATCATGGTATACTATAGTAAATCATGGTAAACTATGGTAAATCGTGGTAAATAATGGTAAACTATGGTAAACTATGATCAAATATCAATAAACATCTTTCTTTCTTTCTTTCTTTCTAACTAATCCACCATTCTTTCTTTCTTTCTCTTTCTTTCTTTCTTTCTTTCTTTCTTTCTTTCTTTCTTTCTTTCTTTCTAACTAATACACATTTCTTTCTTTCTTTCTTTCTTTCTTTCTTTCTTTCTTTCTAATTAATCCACCATTCTTTCTTTCTTTCTTTCTTTCTTTCTTTCTTTCTTTCTTTCTTTCTTTCTTTCTTTCTTTCTAACTAATCCACCTTTCTTTCTTTCTTTCTTTCTTTCTTTCTTTCTTTCTTTCTTTCTTTCTTTCTTTCTTTCTAACTAATCCACCATTCATTCTTTCTTTCTTTCTTTCTTTCTTTCTTTCTTTCTTTCTTTCTTTCTTTCTTTCTTTCTTTCTTTCTAACTAATCCACCTTTCTTTCTTTCTTTCTTTCTTTCTTTCTTTCTTTCTTTCTTTCTTTCTTTCTTTCTTTCTAACTAATCCACCATTCATTCTTTCTTTCTTTCTGTCTTTCTTTCTTTCTTTCTTTCTTTCTTTCTTTCTTTCTTTCTAACTAATCCACCTTTCTTTCTTTCTTTCTTTCTTTCTTTCTTTCTTTCTTTCTTTCTTTCTTTCTTTCTTTCTTTCTTTCTAATCCACTATTCTTTCTCTTTCTTTCTTTCTTTCTTTCTTTCTTTCTTTCTTTCTTTCTTTCTAATCCACTTTTCTTTCTTTCTTTCTTTCTAATCTTTTTTGCTTTCTTTCTTTCTAACTAATCTGTCTTTCTTTTTAACTAATCTTTCTTTTAATCTATCTTTCTAACTAATCTTTCTTTCTAACTAATCTATCTTTTTCTTTCTAACTAATATTTTTTCTTTCTTTCTAACTAATTTATCAATCAAAATTTAAACTACTTTAAACTTCATACTACTTCAAACTTCTAACTACTTTTAACTTTTTCAAACTCTCTGGTCCGGCTTTCTCAAGCCAACTTAAAGTTTGTCTCAAACTTTTTTTTCTAGTTAGGGCCCAAGCCCTGAAAGGGCGAAGGCCCTATTGTTTTCGGTAGGATTATTGTTTATTATTATTATTATTTTTTTTTTTTTTTTTTTTCTACTTCTCGGGCACTTTTGGGGCCCTTAACATGCTCAAAAACTCTGGGGGCTCGACAGCGCCCCCTGGAATGGTGTCTGAAAACTTGGTCCTGAAAACTTGATAAATCAAACACGCTTGCATGTAATAATAATAATGCTTTGAAATCACCCTCTTATTTTTACCCGATTTGCTTCAAACTTTATGTGTATAATGTAGACACAGGGCAGATGTAGACCTGTAAAAGGATTATTGATATCTTAGATACTGTTGCCGTGGCAACGTTTCAAACTTTAATATTTTTTTCGGATGCTTTTGAGACTCTGAAAATGCATGAAACTCGACAGACACATCACATTTATTATCCAGTGAACATGTGCAAAGTTTCAGAAACGGGCGTGGTGAAATGGCTCAGTAGCGCCACCTTTAGTCAAAAGTGGGGGGGTTAGTTTTATCAACAGCAACAAAACTTGGTATGTGTATTGTTCTCATCAAGACGGACAACTTTCTAATTTACAGTTACTAGCTCGGACCAAGAGGAAGAGAGATATTTTGGTTTGAATGTGGATTTTCTGGAGAATTTTCTCTCCCTCTCTCTGTGTCTCTGTGTGTGTGAGGGGAGGGGGGGATTTGACTATTGCTTTTATATTGTTAATCAAGGTTTCAGGGGCTTTTGGGGTCCTTAACGTGCTCAAAAACTCTTGAAACTTTGCACACAAGTCAGAACCCCCTGGCATCAGGGCCGGGCTGAAGCTGGTACCCGGGCGTGGCAGGGGGGCTCAACAGCGCCCCCTTGAACTGGGTCTGAAAACTTGGTCCATAAATCAAACACGCTTGCATGAATTAATATGAAACTCTGTACACATATAGATCTCATCGGGCCAAACAACTTTTCCCCGGTCAAGTTTTACGCCAGCCCAACAGGAAGTCAGCTATTATGGGTTGTTTGGAAAACGCTTGCTGTGGATTGCGAAGTACTCCTCCTAGAGAATTCATCCAATCCCCACCAAACTCGGTGTGCATGAAGTCAAGACATTGAGGATTCTAAATTGCGGAAGGATTTTTGATATCTCGAACGGTTTGGCCGTGGCGAGGAAACGAAATTATGGCGAGAAAAGAGAAACATGAAGTGGTATAACTTCTGCATACATTAACTGATCTTCATGAAACTTCACCAGTGTGTTCGTGGTAAGAGGCCGATCAGATGGATGTAACTATTGTGAGCCAAAGTTATAGCGCCACCAACTGGCAGCAGGAAGTGTGTCACTTTCAACATGCTTTTGACAAAAGTGGGGGGGTTAGTTTTACCAACAGTTCCAAAAATCAGTATATATATTGGTCTCATCGAGTCAGACAACTTTCTAATTTACAGTTATTAGCTCAGAGCAAAAGGAAGTCAGATATTTTGGTTTGAATGTGGATTTTTTGGATATTTCAGACTCTGAGTTTTTAGCTACTCTTCCTAACTGGTTTATTTTATTCACACCAAACTTTTTCAAAATGATGAAAATACATTAAACATCTCAAACGGTTTTGCTATAGTGAGGGACTAAAGTAATGTACAAAAAGGAAACTAAAAGCCTCATCTTCTAAAAATGTAATTAAAAAACATTTATTTATATATAAAAGTATACAAATATCACAACTAAACCCATTTTATTCTTTTTTTTTTTTTCAATTTAATAATTATTTAAAAGTTTAAAATTAGTAATTGTACTATTTAGTCCCATAAAAGTCAAGTCATACATAGGGCTATACTGTCCTCTTGTGTTCAAAATCAGGTAGGCCTATTGTATCTACATAAAAATATACTAGGTTTGTGACGTTAAGAATATTTTACCACTGGTTAATCTATGTGTGACACCGCTGGGGGCTTTTGAATCGCCAACTTAAAACCGAAAGTAAAATATGCTCGTCCGCACTGACATTGATAGTGGTTGAGCGAGCTTTTCAAATGAATTCCTATGGAAGTAGGAATTAACTGAAAAACGTTCACTCTGTTCTGCTCGTTCCTCGCCGTGGATGCGCACCGTTATGAATGCCCGTGCAGCCATGAGCATTTTAGTTTAATTTTAAAATGAGCGCCTTTTGGGGGGTGGATTGCTTGAAATTATTTTACAAAAGCACAATGTTGTGTTTTATTGCGACTGTACACAAATATAAGTTAACACTTTGCAGTTTGAATGTCGTCCTGTATAATGACGGAGTATGTTTTTATGTGTCCACTGTTCAATCGCGCCCACGCCACACACACACACACACACGGTTTACTATCTTTGTGGGGACACTCCATAGACTTAATGGTTTTATACTGTACAAACTGTATATTCTATCTCCTCACACTAACCCTACCCCTAAACCTACCTATCCCAGAAAACTTTCTGCATTTTTACATTTCCAAAAAAACTCATTCTGTATGATTTATAAGCTTGTTTACCCATGGGGACCTCTATTTAGGTCCCCACTGTGACATGAGTCCCCATGAGTCTGAGTGCATTCAGGTTGAAGTCCCCACCGGGATAGAAAAACATGAACACACATATACACACACACACACACACACACACACACACACACACACACACACACACACACACACACACACACACACACACACACACACACACACACAAACACACATTCCAGCATTGCAATCTTGACATCGCAGCCTGTTCATTATAGCCTTAATAAAATATAATAATAAAATAGTTAACCTAACATATAAAAATTACACTGCTCTAAATAGTCAGTAGTACAATTCGTACATTCACAGTAAGCACCGCTCCACTGTGATGTTTCAAGCACATTTTTGCGCGTGTGAAGAGGATGATTTTTTCCGTCGATATTGGAACACGAGTGAAGAACAAAGGCTATAATAAAGAATAGTTTAGCATCCAAATACATCACAAATACTGAAACATTTTGATTCTAATGAGAGGGTTACGTGAGCCCAACAGTGCTTACTTTCGTTTTTATTTTTACATTAAATTTAAAAGATTTGTTGTGGAATATTTTGAGTGTATCATAAAATCAGAATAAGGTAATAAGGTTTCTGTCTTTTATATATATATATATAAATATAGCTGCAAGCAGCGATGAAGGGCCAAAGCCGGTGGCACCGCCACCCCGGTGCCTTTAGGTAACTAAAGGCAACAGGGTTGCGGTGCCACCGGCTTGGGCCCGTAATCGCTGCTCGCAGCTATATTTATTATTATTTTGTCAACCTTTCGGGCACTTTTGGGGCCCTTAACATGCTCGAAAACTCTTGAAACTTTGCACACAGGTCAGAACCCGCGGCCATCAGGGCCGGGCTGAGGCTGGTACCCGGGCGTGGCAGGGGGGCTCGACAGCGCCCCCTGGAACGGGATCCGAACACGTGTCCATAAATCAGACACGCTTGCATGTAATAATATGAAACTCGGTACACATATAGATCTCATCGGGCCGAACAACTTTCGTGCTCTAAGTTTTACGCCAGACCAACAGGAAGTCAGCTATTATGGGTTGTTTGGAAACGCACTCTGTGGAATTTGATGTACTCCTCCTAGGAAATTCATCCATTCGCCTCCAAACTCGGTCGGCATGAAGTCAAGACATTGAGGATGCTAAATTGCGGACGGATTTTTGATATCTCGAACGGTTTGGCCGTGGCAAGGAAACGAATTTATGGCGAATAATTCAAACAGGAAGTGTGTTATAACTTCTGCATACATTAACTTATCTTGATGAAACTTCAGCAGTGTGTTTGTTGTAAGAGGCCGATCACATGGATGTGACATTTGTGAGTCAAAGTTATAGTGCCACCAACTGGCAACAGGAAGTGTGTCACTTTCAAAATGCTTTGAAATCACCCTCTTATTTTTACCCGATTTGCTTCAAACTTTATGTGTATAATGTAAACACACGGCAGATTTAGACCTGTGAAAGGATTATTGATATCTTAGATACTGTTGCCGTGGCAACGCATTAAACTTTAATATTCTTTTCGGATGCTTTTGAGACTCTTCACATGCTTGAAAATGCATGAAACTCGACAGACACATCACATTTATTATCCAGTAGACATGTGCAAAGTTTCAGAAATGGGCGTGGTGAAATGGCTCAGTAGCGCCACCTTTAGTCAAAAATGGGGGCTTAGTTTTTCCTAGAATCACAAAACTTGGTAGGTGTATTGTTCTCATCAAGCCGGACAACTTTCTAATTTACAGTCATAACCTCAGACCACCAGGAAGTGAGATATTTTGGTTTGAATGTGGATTTTCTGGAGAATTTTCTCTCTCTCTCTCTGTGTGTGTGTGTGTGTGGAGGGGGGGGGGGGGGGTTGTATATTCCATTTAATCTTTGTTTTTCAAGGTTTCAGGGGCTTTTGGGGCCCTTAACGTGCTCGAAAACTCTTGAAACTTTGCACACAGGTCAGAACCCGCGGCCATCAGGGCCGGGCCGAAGCTGGTACCCGGGCGTGGCAGGGGGGCTCAACAGCGCCCCCTTGAATGGTGTCTGAAAACTTGGTCCATATATCAAACACGCTTGGATGAATTAATATGAAACTCGGTACACATATAGATCTCATCGGGCTGAACAACTTCCGCGCTCTATGTTATTAGCTCCGCCCAACAGGAAGTCAGCTATTATGCGTTGTTTGAAAAACGCATGCTGTGGAATTTAATGTACTCCTCCTACAAAATTCATCCGATCCACACCAAACTCGGTCAGTGTGAAGTCAAGACATTGAGGATGCTAAATTGCGGACGGATTTTTGATATCTCGAACGGTTTGGTCGTGGCGAGGAAACGAATTTATGGCGAGAAAAGAGAAACACAAAGTGTTATAACTTCTGCATACATTAACTGATCTTGATGAAACTTCAGCAGTGTGTTCGTGGTAAGAGGCCGGTCAGATGGATGTAACTATTGTGAGTCAAAGTTATAGCGCCACCAACTGGTAGCAGGAAGTGTGTCACTTTCAAAATGCTTTTGACAAAAGTGGGGGGGTTACCTTTACCCACAGTTACAAAAATCAGTACGCATATTGGTCTCATCGAGCCGGACAACTTTCTAATTTACAGTCATTAGCTCCGAGCAACAGGAAGTACGATATTTTGGTTTGAATGTGGATTTTTTGGATATGTCAGACTCTTGAGTTTTTAGCTACTCCTCCTAAGTGGTTTATTTTATTCACACCAAACTTTTTCAACATGATAAAAATACATTAAAGATATATATATATATATATATATATATATATATATATATATATATATATATATATATATATATATATATATATATAATATAGCTGCGAGCAGCGATGAAGGGCCAAAGCCGGGGGCACCGCCACCCCGGTGCCTTTAGGTAACTAAAGGCACCGGGGTTGCGGTGCCACCGGCTTGGGCCCGCAATCGCTGCTCGCAGCTATATTTATTATTATTATTATTTTGTCAACCTTTCGGGCACTTTTGGGGCCCTTAACATGCTCAAAAACTCTTGAAATTTTGCACACACGTCAGAACCTGCAGCCATCAGGGCCGGACTGAAGCTGGTACCCGGGCGTGGCAGGGGGCCTCGACAGCGCCCCCTGGAATGGTGTCTGAAAACTTGGTCCATAAATCAAACATGCTTGCATGTAATAATATGAAACTCAGTACACATATAGATCTCATCGGGCCGAACAATTTTCGTGCTCTAAGTTTTACACCAGCCCAACAGGAAGTCGGTTATTATACGTTGTTTGGAAAACGCATACAATGGAATGTGAAATACTCCTCCTAGAGAATTCATCCGATCGCCACCAAACTCAGTGTGAATGAAGTCAAGACATTGAGGATGCTAAATTGCGAACGGATTTTTGATATCTCGAACGGTTTGGCCGTGGCGAGGAAACAAATTTATGGCGAATAATGGGACACAAGAAGTGTGTTATAACTTCTGCATACATTAACTGATCTTGATGAAACTTCAGCAGTGTGTTCGTGGTAAAAGGCCGATCAGATGGATGTGACTATTGTGAGTCAAAGTTATAGCGCCACCAACTGGCAGCAGGAAGTTTGTCACTTTCAAAATGCTTTGAAATCACCCTCTTAGTTTTACCCGATTTGCTTCAAACTTTATGTGTATAATGTAGACACACGGCAAATGTAGACCTGTGAAAGGATTATTGATATCTTAGATACTGTTGCCGTGGCAACGTATCAAACTTTACTATTTTTTTTAGATGCTTTTGAGACTCTTAGCATGCTTGAAATTGGATGAAACTCGACAGACACATCACACTTATTAGCCAGTAGACATGTGAAAAGTTTCAGAAACGGGTGTGGCAGGGGGGCTCAACAGCGCCCCCTTGAACGGGGTCCAAAAACTTGGTCCATATATCAAACACGCTTGCATGAATTAATATGAAACTCGGTACACATATAAATCTCATCAGGCCAAGCAACTTTCCCTCTGTAAAGTTTTACGCCAGCCCAACAGGAAGTCGGCTATTATGGGTTGTTTGGAAAACGCTTGCTGTGGAATTTGATGTCCTCCTCCTAGAAAATTCATCCTATCCCCACCAAACTCAGTGTGCATGAAGTCAAGACATTGAGGATGCTAAATTGCGGACGGATTTTTGATATCTCGAACGGTTTGGCCGTGGCGAGGAAACGAATTTATGGCGAATAAGGGACACAGGAAGTGTGTTATAACTTCTGCATACATTAACTGATCTTGTTGAAACTTCAGCAGTGTGTTCGTTGTAAGAGGCAGATCACATGGATGTGACTATTGTGAGTCAAAGTTATAGCGCCACCAACTGGCAGCAGGAAGTGTGTCACTTTCAACATGCTTTTGACAAAACTGGGGGGGTAAGTTTTAACTACAGTAAAAAAAAAAATTGTTTGTATATTGTTCTTATAAAGCTGGACAACTTTCTAATTTACTTTCATTAGCTCCAGCCATCAGGAAGTCAGATATTTTGGTCTGAATGTGGATTTTTTTGCAAAATCAGCCTCTGAATTTTTAGCCACTCCTCTTAAACTATTTATTTTATTCCCACCAAACTTTTTCAACATGATGAAAATACATTAAATATGCTAAATTGTGAACGGATAATAAATATCTCAAACGGTTTTGCTATGGCGAGGGATTAAAGTAATGTCCAAAAAGAAAACACTACAAGCCTCAAATCTTATAAAAATTTAATTATATACCATTTATTTCTATATAAAAGTATACAAATATCACAACCAAACCCATTTTATCCTGTTTTTAAAAAGAATTTTATTCTAATTTTATTCTAAAATTAAAAACAGTAAAGTAAAAAAAACAAAAACAAGTCATACATAGGGCTATACTGCCCTCTTGTGTCCAAAAGCACATCAAAATAGTATATAAAACTTTTTACCAGGTAGGCCAATATTCTATTTAAAGATACATTTATTAGGTATGTGTCTGAGGATATTTTCCCACTGGTTATTCGGTTAATTGTAACTGTTTATTAACCTGTTGTATGAAATCTAGCGGTGGGAGAAAAAATTGATTCTTAGATGCATCGCGATCCGGACGTGGACGATTCTGAATCGATTCACAAATGTCAAAAAATCGATTCTCTAAAAAATGTTTTCTAATAACGTAATATTGACGGAACGCAAAAGGCGGAACTCTAAGCGGACGTGCGTGCAGTCTGTGGCGCGCACATAACAGAGAAGTTTCTTTTGCTCACCAAGGCTGCATTTATTTGATTAAAAATACAAACAAAAACAGTAATATTGTAAAATATTATTCCAATTTAAAACAGCTGCTTTCTATTTTAATATATTTTAAACTGTTATTTATTCCTGTGATCAAAGCGGAGTCACTGTCACATAATCCTTCAGAAATTATTCTAATATGATGATTGATGCTCAAGAAACATTCATTATTATTTTAAATGTCGAAAACAGTTGTGTACAGTCTTTGATGAATAGAAAGTTCAAAAGAACAGCATTTATCTAAAATCTAAAGCTTTTGTAACATAACACTACCGCTCAAAAGTTTGGGGTTAGTAATAATTTAAATTTTATTTTGGGGGGAAAGAAATAAAATAAATCAATACTTTTATTTATGAAGGATGAGTTAAACTGATCAACAGTTACAGTAAAGACATTTATAATGTTAAAAAAATATATTTGAAATAAATGCTGTTCTTTTGAACTTTACATTCATCAAAGCATTTAAAAAAAAAAAATCTGTACACAACTGTTTTCAACATTGAAAATAATAATAAATATTTATTGAGCATCAATCATCATATTAGAATGATTTCTGAAGGATCATGTGACACTGAAGACTGGAGTAATGATGCTGAAAACTCAACTTTGATCACAGAAATTAATTACTATGTAAAATAATTTAAAATTGAAAACAGCTGTTTTAAATTGAAATAATATTTCACAATATTACAGTTTTTGTTTGTATTTTTAATCAAATAAATGCAGCCTTGGTGAGCAGAAGAGACTTCTCCTAAAAACATAAAAAATCTTACTGACCCCAAACTTTTGAACGGTAATATATATATATATATATATATATATATGTATGTGTGTGTATGTATGTATGTATGTATATATATATATATATATATATATATATATATATATATATATATATATATATATATATATATATATATAAATATAGCTGCGAGCAGCGATGGAGGGTAACTAAAGGCACCGGGGTTGCGGTGCCACCGGCTTGGGCCCGTAATCGCTGCTCGCAGCTATATTTATTATTATTTTTTTTCTACTTCTCGGGCACTTTTGGGGCCCTTAACATACTCGAAAACTCTTGAAACTTTGCACACAGGTCAGAACCCGCGGTCATCAGGGCCGGGCTGAAGCTGGTACCCGGGCGTGGCAGGGGGGCTCAACAGCGCCCCCTGGAACAGCATCCAAAAACTTGGTCCACAAATCAAACACGCTTGCATGTAATAATATGAAACTCGGTACACATATAGATCTCATCGGGCCGAACAACTTTCGTGCTCTAAGTTTTATGCCAGCTCAACAGGAAGTCAGCTATTTAGGGTTGTTTAAAAAACACATGCTGTGGAATTTAATGTACTCCTCCTACAGAATTCATCCGATCCCCACCAAACTTGGTCAGCATGAAGTCAAGACATTGAGGATGCTAAATTGCGGACGGATTTTTGATATCTCGAACGGTTTGACCGTAGCGAGGAAACGAATTTATAGCGAGAAAAGAGAAACAGGAAGTGTGTTATAACTTCTGCATACATTGACTGATCTTGATAAAACTTCAGCAGTGTGTTCGAAGTCAGAGGCCGATCACATTGATGTGACTATTGTGAGTCAAAGTTATAGCGCCACCAACTGGCAGCAGGAAGTATGTCACTTTCAAAATGCTTTGAAGTCACCCTCTTATTTTTACCCGATTTGCTTCAAACTTTGTGTATAATGTAAACACACGGCAGATGTAGAACTGTGAAAGGATTATTGGTATCTTAGATACTGTTGCCGTGGCAATGCATCAAACTTTAATATTCTTTTCAGATGCGTTTGAGCCTATTAGCATGCTTGAAATTGGATGAAACTCGACAGACACATAACACTTATTAGCCACTAGACATGTGAAAAGTTTCAGAAACGGGCGTGGCAGGGGGGCTCAACAGCGCCCCGTTGAACGGGGTCTGAAAACTTGGTCCATATATCAAACACGCTTGCATGAATTAATATGAAACTCGGTACACATATAGATCTCGTCGGGCCGAACAACTTTCCCTTTGTCAAGTTTCACGCCAGCCCAACAGGAAGTCGGCTATTATGGGTTGTTTGGAAAACGCTTGCTGTGGAATGTGAACTACTCCTCCTGGAGAATTCATCCCATCCCCACCAATCTCGGAGTGCATGAAGTCAAGACATTGAGGATGCTAAATTGCGGACGGATTTTTGATATCTTGAACGGTTTGGCCGTGGCGAGGAAACGAATTTATGGCGAGAAAAGAGAGACATGAAGTGTTATAACTTCTGCATACATTAACTGATCTTGATGAAACTTCAGCAGTGTATTCGTGGTAAGAGGCCGATCAGATGGATGTAACTATTGTGAGTCAAAGTTATAGCGCCACCAACTGGTAGCAGGAAGTGTGTCACTTTCAACATGCTTTTGACAAAAGTGGGGGGTTAGTTTTACCAACATTTACAAAAATCAGTATATATATTTGTCTCATCGAGCCGGACAACTTTCTAATTTACAGTCATTAGCTCCGAGCAAAAGGAAGTCAGATATTTTGGTTTGAATGTGGATTTTTTGGATATGTCAGACTCTGAGTTTTTAGCTACTCCTCCTAAGTGGTTTATTTTATTCACAGCAAACTTTTTCAACATGATAAAAATACATTATATATACACATATATATATATATATATATATATGTGACCTGATCCAGCAAAATGAGTCACAGTGACCCAAACTGACAAATTGATATTTTGATATTAATGGAAAGAGGAGACCATAAGCTTTCAAATGATATCACAGTCAAAGTCATAGCGTGAATGGTTGTAAAGATATACACATTTGAATTATGGTCGTCTGCCCTCTTTTTCCAATTGAAAACCTGAGAAAATCGCTTTTAAAGTTTTTTGCCCGTTTTTTGTTGATATCTTTCAAAATCCATTGCATTTAAAGTGATAAACTATTTATTTTACAGCTTAATTTGACCAAAGACATTAATATATATATATATATATATATATATATATATATATATATATATATATATATATATATATATATATATATATATATATATATATATATATATAAATGCTATTAAACCAGGCTGAAGCTCAATTTTTTTTAAAAAAGGTTTTATTTGAATAAATAATTAAAAAGGCACTTTTACAAAAATTTACAAAAATCAGAAAAATTTAACAGAGGTGCTACATTTTTGCTTGAGAGAGAGTGTGTGTGCGTGCGTGCGTGTGTGTGTGTGTGTGTCTCTGTGTGTGTGTGTGTGTGTGTGTGTGTGTGTGTGTGTGTCTGTGTGTGTGTGTCTGTATCTGTGTGTGTGTCTGTGTTTGTGTGTGTGTGTCTGTGTGTGTGTCTGTGTCTGTGTCTGTGTGTGTGTGTGTGTGTGAGAGAGAGAAAGTGAGAGTTAGTTGACAATAACAGTGTAACAAATTCATAACGAAGATACCAACAGTTAAATATTGGGTTAAAATAAATAATAAACACATTGTAATGGATTCTTGTTGCAGATAAATACACTCACACAATAATTGCACTTACTTACAGTACATCCATACAAAATAAATACACTCACTCAGATTCAAGCTCTTTTCTTCTTAGCTGGGCAGGGAGAGGGACAACTTACTGGCGGTTTTGGGCATGTAATGTCCTTTGTATTATCTGTGCAGAACTCACGGATATTTTTGTACAGATAACTCTTTCTTTTCAAATCCAGGCCAGGGGGCTTGATGACAGGGGGTCTCTAGATTTTGGGTTCGTTGTCTTGGAGCAAGCATATTCCTTGTTCCTCAGAGGTGGCAAAGGCCTTGTAAAATACCCAGCCAGGATGGTCACTGCTCATTCTGAAAAACACAGGGGAAAACTAGTTGTAAAAGATCCATTCACTATTATACGCAAATACCCATGTAACACAGAAGCACACACACACACAGCACTGAGCATAATAGACATATGCCATTAGTATTATAGTACCATAAATTACAAACCGATAATGCTGATGTCGGGTTATTCCTGGGAGATGTCGGAAGAATGGCTTCAGGAATGACTGCCAATCACGCTGCTTCACTATGACTTCCCCATCTTCCCTACCAACCAGTTGTGGGATGTTAACTCCAGTCAGTGTGCTGCTTCGAACAACATCAACAATATCGTCCAGACATGATACCATCTTTCGGCGATAGTTTTGTTTCACCAAGCCAAATGCCCAATCTGGTGCAAACTTTGTATGGCCCACAATGAGGAAGTTCAATGAAATTGTTTCATGGAATCCATTGAGAACTCTCCATAGCAGGTACTGTAGCACAGTATTGTTCTTGTTCTGGCCTACACAGTTGTCACAATGTAGCTGGACATGCTTTTCACCCATGCCATATTGAGTGAAGAAATTATCCAGGAATGACACAACAGCATTTGGCCCTTTGGTGATACATACACTCTCATCGATTAAGTAGTTAACCTGTCTTGGAATAGCCTCACAGTTGATGCCAAACAAGCCACATTTTCGAGGGGTCAAGAAGTACATAGGACCGGGCTGAAGTGGATTGGAGGGAAAATGCACCTGCTGAGCAAAATCAAATGAGTAATGCATTGTGATTTCTCGGGAGCATGGATCACAAGGACCGAGTTCATGAATGCCATGGTCTTTTACAGTATCCTTGGCTTTCTGAACCATGTCTTGGTACAGTGAGCGTTCTAATATCACTTTCATGAGGTGGTCTTCCTGTTTTCTGCATCGCTCAGATTTCTCTGCTTCGGTCAGGTTGGCAGACTTGTAGATGGTTGAGTTGTTTTTTTGGCATTCCCAACACAAGTCAGTCATTGGCTTCGTCCGGACTATGTAGGGCACAAGGGTCTTCCACAGGCGCCGAAAGGTCACAATGTTGACCACCCGATGTTTTGATAAAACAAAGTTTGGGAAGAACTTCCTCAATTTGGGTTTGATGCACTATTACAGTTTTTAAGACACATTTCTCAATACTTAAGTCACTTTTTCAAAACTCAATTTTTTGTACTTTGGAATTACTAAATCTGACATAAAAAGACATCAGATATATAAAGTATACTGCATCATGTCTGATTCATTCTAGTAACATATTACAGTGAATTCTAAACAGTGGAGAGGTAGAAGAAAGAAAGCATTTACAGAGGAAAACATTGTATAAAGTTACCTTTTGTTAGTGTTTTAGGTCATTGTGTTGTGGGTGACAAAGTGTGTTTGTTGGCTGTAAACCTTTGCTAGTGTTGTGTAAGAATGTGTTGATTTGAGACATGAATGAAGTGATTTGGTAGTGTTACTGCATTTTGAATGTGAAATGAACTGCTGTGGCGAGCTGAAAGTTAGTTAGGAGAACTGTGTGAAGAGTTTTGAAAAAGTGACTTAAGTATTGAGCAATGTGTCTTAGCGACTGTAAAAAAACTGTAATACACTTTAAAACTTTTCCATCAATTACAGTCTATCATTATGAAGGATTAAAATTTAAGAATCTATTTCAAATATGCTTCCTTACATAACATCACGGTAAAGAATATTGTATTTAGTGTTTAAGGGTAAGATAATGATTCTGCTCAGCGAAGTTGCCTTTCCTGTTTTCTCTGAATATGGCTCTTGAAGCCCCAGTTTCACTCAGACTGATAGGATTAGCACACGAATGTTTCACTGAGAATCTCACCTTTTGTTCTGCAAATGGCTTTCGGACCTAAATGGCTCTTGGAGCCTTATGCTGATTGAATTGGGACTGGCCAGACCCTCAGTCTAGAGTGTTACCTAAACCTGTTACATGCTTTGTTTGAATTTGTCTCCACCTTGAAGTCCCTCCTCCTAAAATGCCTATAAGACACCATGTCAATTTATATACTTTAGATCATGTTGGAAGTTTCTACAGCCGCGTACAGTGGAGTTCTCAATAAAGAACAACTTCTGTTGAACGCGATCCCAACTGTCTCACTGGTCTCTGCTTCGATCAAAGAAAACTTCACAACAGATGGTGCCGTGACCCGGATGGAGAAGGAAACTCAAAGAATTTTAAGCTCAATGAACTGAATCTTGAAACTTCAAGCTCAACAAAAGATTTTACAAAGATTGCCAGACTGAATCTTTCCAGCTTCCTCCAGATTGAAAACTTCAAGCTCAAAGATCTCAACAAAGCTGACTGAGTTCCAGACGAAATTTCTCTGTACAACCAACGATTCGGTGAGTTCTCACTCCATTCAAAGAACCAATGCAGACCAGTACAAATGTTTTCCTCTGCGCCGTTCAGAGAAGTAGTTAACAAACAGCTGTAGAGTTTGGTTAACTAAAGATGAGCCTCTAAAAAGTTTTTCTTTTAGAGATGAAATTTACCCCCTGTTGTTGACAGGGAAGATTAACAGTTACATGTTAATATTGTGTGTGTGCTCTTGCTAGAGAAGTGAGCTAGAGAATTAGCTTTAGAATTAGATTTAGCCTCATGTGCTAATAAGATTGTACCCTCTGTTTGCAAAACAGTAGAGAGAAGTTTTTTTTTATTGTTTGTTTGTGGTAACAAAAATTCACAAAATGTTTAGGAAAAGTACTAGACAGATTACACCTTTATGGACAGACAGTGAATTCAAGTCTTTGTTATCAGAGCACATGGACTCCATCGTGACTGAGGAAGTCAGATTGAATTTAACAAAGAAATTTGGCATTAATCCAGGCAAAGTTTGGTCAATCGAAGATTGTAAGAAGGTACTAGGAGAAAGTATTCACAAGAACAGTGTCAAAGGCATTATCTTCTGTCACCGAGAATTTAGCTTATCCATTGTACAAGAACAAGCTCGTTGTATAGATAATTTGAAAGAACAGAACAAACAATTGCTTACTCAAGTGTCCTGTTTCACGAAAACGGTGGGCCTTAAGGCCTCAACCAAACGTGACTCAGAAAACCAACAGTCAGATGAAAGCTATCCTGATTTACAGTCTTTTGATAGTATAGAGGACAATGTCAATGCAGATGTAAATGCAGTTGAAGTGTGTGTAGCTAGACAAAAGCCTCAGGGAAAAGGTGTTGATACAGTTTCATTTGCAACCCCCATACAAGCAGTCAAAACATCTTTAGGTCCTAAAGATATTGAGAGAATTGCTGAAAGTTTGCCATCAGTGCAAAGAAATTTTTCGGAGTTTAGAAGAGCATTGATCAGCAAAATGCGGCTCTATGATATGACTCTAGCTGAAGTCACCCAGCTAATATCACAGATCTTGACTGAGTCAGAATTCAATGATTTTGAAAGTGCTGTAAATAATTCTGAACTGCAACAGGCCAGTAAAGATGAATTGAGAGAGGAAGTTGTTAAAGTGTTAAAAAACATTGTTGGACCGAAAGTGGACTGGTCAAAGCTCACTAGTTGTGTACAGAAGAAGGATGAAACTGTTTGTGAGTACACAGAAAGATTTTGCCAGACCGCTACCGCTTACAGCGGGATTGCCGACACTCCAGAGAAAGTGTTAGGTCATAATGGTCCTCTAGTTCGCGCATGGTCCGATGGTCTTTTGTCAGAACATAGAAATGCATTGCCTTTCTTAGATCTTACATGGTCAAATAGAACCCTGCAAGACAACTTGGACAGTTTAGCTATGTGGGAAAGAGACTTTGATGTCAAGGCAAGAGTAAAAATTGCAGCAGCATCCTTTAAGGTTAACTCAGAGAAGCCAAAGAAACGCAAAAGTCCTAGAGAAGCCAGTTGTTCTTACTGTGGCAAGCATGGACATTTTGGAAAAGAATGTAGAAAAAACAAGAATAACTTAAGACAAGTTAACAATGTTATGCAGCTCTTACTACATTTGTTTGCTACTTTAAAGCAACCCCTCCCCTCGTCAGTGGACTCGTGGCTAAGCTTTTTGAGGTGTTAACCATTTGGGCTGTGATTGCTTAATCTCCCCAGTAACTTACAACAAAGATGAAAGAGTTATTGACTGTCACAGCCTTTGTTTGGGGGACATTCAGTAAACTCACAGCCATAAATGTTACACTGCAGAACACTACAATCAGACCTCCATGCTCTATATGATGTCTATTAAGACTGATGTTTCACTGGAGAATGAAAATGTGCCAATTTTCTCACACACTGTACAGTGTGTACACAACACAGGGACAGAAAAGGACACGGTTCAGTGAGGGCCCTGGAAAGAACTGACGCAACAGGCGTTGGGGGCCAATCCAGGGTGAAGACAACCTCATAGGCCTTTCCCCATTTAGTCCATCCTTACCTCACTGGTCCATAGGTGTCA
This sequence comes from Vimba vimba, assembly GCA_022828995.1. Lineage (NCBI taxonomy): Eukaryota > Metazoa > Chordata > Actinopteri > Cypriniformes > Leuciscidae > Vimba > Vimba vimba. The sequence continues at coordinate 615,234 of JAKKIH010000026.1, read as the reverse complement.
AATCAATTAAGAAATAGGGAAAGAATGAAACGACAACAGTAGACTCTGAAAACGATAGAACCATAGTGTTTAAACTGCTACAACCGTAGTGTTTTGAAGAAATACTGCTCTCTGTTTTTCTGTTTTCTGTCTTACAGTGTGCAGATAAAACTTGATGTTTTTTTCGAGATCCATATGCAACGACCGTCTCATCTGCGTATGAAGCCCCAACCTCAAGAAGACAACCAGACCCACTGCTGAACGAACTATCACAAAAGAAAATGAAAAAATACACAACGCAGAGAAATTCACGGACCCTAAATTGCATGTTTGTTTCTGTGTCAACATGCAATTACAGATGAACAACACAGAGCAAGTTATATGTGCCTGTAACTTACACCAGTTACAAGAATGAACTTTATGTGTCTAAATTTGTATTTTATGTGAGAGTTTTTAAGAACTCTCAAAGAGGGGACTGAAGGATTAAAATTTAAGAATCTATTTCAAATATGCTTCCTTACATAACATCACGGTAAAGAATATTGTATTTAGTGTTTAAGGGTAAGATAATGATTCTGCTCAGCGAAGTTGCCTTTCCTGTTTTCTCTGAATATGGCTCTTGAAGCCCCAGTTTCACTCAGACTGATAGGATTAGCACACGAATGTTTCACTGAGAATCTCACCTTTTGTTCTGCAAATGGCTTTCGGACCTAAATGGCTCTTGGAGCCTTATGCTGATTGAATTGGGACTGGCCAGACCCTCAGTCTAGGGTGTTACCTAAACCTGTTACATGCTTTGTTTGAATTTGTCTCCACCTTGAAGTCCCTCCTCCTAAAATGCCTATAAGACACCATGTCAATTTATATACTTTAGATCATGTTGGAAGTTTCTACAGCCGCGTACAGTGGAGTTCTCAATAAAGAACAACTTCTGTTGAACGCGATCCCAACTGTCTCACTGGTCTCTGCTTCGATCAAAGAAAACTTCACAACAATTAACTGGCAAGCCTTTCACTAAAGATCACTCAGCAAGCATAGACTACATGTGAAAACTAATGAATAACATTCATTATCACATTGTTATGTTATTTTTCAACATAATAGGTTTATCAATTCAACACTGAAATGCTCATTAATAAAGAATACATACCTCCTGACCTAACTGCCTGTTCATAGGCACGAAAAACTGTGGCCTTGGTGTAATGAGAGGGCAGCAACTTGATGTCAAAACGCTTGTAGCCAGGGACTCGACCTGGAAGAACCAGTCCGTGAAGCTCTGCGAAGTTTACGATGAATGACACCACACGACAGATGTCATCATGCGTGAGCAGGCGCTTGTCTGATTTCTGACGGCCACCGGATGTTTTTACACGGGGGGTCAACCCATGTTCTTTATAATGCTTAAGGAGAGCTGTCAGCTTGTTTTGGCTTATGCTAAAATAAAAACAAGAACAACCCACTGTCACTAAAATGCAGAGCAATGCATTTCGCCATAATAGCTAGTTCTGAATTAAAGGGGACATATCATGCTAAATGCACTTTTTTAGCCCTTAAATGCATTTTGTTGTATATTTGGAGTGTTTAGAAGTACAGAAAAGATGAAATTATTCTCTTCAGGTGCTTCGTTGATATCTTTATATTCTGTTTTGGTCATATTTTTCAACCTGTTCCGATTTTTCTGTTATCTATGACGTTTTGTGAACTATCACGTCACAGTATTTGCAGCGGAACTGCCAAATAAGGACATTGACTTCCGGCCCAACACTTCGAGCGATCCGCCATTATTATTTCTCGCTGCAATTTTGTAGTCCAAGCTAAAGGGTGCAGAAGTTACGAGAGGGTAAGTTAAAATGATCGGTTGTTGGATGTAGTAACCCACACGCTTCATTACACCGTCTAATGTAGATGAACTGCCGCACTTGTGGCGCATGTTTAACTGAAAGAACGAGCAGAGAGAGAGACCCGGTCTCGCGCGCGCTCGCACTCTCTCTCGGAGCCCGGCGAAAGTGTAAACAAGACATCACCGTCTCCAAACTAGACGCTGTCTTGCTCTCTCTCCCTCGCACATATTAATCAAAATAAATCGACATGGTGGTAAAAGGTCGGAAGACCAAAGTTTCATGTATAAATACAGTAACACACCATTGCGATACATCCATATGAAGACTTTGTTCTGCAGGTTCGTCGTCTTCATTTTCATTTCGCTCCGGCTCCAACTCTGGCTCGAACATCTAAGGCTGGCTGGACAAGTATTCCGTTGTTGACATTTTGTTAATAACGTGTGAATAAAAAGTTTCTGTGCCGCTAGATAATCCTATCTCTGCTATCAGACTACAAAAATGGCCGAACGGGGTGGAGTTGAACCTCTGCAACCTGGAGAGGGGGCGGGGTATGAAGTGTCTCAATTGTATTTAAAGAGACCGCACCAAAACGAGTTGATCTCAGAAGCACCTCAGAAAAGGGGTAAAAAAGGGGCCCGTGGAGCTATAATAATGAGGAATTCAGACCCAAGCATTGCAGTTCCGCTTTATATAGACCACAAATGTATGATTTATATGTAAAAAGGAACAATTTAAAAGCATGATATGTCTCCTTGAATTAAGAGCTGCTTACATTTTTAAGTTACTTACCAATGTAAAAACTTGAATGTCTCTCGACAGACTCTCTTGCCATTAACGTAATTTTCTGTCCTTTGATGCTGACGCTCTTGCTGCACTTTCTTCTTTGAGCATCTTGTCATCTTGGAATTGTGAAAGTGGCAACTCAGTTTCCCCAACAGGACCAGGTCTTTCTCGTATTCGGTGAGAGAGGCCATAGACAGACGTATCTCGTAAACGAACTCTTCATCAAATGACCGAAAACACGGCTCTCCATCGTTGAGTTTACACCCGTTACAGCAAAATGCACGTATTTTTGCTAACTCGTCATCTCGCTCACTACTTACTGTTTCACAACTACACATGACTCTATTAACTTCCCCGACATCAGTCACAGGCTGCTCAACGTTTTCATCATCATCATCGTGATCCTCTTCCACAGGGCTGTCACTTTCGCTGCCGCTGTCATCAGAGGATGACACGTCTCCAGATCCAAAAAAATCACTGACAAGCCTTAGCCACTCTTGCTGACCAGCAGCAGAGCTTAGGTTAGAAGCCTCCAGTGAGTTCAACGCTGTGGCGACTTTGCTCTCTTTTGACATCGACATTTCTTAAATTATTAATATTATTTACCGGTTATCTTTCTGAGGAGATCTGCTGTTTACAAAGAGCGCCGCGAGTCTGACAGGAGGATGGCTGGACCAATCGCGTGCCGATCAGCGCGTTTGTTTACATTTCTAAGCTTTTTGATTGGTTCTATTCAACGTGCAACACCATATTTGGAGAGCAGAGATAGTGACGTTTCAGGGGATACCCGGGAAATCCTCAGAGGTGAGGAGAGTAGTTGAGAATGTTCATTTCCAGCGAATTTAGTAAAACTTTGTAAACTTTAATAGTCATTTAAATACCTTTACTCAATTATCTGGACTACAAAACTTTTGGAGGTTATTTTTGAATGTCTGTTCTTTGAAATTAGCACACAAAAAAAAAATCTCTTATTTCATTGTTTTTCCACATAATCGGCCCATAACTTAAAATGGAACGTTGCGACTTCCGACTCATTTCGCTAGAGCGGGTCACATATATATATATATATATATATATATATATATATATATATATATATATATATATATATAAATATAGCTGCGAGCAGCGATGAAGGGCCAAAGCCGGGGGCACCGCCACCCCGGTGCCTTTAGGTAACTAAAGGCACCGGGGTTGCGGTGCCACCGGCTTGTGCCCGTAATCGCTGCTCGCAGCTATATTTATTATTATTATTATTATTCTCCGCATTTAATCGCATTTTTGAGGGCCTAAACATGCTCGAAAACTCACGAAACTTTGCACACGTGTCAGAACTGGTGAAAATTTACATCTGATATAGGTTTCAGAATTGGGCGGGGCAAAATGGCTTGATAGCGCCACCTATAAAAGTTAAACGGAGTGCGCCTCCCACTGTGTTCCACGTACGTGTACGAAATTAGGTACATATATGTAATGACCTAATACCTACAAAAAAGTCTCTTGGAGCGTAGCCCTAAACCCAACAGGAAGTCAGCCATTTTGAACTTCCTCTCAGATTTTTGTGCAGTTTTTGCCATTTTCAGGCCTTGTACTTTAACAAACTCCTCCTACATTTTTAATCTGATCATCTTCAAATTTGGTGAGTGTAATCTTAAGGCCTTTGCAACGTTAAATTGCGAAGATCTTGAGTTTTCGTCGAAGGGCGGGTCCTCGGCGGCCTGACAAATTTCGATGTTTCGCCATGAAACAGGAAGTTGCTATAACTCAGGCATGGAATGTCCAATCTGCCCCAAACTTCACATGTTTGATAAGCATTCTGTCCTGAACACATGACCATGCTCATATTCATTTATAGTCATAGCGCCACCTGCTGGCAACAGGAAGTGACATGTTTAACACTGTTGTGGACTCCTAATAACATATAAAAAAGTGCCAGCAAGTGCTAAACATGCTAACAACATACTAGAAACATGCTAAAACATGCTAGCAAACACTTAGCTAAGTGCTAAAGTATGCTATTACTGCAATTAAATAGAAATTTGCTGTAACTCAGGCATGGAATGTCCAATCTGCCCCAAACTTCACACATTTCATAAGAATCATGGCCTGAACACATGTCCATGCTCAAATTCAGTTATAGTAATAGCGCCACCTACTGGCAACAGGAAGTGACATGTTTAACACGTTGATGCTGTTCTAGCAACATGTTAAAAATGCCATTGACTTCTAAACATGCTAGAAACATGTTAAAACATGCTAGCAATACTTAGCTAAGTGCTAAAGCATGCTATTTCAATGAAACAGGATGTTGTTGTTACTCAAGAAGGCAATGTCTAATCTGCGCCAAACTTCACACTTTTGATAAACGTTCTGTCCTAAACACATGACCATGCTCATATTCAGTTACAGTCATAGTGCCGCCTGCTGGCAACAGGAAGTGGCATGTTTAACACTGTTGTGAACTCCTGATAACATATAAAAAAGTGCCAGCAAGTGCTAAACATGCTAACAACATACTAGAAACATGCTAAAACATGCTAGCAAACACTTAGCTAAGTGCTAAAGCATGCTATTACTGCAATTAAATAGGAATTTGCTGTAACTCAGGCACGGAATGTCCAATCTGCCCCAAACTTCACACGTTTGATAAGAGTCATGGCCTGAACACATCTACATGAGAATATTCAGTTATAGTAATAGCGCCACCTACTGGTAACAGGAAGTGTCATGTTTAACACGTTGATGCCGTTCTAGCAACAGGTTAAAAATGCCATTGACTTCTAAACATGCTAGAAACATGTTAAAACATGCTAGCAATACTTAGCTAAGTGCTAAAGCATGCTAATTCAATGAAACAGGATGTTGTTGTTACTCAAGAAAGCAATGTCCAATCTGCGCCAAACTTCACACGTTTGATAAGAGTTATCTCCTAAACACAAGTCCATGCTCATATTCAGATATAGTCATAGCGCCGCCTGCTGGCAACAGGAAGTGACGTTTAACACTGTTCTGGACTCCTAATAACATAAAAAAGTGCCACCAACTGTTAAACATGTTAGCAACATACTAGAAACATGCTATCAAATACTTAGCTAAGTGTTAAAGCATGCTATTACTGCAATTAAATAGGAATTTTCTGCAACTCAGGCATGCAATGTCCAATCTACCCCAAAATTAATATGTAATATGATAGAAACATCATAAAACATGCCAGAAATGCTAAAGGAAGTTGTTGTAACTCAAGCATACAATGTCCAATCTGCCCCAAACTTCACATGTTTGATAAAAGTCCTGCACTGAACACATCTACATAGCGATATTCAGATATAGACATAGCCCCACCTACTGGCAACAGAAACTGACATGGTTAACACAGTAATGCAATACTAACCACATAACTATTGTGTACTAAGCATGCTAGAAACATACTAATCATGCTAGCAACTACTATATATACCTCCTTAAATGCAAATTGCCCAACCATGCTCTGTCTTCCTAAAGCCACCGGATGACGATGGCACGAGTGCGAGGGCCCTTTCATCGCTGCTTGCAGCTTTAATTCCTATTTAAAACTTGACTCTTCTGTAGTTAAACCGTGTACTAAGATCGACGGAAAATGAAAAGTTGCGATTTTCGAAGCCTATATGGCTAGGAACTACTCTCATTCCGGCGTAATAATCAAGGAACTGTGTGGCCGTACCATGGGTGCAGCAGGCGTAGTGATATTACACAGCCCCTGAAAATAGTCCCCAGATCGGTAACTTCCAACATGACCGGGACTAAGTTTTTAGGCGGCAAATTAGGTAAAGTGAGTGGATTTTCCTGTGCGATTAGCCATGGTTCTGTGCGTAGTAAAGGGCTGTGATAGTAAGTCGAGGGTATATTCTACCGTCATGTTACACCGAATACCAACGAACAAAAAGAAACTAAAAAATCAATGGTTGACTGCTCTGAACATTGATCTCAAAGCACCGGTAGAATCGATCAAGAAATGGCGTGTTTGCTCAAAGCATTTTGGACCAGATGACTATAAAGAAAACACGGACAGTACGGTACAGCGTCTCAGGTAACATTGTGATAATATTGCTTAAATGCCTCTGGTGTTGTGGCCCTTATTGTTTCTTTGGGGAGCAATGGTATCAAATCCTTCAAGACTACAGCTATGGTGTCAATCCAAAAATAAATAATCATGCTCACTTGACTCACTAATATACAAAATCTAATGGCTAGGTCTTCTATCAAAAGGTTTAATTTCAGCTTCATTAGTGTGAGCAAGATTTGCTGTTCAATGCAGAACAGCTACAAGGGTATGAAACGTTCATCAGAGTAGGATGCTTGAATGTATCACACTGTGTTGACTGGTTTTCATAAGTTACATTGTGTTGTCTCTTGACATAACAATGCTCCTCGAAGATGTGGTTTTGCCATTGTGTTCCAACAGAGGCAAAGTTTTTAGATGTACAGCCGTGGTCATCAACATTTGATTGCATGGGGCTGGGGGCAGATGCAATACTCTCTTCTTCAGGCCTCCCTTCGTCCATTCCAGTGTGCTCTTGGTAAACACCAGCTCCTGTAAAAACAGACAAACCATTGAAACCATATCTATAATTAGCAGGGTCATTATATTTTCTATTTCAAAAAGAGTGCTTTTTTGAAAATTGTATACAATAAAAGTTAGTCAATTAATAAATTCATATATTTTAGAATATAATCATGCATAATTTTAGTTTAGCAGTTTTTCCTGCATTCCGTAATGAGCTTATAAACAATTACTGTATTATTTTGTTAACAGTGGCGATTTCTTTAAGACTGCAAGGGAAGCTCGGCTTCCCCTATAATGTCAAAAAATGAATGGTCAAATATGTACTATTGTACTTTTTATTGACTAAAAATGCGTTAGAAAACGTTCATCTCAAAGACGAGTTCGTTCAGAATCAGTTACATACAGCAGGTCGGCTGACTCGATCTCCTTCTCAATACATTCCCGTAGCGTCACAGTGCATTTCCCCGTTGAAGCCCAGCTTCCATTGACTTCAATGGGGCTGCTTTGAACAGTTTTTTTCAGCGCTTCGAAACTAGACGGTCATTGGATAAATTCTGCGATTATGTCCCGCCCATGGAAGCTCAGCTTCTGAATGAGGAGTGGGCTGGCCTGGACTCCGGGCTTCTGCGTGATGATTGGAGGGTCTGTTAAACGGCTGCATCTCCTTTTGACTGACAGCGATTTTGTACTATAAGGAATCGCTGAAGCTATACGCGCTCAGTCCCATCGCGGATTTCTCAAGTACAGTCGAAATAAAAACTGATGCAACCTATTTCTTGATATTTGCTTGGCGAAATTGCTTGATTTTCATCATACATTTCACACAATTATACACCACATTCCTTGTTTCAGTTTTACAGAGTTTAATATTTTTTTTTTAGATCGTTCATTCATTCATTCATTCATACATATAGTAGGCTAGGCTAGCGTCGTAGGGGTGAAACTGCACACGATGGCAGACAGTGCTAATATTGTCGACCTGATTTTGGCGAAGCCATTTGAAAGTGTTCCTTACGAGGAAAAACTTAGAATTAAACAGCAGGGCAGATCAACACCTAAGATTGATTTAGTGCAAAAGATAGGGAAAAATAACAGGTCTTTTCAGCTCTCCTGGTATGACAAAGTTAGCTGGCTGACTGGAAGTGCTGTGACAAATAAAATGTACTGCTGGCCATGCCTCTTGATGAAACCATCTCACGGATGTGTTGTTTGGTCAAAGGTAGGGTTTGGAGATCTGAATAACTTTGACAGGGCATATAAAAGACATGAAAAGAGCAATGCACATGTGAATGCATGTGCAAGATTAAGTTGCATGGGCAGGATCAGGGTTGAGCATTCAAGTGGCTAAACATAATGAAACAGTCAAACAAAACAGGGTCTTCCTAAACCGCCTTATTGATGTGACATCCTTGCTTGGCCGGCAGGAGCTGTCATTTAGGGGACATGATGAGAGTAGTGAATCATCCAACAAGGGGAATTACAGGGAGTTCACAGAAACATTAGCTAAATATGACTGTCCTGTCCACACAATTCGAGTCCTCAACTGTGTTTTCTGGTATGTCCCATACTATTCAAAATGACTTGATCTCTGCTCTTGCAGCCACCGTTTCTGATCAGATCAGAGATGAAATTCAGGATGCTCCCTTTTTTGGATGGCAGGTGGATGAAACAACTGATATATCCTGCCGTGCCCAACTCTCTGTCATTGTTCGCTATGTAGATAGTGCAGGTAAAATTCAGGAGCGCTTTATTGGATTTTTTTATGTTTCTGGGGGCCGAGATGCCCAGTCCGTTTTTGATGTATTAAATGAGAACATGCAGGGCTACAATTTTAAGGATAAGCTTGTGGCACAGACCTATGATGGGGCTGCTGTCATGGCTTCAGATCTCAATGGTCTGCAGGCCAAAGTGAAAGCAATAGCCCCCAGTGCAATGTTTGTGCATTGCTATGCACACAGACTGAATCTGGTGCTGTCACAGGGGGCTAAATGCTTGCCTGAGTGCAGATTTTTTTTTGCATCACTCTCTGGGTTTGCCACATTTTTTTTTAAAATCCACAAAGAGGACATCTTTTCTGGAGTCTGCAGGCTGTTCAAGGTTGCCCAGAAACGCTCCTACTCGATGGAATTTCACATCACGGATAGTGAGCACTGTGGCAAACAATTATGATGGCCTCCTGCAGACATTTGAGAACATCATTGCAGATACGACAATGGATGATGATACACTGGATTGTGCCAAAGGCTTTGTGAGGAAACTGGAGGATTTTGAGTTTGTGTTCATGTTGTACACATATGAACAAATCTTCTCTGAGACTGATGTGGTCTTTGATATTGTCCAGCAGAGGGCGATGGATGTTCTTTACTGCAAGAAAAGAATTGAATCTCTTCTTGCATTTGTCAAAGAGAAGAGGTCAGAGGGGGCTTTCCAAGCTGTTTATGCCAAAACAGCAGATCTCACATCAGACCCACGAGATGAGCCCATGAGAAAGCGCCGTCTGACCCAATTGCAGGATCCCCAAGAGCGATACAGAAATCTGTACATGGCCATCCTTGATAACATCTTGGAGCAGATTCCTCGACGTTTTTCAAATTTGGAAAGTATGCTCTTCTTAGAATTAGTCAATCCAGGGAAATTGTATGACATGAGACAGGTATTTCCAGAGGAGGCCTTCCAAAGTGTCCTGAAAGGTTATGGCCATCACTTTGATTCAGGAAGACTGAGGTCAGAACTTCAAGTCCTGTATTCAGTTCAGGACTTGCAGGGTAACAGGGGAAAGCTGTGTGATTACTTGGTGTTCCTTAAAGACATGGAGTTGGACAGTGCAATGCCTCAGCTTTACAAACTGTTCTCATTAGTGGCAACAATTGGAGCTACATCTGAAGGTGTAGAAAGGAGCTTCTCCTGTTTAAAGCGGCTCAAGTCCTACACCCGTAACACAATTGGCCAAGGCCGTTTAAGCAGCCTAGCTCTGCTGGCCATTGAGAGGACACTGGTCAAGTCACTGGAAAAGACGCCTAGTTGGTACGACAGGGTCACAGACCATTTTCTTGAAAAGGAACGTAGGGCAGAATTTAATTTTAAATAAATGGACAATTTTATGATGTAGGCCGAAAATGAGCTTCCCCTCTTGGACAGACCAGTAGCCGCCACTGTTTGTTAAATATTGCGATTTGAGCTGTGATAAGATTTAAGATCTCTTACTACTGCAGCTACTCAAATTAACAAACAGACCACACTCTGCTGCCAAAATATTTAGTAATTTAGTCATATTTACTCAGACCTCTTTGACTAAAGGGGAACAGAGTAAAAACAACATTCATATAAATATTCAACACTAATAAAAAAAAATAAAAAAATAAAAAAAACTAAACTGCGCTGTATTGACACTGAAGGGTTACAAATTTAAGCATCTATTTCAAATATGCTTCCGTACATAACATCATGGTAAAGAATCTTTTAAGGTTAAGATCTCAGCAAAGTTGCAATTCCTGTTCTCTCCTTATTGTCTTTAATGGCTCTTCGAGCCCCAGTTTCACTCAGACTGATGGGATTAGCACACGAATGATTCACTGAGAATCTCACCTTTTGTTCTGCAAATGGCTTTCGGACCCAAATGGCTCTTGGAGCCTTATGCTGATTGAATTAGGATTGGCCAGACCCTCACAGTCTAGGGTGTTACCTTAACCTGTATACTCATTTACATGCTTTGTTTGAATTTGTCTCCACCTTCAAAAGTCCCTCCTCCTAAAATGCCTATAAGACACCATGTAAATTTATATACTTTAGATCATGTTGGAAGTACTACAGCAACGTACAGCGGAGTTCTCAATAAAGAATAACTTCCGTTGAACGCGATCCCAACTGTCTCCTGGTCTCTGCTTCGATGAAAGAAAACTTTACAACAGATGGTGCCTTGTGACCCGGATGGAGAAGAAGGAAACTCAAAGAATTTTAAGCTCAAAGAACTGAATCTTGAAACTTCAAGCTCAACAAAAGATCTGACAAAGATTGCCAGACTGAATCTTTCCAGCTTCCTCCAGATTGAAAACTTCAAGCTTCAAAAAGATCTCAATGCCTGACTGAGTTCCAGACTGAATCTTGAAACCTCAAGCTCAAAGATCTCAACAAAGCTGACTGAGTTCCAGACTGAATCTTGAAACTTCAAGCTCAAAGATCTCAACAAAGCTGACTGAGTTCCAGACGAAATTTTTCTGTACAACCAACGATTCGGTGAGTTTCACTCCATTCCTAGAACCAATGCAGACCAGTACAAATGTGTTTTTCCTCTGCGCGGTTCAGAGAAGAAGTTAACAAACAGCTGTAGAGTTTGGTTAACTAAAGATAAGCCTCTAAAAAAGTTTTTCTTTTAGAGATGAAATTTATCCTCTGTTGTTGGCAGGGAAGATTAACAGTTACATGTTAATATTGTGTGTATGCTAGAGATGACGTCATGTGCTAATAAGATTGTACCCTCTGTTTATAAGACAGTAGAGAGAAGTTTTTTTAGTGTTTGTTTGTGGTAACAGAAATTCACAAAATGTTTAGGAAAAGTACTAGACAGATTACACCTTTTTGGACAGATAGTGAATTCAAGTCTTTGTTATCAGAGCACATGGACTCCATCGTGACTGAGAAAGTCAGATTGAATTTGACAAAGAAATTTGGCATTGATGCAGACAAAGTGTGGTCAATTGAAGATTGCAAGAAAGTGTTGGGTGCATGTATCAGGAAGAAAAATGTGAAAGGCATTATCTGTTGTCACAGAGAATTTAGCTTATCCATTGCATAAGAACAAGCTCAGTGTATTGCTAAGTTGAACGATCGGAACAAACAATTGCAGACTCGCATGTCCTGTCTCAAGACAAAGGTGGGCCATAACAAAGCCTCAACCAAATGTGATTTAGAAGACCAACAGTCAGATGAAAGCTATCCTGATTTACAGTCTTTTGATAGAATAGAGGACAATGTCAATGCAGATGTAAATGCAGTTGAAGTGTGTGGAGCTAGACAAAAGCCTCAGGGAAAAGGTGTTGATACAGTTTCATTTGCAACCCCCATATTGCAGCTACAAGCAGTCAAAACATATTTAGGTCCTAAAGACATAGAGAGACTTGCTGAAAGTTTGCCATCAGTGCAAAGAAATTTATCTGAGTTTAGAAGGGAGTTGTCCAAAAAGATGCAGCTCTATGAAATGTCTCTATCTGAAATCACCCAGCTAATATCACAGATCTTGACTGAGTCGGAATTCAATGAATTTGAAAGTGCTGTAAGCAATTCCGAACTGCAACATGCCAGTAAAGGTGATTTGAGAGAAGGTGTTTTGAAAATCCTAAAGAATATCTTAGGACCCAAAATCGATTGGTCGAAAATGACCAATTGTGTACAGACGAAGGGTGAAACTGTTTGTGAGTACACAGAAAGATTTTGCCAGACCGCTGCCGCTTACAGCGGAATTGCTGACACGCCAGAGAAGGTGTTAGGTGATAATGGCCCTTTGGTTCGCACATGGTTTCATTGTCTTTTGCCAGAACACAGAAAGGCGTTGCCTTACTTAAACATCACATGGTGTACGAGAACCCTGGAAGACAACTTGGACAGTTTAGCTATTTGGGAAAGAGATTCTGATGTCAAAGAGAGAGTAAGAATTGCAGCAGTTTCTGTTAAGGTCAACTCAGAGAAGCCAAAGAAACGCAAAAGTCCTAGAGAAGCCAGTTGTTCTTACTGTGGCAAGCACGGACATTTTGGAAAAGAATGTAGGAAAAACAAAAAGAACTTTAAAGAAGTTAACAAGGTTAATCAGCTTCTGCTTAGCCTGCTTGATATTCTGAAGCAGCCCCTCCCCTCCTCGTTAAACTCGTGGGGCAACTTGATACGGTGTTAACCATTTAGGCTGTGAGTGCTTAATTTCCCCAGTAACTTACAACAAAGATGAAAGACTTATATTTGTTTAATAGAACAAAAGGAAAGTGACTGTCTCAGCCTTTGTTTGGGGGACATTCAGTATACTCACAGCCTTAAATGTTATGCCACAGAATATTACAGTCAGACAACCATCCACTGTTAATGATGTCTACTAGGACTGATGTTTCACTGGAGAATGGAAATGTGCCAATTTTCTCACACACTGTACAGTGTGTACACAACACAGGGACAGAATAGGACACGGACAAGTGAGGTGCCCAGGGAAGAACTGAACGCAACAGGCTTCGGGGGTGAACCCAGGGTGAAGACACTACCTCATAGGCCTTTCCCGATTTAGTCCATCCTTACCTCACTGGTCCATAGGTGTCAAATAAATTAAGAAATAGGGAAAGAATGAAACGACAACAGTAGACTCTGAAAACGATAGAACCATAGTGTTTAAACTGCTACAACCGTAGTGTTTTGAAGAAATACTGCTCTCTGTTTTTTCTGTTTTCTGTCTTACAGTGTGCAGATAAAACTTGATGGCTTTTTCGAGATCCATATGCAACGACCGTCTCATCTGCGTATGAAGCCCCAACCTCAAGAAGATAACCAGACCCACTGCTGAACGAACTATCACAAAAGAAAATGAAAAATACACAACGCAGAAAATTCACGGACCTTAAATTGCATGTTTTGTTTCTGTGTCAGCATGCAATTACAGATGAACAACACAGATCATGCTTGGGCCTGTAACTTTTTCAAGTTACAAGAATGAACTTTTAAGTGTACTTTGATAAAAGTTAGACTTAAAACCACTATACGATCAAATGACTTATGGAAGGATGAAGTCTATGCATGAATATTGCTGTTCTGCTGTTTCTTTGTTTTCTTGTGTTAATCGTATGTGTTGATGTCTTCGCAAGCAGAAACCTGGTGTAAAGCATCACCTCAGATTTCCATGAACAAGCCTCATGAGGGAAAAGTCATCAGAGCGACTCTACGTGCGAAATGGATTCTACAGGAAACAGACTTCACAGCAATTCAGGCGCCATGGACTTTCAAGACTTCCACTCTTATGTTACATGGTTTTCTGTATAATCATGTAGTTTATACGACATTTCACACCCTGCGTCATATGTGTCAACAGTTATGGTTTTGAGAAGAACTATGACACTCATGTAAATCAAGGACATAACACAGAATAAGTTATATGTGCCTGTAATTTTTTCAAGTTACAAGAATGAACTTTTAAGTGTCTAAATTTGTATTTTGTGAGAGTTTTTAAGAACTCTCAAAGAGGGGACTGAAGGGTTACAAATTTAAGAATCTATTTCAAATATGCTTCCGTACATAACATCATGGTATAGAATCTTTTAAGGTTAAGATCTCAGCAAAGTTGAAATTCCTGTTCTCTCCTTATTGTCTTTAATGGCTCTTCAAGCCCCAGTTTCACTCAGAGTGATGGGATTAGCACACGAATGATTCACTGAGAATCTCACCTTTTGTTCTGCAAATGGCTTTCGGACCCAAATGGCTCTTGGAGCCTTATGCTGATTGAATTAGGATTGGCCAGACCCTCACAGTCTAGGGTGTTACCTTAACCTGTATACTCATTTACATGCTTTGTTTGAATTTGTCTCCACCTTCAAACGTCCCTCCTCCTAAAATGCCTATAAGACACCATGTAAATTTATATACTTTTAGATCATGTTAGAAGTACTACAGCAACGTACAGCAGAGTTCTCAATAAAGAATAACTTCCGTTGAACGCGATCCCAACTGTCTCCTGGTCTCTGCTTCGATGAAAGAAAACTTTACAACAACACTCAAAGTGGAGCGTAAAGTTGACTCATTTAAACGATTCGTCATACTGAATCAAAACACTATAATACGAGTGTGGGAGTCAGAATGGTTCATTTAAAGAGCCGATGCTAGAGAGTCATTTGTTAAATGAACACACTTATGCTACAAGTTAACATACTGAAGTGCTGAAGGAAACGCTGGTTTCTTAAAGACGTTTAAGCACACATCATGAGAACTTGGTACTGAAAACACTGTATCCATATCATAAGCCACATTTCGATTAATTGTGCAGACCCGCACGTTAGCCTTGTAAATAACGTTAATGAATAGTCTCACCTTCCTCCGGACAAGTTTGTCGTCTTCTCTTCTTTCTTAACCCCCTGAGGTCGGCGGTATATTGGATGATTACTGGATGAAGAACCACAAATATTACTTATTTATTACTATTACTATTACTTATAAATATTACGCGCACTCAACCGTTGTCTTCACGTCAGAGGGTGGGGGAGGGGTGCATTGTTTTAATTGAGTAAACTTAATCAATTTCTTATGCGTGTTAAATATTAATAATATTGATTTTATTTAAGTTTACTCAATTAAAACAATGCACCCCTCCCCCACCCTCTGACGTGAAGACAACGGTTGAGTGCGCGCGCTGTTTGAATTCTATTCAGTCTCCAGAACAGTTCTCCTCTTCTTTTCTCAGCGTCGCAGAATTGGTGCATTTCCTCTGTGAAATTCAGGTGTGTGTATGTTTTATTTTATCTGTATAATCATTAATGTGCTTTAAATCATTTGATTTAATGCGAAAGAACATATAGAGATGCAATGTTACTCACCTTAAACGAGTTAAACGAGTGTCGACACGCGCCTGTCTTTTCGCGTGATTGTAACGCCTTGTATAAAAAACACACGACTATATTCCTAAAGATAATGAATATAACTAATTTGGATGATAAAATGTCCTCAGAACTGTGCACTGTTTGTTTATTGGCAGGTTATTGAGTCAGTCGCGTCGCAGCATATTTCAAATAGTAAAGTAATCAGCAATATTTTAAAATGTATATGATGTTTAATAGGGAGCCAATGCAGTATTGACAGAACTGGGCTAATATGGTCATACTTCCTGGTTCTGGTAAGAACTCGAGCTGCTGCGTTTTGGACCAGCTGTAATTTGTTTATTAAGCGTGCAGGGCAACCACCCATTAGAGCATTACAATAATCTAGCATTGAGGTTGTGAATGCATGAACTAATTGTTCCGCATTTGTCAATGAGAGCATATGACGTAATTTAGATATATTTTTAAGATGGAAAAATGCGGTTTTACAGATACTAGACACGTGATTTTCAAATGAAAGATTGGTATCAAAGCGCACACTCAGGTTCCTAACCAACGATGAAGACTTAACAGAGCAGCCATCAAGTGTTAGACAGTATTCTAGGTTATTACGTAAGGAAGTTTTTTGTCCAATAATTAGAATCTGTTTTTTCAGAATTAAGTAGTAGGAAATTACTAGTCATCCAATTTTTTTATATCAGCTATGCATTCCGTTAATTTTGTGAATTGGTAAGTTTCGTCTGGGTGTGAAGAAATATAGAGCTGAGTATCATCAGCATAACAGTGAAAACTAATGCCATGCTTCCTAATGATATCTCCTAAGGGTAGCATGTACAGAGTGAACAGCAACGGTCCTAGTACTGAGCCTTGTGGTACGCCATACTGAACTTGTGATCGATAAGACATCTCTTCATTTACTGCTACAAACTGATAACGGTCAGATAAGTATGATTTAAACCATGCTAATGCAATTCCACTAATGCCAACATAATTTTCGAGTCTATTTAAAAGAATGTTGTGGTTGATAGTGTCAAATGTAACACTAATAGCGAGATACAACCACGATAGGATGATAGGAGCAAATCATTTGTGACTCTAATGAGAGCTGTCTCAGTACTATGGTACGGTCTAAATCCTGACTGGCAATCCTCGCAGATATCATTTCTTTCTAAAAAGGAACATAGTTGTGAGGATACTGCCTTTTCTAGTATCTGTTCAAATTCAAATTTTTCTTCAAGGAGACTACAATGCATTGCCTGATGTGATACTGTAGTAGACGGTTGCATAGTTGTAATTTTCTCCCTGATATTATCAATCTTGTTAGTAAAGAAGTTCATAAAGTCATTACTGCTGTGCTGCTTGGAAACGTCTGGGGTTGAAGATTTATTTTTCGTTAGTTTAGCCACTATTTCTAATAAATACCTAGGGTTTTGTTTATTTTCATCTAATAGGTTTGAAAAATAAGCAGATCTAGCAGCTTTTAAGGCCTCTCTGTATGCAATCGAGCTCTCCTTCCATGAAATGTGAAATACTTCTAGTTTTGTCTTCTTCCAGTTGCGCTCCATTTTTCTGGCTGCTCTCTTAAGGGCCTGAGTGTGCTCGTTGTACCACGGCGTTGGAATATTTTCTTTAATCTTCTTTAAGCACAAAGGAGCAACTTTGTCTAAAGTGCTGGAAAAGAGAGAGTTAAAAGTTTCTGTCGCAATATCTAGTTCTTCTAAGCTATCTGGGATGATGAAACTGATCAGGAAGATCATTAATAAAGCAATCTTTAGTGGCAGAAGTGATAGGTCTAACATATTTGTAACATGGAGTCGACTTTGCAGCCTTGGCTAAATTAAGTTCACACAAGACTATATAATGATCTGAGATGTCATTGCTCTACTGCAGAATTTCAACGGCATCAACATTGATTCCATGTGATAATATTAGATCTAGAGTATGATTACGAGAATGAGAAGGTCCTGACACGTGTTGTCTAACTCCAGTAGAGTTCAGAATGTCTTTAAATGCCAATCCCAATGCATCTTTTTTGTTATCGGTATGTATATTAAAATCACCAACAATTAGGACTTTATCTGCAGCCAGTACTAACTATGATAGAAAATCAGCAAATTCTTTGATAAAGTCTTTATGGTGCCCTGATGGCCTGTATACAGTAGCCAGCACACATGTTAAATGTGATTTATCATTTGCACTAGATAGTGTTACATTTAGCAACAACACTTCAAAAGATTTATATTTAAAACAAGACTTCTCAGTAGTTCTGAAGTTATTACTATAAATTACAGAAACACCTCCTCCTTTGCCTTTCAGACGAGGTTCATGTTTATAACAGTAATCTTGCGGGGTGGACTCATTTAAAGTAATATAATTGTCTGGTTTTAGCCAGATTTCTGTCAAACACAGCACATCTAGGTTATGATCTGTAATCATATTATTAACATTGAGTGCTTTTGAAGTAAGGGATTGAATATTCAGCAACCCGAGCTTTATCATTTGTTCATCCATATTATATCTGTTTTTTATTTGTTGAACATCAATTAAATTTTTACCCTTAGATGGGTTTAAGAGTTTTTTTGTATGTCCTAATTCGGGGAACAGACACAGTCTCTATATGATGATATCTAGGTGAAAGATTCTCTGTGTGATGGGATTTATCTGACCTTGGTGACGTGAGACAGCTAGCAGACGGTCGGTTTAGCCAGTCTGTCTGCTTCCTGACCTGTGGTCCAGATTGTCATGTTTGAGCTCTAAGACTATGTGCCATATTACTAGAGAGAAGAGCAGCACCATCCCAGGAGGGATGAATACCATCTCTTTTCAATAGGTCAGGTCTGCCCCAAAAACTTTTCCAATTGTCTATGAATTCTATATTATTTTGCGGACACCACCTCAACAGCCAGCCATTGAGTGAGGACAATCTACTTACTATCTCATCACTCCGGCGAACAGGAAGGGGGCCAGAGCAAATTACAGTGCCTGACATCGTACTTGCGAGTTCACACACCTCTTTAATGTTAATTTTTGTGATCTCCGACTGGCGGAGTCTAACATCATTAGTGCCGACGTGAATAATAATCTTAGATAATTTACGATTAGCATTAGCCAGCACTTTTAAATTTGCTTTGATGTCAGGCGCTCTGGCTCCCAGCAAACATGTGACTATGGTGGCTGGTGTCTCTATTTTCACATTCCGTGTAATAGAATCGCCAATAACTAGGGCACAATCAACAGGATTCTCAGTGGGTGTTTCACTGAGTGGGGAGAATCTGTTTGATGTTGTAATCGGAACGAAAGACCGGTGTTTTGTCCCGCGACTACAGCGTCTCACCGTCACCCAATTGCCCTACTGCATGGGCTCTGCAGCCGGAACCGAACAATGTACAGAGTTCACTAAGCTAGTCACATCCAAAGCAGTATCTAAAGCCCTTGCACTCTTACAATTAACCTCGATTAAAGTTTGGATGCGTGTCTCTAGTTCTGAAATCTTCTCCGCCAGCCTGACTATCTCCCTGCATTTATCACATGTTAAACCTGTGCTGGCAGAAAAGGCTATGCTATACATGTTACATGAGGTGCAGGTGACAATAAGAGGAGAAGATGACATGACTCACCGTGTTTTTTTGACTGATACTCACCACAGTTTTTTCATGAACTCGTAAAAGGCGCAAGAGGAAAAAAAATAAAAAAAATAAAGAGCGCACGGAAGGCGCGAGCGCGCTAGAGAATAAAAAAAAAAAAAAAAAAGCGTGCTAGAGAATAAATAAATAAAGAGCACACGGATGGCACGCTAACAGGCTAGCAAATTACTAGCGTGTTGTGCTAGCAATAATGATTTAGATTGAAGCTAGCGATGTCAGGTTAATGTGTGATGTTGATTAAGTTATATTTAGCAGTAAATATAACAAGGAAAGATAGTAAATAATGATTAAAACAGAAAGATACGAAGCTTACAGACGCAAACCAATGCAGCGCAGCAGCAGGGCAGACAGGAGCAATCCAATTGTCAGGATTGACATGAGCAATTGTCTTTTGCCCTCGTTGTCGGATGGCATCCTGTGCAATTTAAATGGTTTTGGGCATTTACATTCTGCTCTTGTTGTTGGCTTGTGGTCATTACACTCATGTTCCAGAAGTTTTTTTTAGCTTTCTGTAGCTGTTGTGACAGCCTTTGACGGCACAAATTCTACAAGAGCCTCAACTATTTGCCAGTAACAGTAACAGTAACGTCGTCTAGCTGATGACAATTACTAAACGGAAGTTGAGAGCATCTTACCGGAAGTCACTCTCCGCTTTGGTGCCCCCCTCGGAGAAGTGAGGAAAAAGGTGAATAATTAGAGATTTTTCTTCACAGGGCACCCTAGCATTTTGGGGACCCTATAAGCAGATTTTAAAAAGGAATATTGTTTGACTTTTCTTCTCTGCTGTTCTATAAGCACTACCTACCGTCAGAGAGTGAATTTTCATTTTCTTTCAGCCTGTCTGCTGCTTTTGTTCAGATGAATGTGTAAATCGGACAGAATTTTAATGTGGCAAACTCGCGGTAAAATCTAACTGGTCGATGGAAAAGAAGCTAGGAAAAGAGTGTTGTGCCCCGATCCAGAACACAGCCAGACCCAGAGCCCGGATTACCACCTTCGACTGCAGAGAACTCGTGTGTGCCCACCGCAGACGGAGAGCTACCACCCGCGGCGACAGAGCTGACCATCACCCCTGAGGAGGAGCTCCAACATGAGTCTGACCAGGGGTGTGAGCCCACGACATCAACGGACGAGGAAATCGTATCAACGGAAAATGAGGACTGACTGATTGACTTCAATGAGGAAACAACAATTCCCACCCTATCCCACCAAGTACCTGCATCTTCGCTGTTTTTGGACAGCTCCAATGACTGTGTTAACCCTACTGTCGGCCAGTCAAGTACGGTGGCACCGCTAAGCTCAGCCAGTCCTCCAGCTCTGCCCCTGCTAGATGTCTACAGCCCTGCGCCATCTCCGGGGAGTCCCTGTGACGTCAAGCCGCAGGTCCTACATCCACCTGCATCACCCGTTCAAGAGGATCCCGCGGCTCTGCCTCTGGCCTCGGTCCTCGGTCCTCTTCACTCCATCTCGGCCTGTCGACCTGTCGGCTCTTCTCCGGAGACCCTCAAACTTACGGTTTCATTGGGTTCCCTCGTCCTGCCGGCTCCCCCTTGGTCAGTCATCACTCTGCCTCCACCATGGACTTACGGTCCGTCCGCTGCGCTCCATCCCTCCACCCCTACGGCTGCAGCAGTTTCCTCCTTCCCCTCGGCATCACCTCTGTCCTCCATCACGCCAGCTCTGTCTCAGCCCTCGGGTACTCTGGCTCCACCTCCAGCGTTCGTCGCCGCGGCATCGCCGAGATCTCCTGAGCCAGCGATGTCGTTTGAGTCCACCGGCTCCCCGTCTGCACCAATGGATCCATTTGCCGAGTCTCCATCGGTCGTTCTCCAGCTGCCGTCAGCCTTTTCACCACCTGGTCTCCTCCCTCCCTCTACTCCATCGTGGGCTGTCGGCACTGGACTGCTCTTGGTCTGCACCACCAGAATTCTTCCATCAGCGCCGCCAGGGAATCGTCGTCATCCCTTCACCATCCTGTCACTCCAGCCTCTCACCATCACTTCGCCATCACCTCGTCCACCTCCAGAGCCCCCTCCGGTCCTCCCTCTGTTGTTCTGTTAAGGCACGAGGACGCGCCTTGCCGGAGGGGGGAGTAATGTCACCATCAGAACATCAGTTATATTCAGTTCATAGACTTTTAGTTTGTTTTCATTCCTCACATGTGTTTCCTTGTCTGTGTTTCCCGCCACTGATCTGTCACTATGGACACTAATCACATTCTTCACAGCTACTAGTTGTTTATGTTAATCGTCACTGTGTATTTAAGTTCCTGCCTGTGTTCTGTCTAGTGTCCGGTATTGTTTGTGCGTTGCACGCTGTCTCGCCTGTTGGTTGTGTTCTGAGTTACTTATTAAACAAACTTGTTACTTTTCAATGATCTCCGTCTTCCTTGGATCTAATCGTGACAGTATCTAAAATGATTCATGTGTTTTAAAGTGCCCAAGATAACAATACCATGAATGTTCATTACCGCAAAAAGGATGACACTGGAGCTGTTGTTACATTGGCACAGCATCTTTAAAGCGCTCACAAAATGGCAACTTAATGCATCACCGGCCGTTTCAACAATATCTTTTCAAAATTCACCATTTACGCTTATCTCACTTTCTTTCCACTTATCAGCATCAGGCTGATAATAGTGCTGCTTTTTCATTTTCAAACATTAACACATGCTACTGACACAACTTTATCAAAGTTCTTATTACCAATAATTAAAGGTACAATATGTAAGAATTTTGTATCAAAATATACAAAAACCACTTGCACAGTGTTATATATTTCTTTCAATTGTGTACTAACATTATCCTAAATGTTTCCAAGAATTAGTAAATTCCGAGAAATTCACAATTTTAAATTGTGCCCGTCCCCTGTCACTTGTCGCCTGTCAATGACATAATATCCGCATTATCCCTGGTTTCAGCTTGTACTGCCATAGTAACCATGGCGACAGACGTTGACAACTGCGTAACGTCTAGTGGCACGCTGTTGTTAGCTGTGTCTGAAACCGTTCACTCATTCATTAATCCCTATATAGTGCATGGCATTTGAGTGCACTATATCTGCAAGGAGTGAACAAAATGCAGTGAGTGAATTCGGACTCTGACGTATGCGTTGGAGAGCTGGAGCTGTAATTTTAAAATTTATTAAAGTAATGACTAATAAAAAAGGGCATTTTTTTTATTAGCTGAACATTTGCTGAATCACTATTTCCCAGAATCCAATTGTGGGTATAAAGTGAACGAATGTAGGGAATGATATCGTTCACTCAGAATTCGGACACCACTACAAAATGGCAGACACCCAATATAGTGCACTATATAGGCCTAGTGGATAGGGAGCAGTTTCGGACACAGCTGTTGTTTCATTCAAACATTATGCACCATGGCAAGCAGACTTTGGTACAAAAGGAGAAATAAAATGAGGATCAATATCGGCGTGGCGTTTTCGAGATGCTGAGAGCTTCATAACAAACTTCAAATTGACACTCTTGCATGTACTTTATTAGACAGGTGAGCAAATGTACATAAAACGAATCAATGTTATATAGCTCAACATGATGAAATGTTAGAATATGTCAGTATGTTATTCAAATGTTGATCTAGCTTACTGCTAGTCTCATACAGCCAACAAACTAACACATAAAATAACATAACTTTCAACACACTCAAATGCAGTTTAGTATGATCGTGCAGACCAGGGATCGGCAACAGGCGGCAATAATATCTGTCCCACACCCGCAGCCAGATTATTTTGATAGCAGCTGGTTTCTTAAATAAATCTGTCATGATAGCAACAGTTACTCACAAAAACTTTGTCTTTAGTGATTTTGCCTTCAAAATAAATGCAGCAATGTTTTATTTTGAGAACGAATTGAGAGCTTTTAACCCCCTGGGGTCGGCTATCGCGCTGGCTCGCTTTTTTTCTTATCAGTGCAAAACAGACTCACAATACTTTTGATTTTGATCTTACATATAAGTGTTATACATCATTCAATCCTGTTAAGTGTCTATTTTTTTTTTTTGTATACTCAAAATAAAAACAAAGTGTTGTGCTTTTTGCCAAATAAAGAAAAATAAACATGATGCGAGTTCTGCCTTCTCTCTGTCAGTGAAGTCCAGACACAGACACACAGGCATGAAGCTTGAATTCTCTTCTTTTAAATGAAGTAATTTATATAAAAAACTAATATTCTCAGTTTATGTAATATGTATGAAAAGAGAGAGATGTCAGTCGTTCTCATCTCAGCTCATTAAGTTTTAAACAACAGCACGGCACACTTACATTAGTAAACATGTTATTTTTACATGAACACATCTACTAGTTTAGCTTTTACCAAACTATATTGCTACTCAAATATGTTGAAATAAAATGTATTAAAGCAATGTAGCAATGTATTAAACTGTTTGTATAAGCAACGTATTAAACTGCAAATTAACATGTATATGCAAATATATCATAAAACCGATATGTTACAGACGAAATATTAATGTTTAGACAAGATTTCGTTGAGTTTTGGATAGATTATAACGTTTTTACTGTAAAAAAACTACTGTCACATCAAATTAGCTTTTGTTTGCCAATTTCTGCTCATATGTTAAATATATAGTATGTGATGTTTTGATAAAAATAAAGTAAATATATTGAATTATCAACTAAGATGTTATTATAGTGTTTGTTATAGTGTTTGTCCCAATATTCAAACTAATGAATCCTTAACTTTGAAATACGTATGATAAAATCAATGTATACTTTTTAAAAAGAAAGATTACACTTGAAATATTGTTAAAATTGTAATTGTTGTTGATTTATATGTGAAAACTATTTAATAAAATAGCAAAACATATATTCACAAGGTAGATGTAAGTAACATCTTAATAGGTCAATATAAACCTTCTCATTAAATTATTTATCATAGTTTTTTATTAGTGACACATTTGGGGAGAGGATATATTCCAAAACTATAACTCAGTGAATCCTCAGTCAAACAGGCATACAGACACACAGGCATGGAGCTTGAATTCTCTTCTTTAAGAAGTATTGAAGTATTTTATATAAAAAACAAATATTCTCAGTTTATGTAATCTGTATGAAAAGAGAGAGATGTCAGTCCTTCTCATTACAGCTCATTATAGCTCATTAAGGAAGAAAAAAACCTAATTACGCGCTTGTTTGTAAGGAAGGTTGGGAATTGTTAACTCATTTCTGTATCCAATACGGTTGTCACGTCACATGACAAAAGAACAAACGACTTGAGAGGTGAACTAATAATTTCTGTTTCCAGTACAGACTGCATAGCCATAGCCTATGGGTCTGTCAGAGGATGAATGGATAACTCAGACCCAAAGACTTGAGAGCTGAACTAATAGTTTCTGTTTCCTGTAAAGAACCTATGGGATGTTGCGCATGCGTGGTCATCACAAAATTAACAAATCAGTCTATGAGACAACTCATATTAAAGTCAAGTCATATTAAAGATTCGTTCAAAATAAAAGAAATCGCTCATGATCGACCCATTACTAATATAAAACATCCAAATGAGCACAGAATGAATACAGAGAAATGAGATGGCATTGATAACATTAAAGAATAAATGAAAAGTCCTTCTGCACAAAATAAAATACATCACACTAGAAAATATGCAGAAATGGATTAATGTCACCACAAATACAGTAAAAGAGAACAAGGTGTAACAAGTTAGCTCAAAGGGGAAATATTAATAATAACTCACAATTATCAATTATGATTAATTATTAATATTTGGGTCAGTTAATTAGATTAAGGCGAGACACTAGGTGAATAGGGTAACATTTTAAAATAATAGATATCACCATGAAACTTCCTCAGTTGATTACTTCCACAAATATACAAAAAAAAATGTATTACAAGTTTTAGAAATTTGTATGTTTAATTGTGCAAATTAGGCATTATCTCATTAAATATGCACGATTTTGCATATATTTTCAGTAGATAGATCTGAACATATGATAAAGCCAGGTGCAAAATTCTTTTTTCATTTTGTTTACACACAAGATGAAAATAAAAACTCAGAGGGATTTCAGGATATATGCTTTCATTACCTAGGAAATCAAAATATACTGTCCATAGCCATAAAAAATAGATTTTCGCCATATTTTTTTTTAATTAAAATATCACATAAATCAGGCCAGGAATGATTTATTAACAAATCCCTCTGAAAATATCTTCAGAATACTGCTAAGTGTATAACTGGAAAGTTTGGTGTACATAGGTTCTACATAGGCTATGTGAGATGTTTCTACTTGAGAATGACAAAAAACTCATTTTGAGAAAACGGCAGTTAAAGATTTAAATAGCTAAATGAGAAATCGGCGTTATCTTTAAAACCCCCTTTGGACATTCACGATTGGTTACTGATAGAAAGGAAATGCCCTTATTTGGGTTACATAGCATTGTGCAGGAGACTCAGAGCTTCACAGCGATACCGTTCATGACAGACTTCAGTAAACAGACGGAGCTCGGCGTGTCGCGTTGTAATGCTAACTTCCTGATAAATTCGGGAGAAACTTACAGCCGCAAGTAAACAAAATGTAATAAAATAAACATCTTAATGTATATTTTCAACGTTTTCTTTATAGCAGCTTGAAAGAACACATATTGAAGGAGTAAACTAGCCCAAAATCTCAAAACTGACCACTGCATGAAAATCAATGTTTTTGCCTGCCGTGTCTCGCCTTAACTTGAGGTAGCTAAATTAATATTACAATCAATCAATCAGTTCCAACGAACTCTTTTGATTATTCATTTATTCTAAGAAAAGCGTATCTTTCATGGCCACCGAAAAATAATTATTTCTTAGCATGTACAGCGCTTAGAGCATGTAATAAGATCAAGATCGTAAAATGGACTTTGTTGCAAGCAGAGAATCAGAGCCAAATACATATTGTGCACAAGTTTTATTAACTAAATCACAAACATAACTAAACTAAACAAACATTACTCATTTGTAATGGCAGCTGGATTGGTTTCTGATGACGAAACTAAGAAAGATTCTTGTAATACTAATATGTTGCGCGGCTATCGGCATATCATGTACACAATCATTTCGATCTTCAAAGTACCAATTTATAGAGACCAAACATGGTATGGGTGAGGTTACGTTGACCATTGGCTCTATAATAAAATACATAGTAACAAAGAGATAATAGTATCAAAAGGTAATAGTTATTAAAAAAACACAACACAAGACAGTAAATCATTCACAAAAAGTTCTGGGATGCATGTTAATTTCATGTTAATCAGTTCATCGATAAATTAATGCAGGAGAGTCTGTTCTAATATCTGTACGTCTTGTGGCAGAGGCCCCTGTTCACATTGCTAAGAGTCATAAAACCAACTTATCTGATCGTGGTCATGGTAACTAAGACCTTCTTGTCCTGTTTGGGGGGATGGGGCACAGATCCCAGAGTGAGTTCTAAATATAATTTGTTAAACTATAACAAATACTTGTGTCTGACTAATCTCAGTCGTTACAAAGGCTTACCTAGGATTGAACAATAAACCATATCAGAGATCTGAGTGTGCGCCCTTAATTGTATTCCTAAAAATAATAATAATATATTTGTAACAATATCAACTTTTTATCAATTGAATATAACTAAAATAAAATAATATGCAAAACAAAATAAACACACAACATCTCTTGTGCGTGTGCGTGTGTGTGCGTCTGCCAAAAAGATGCCAATATCTGTTATCCTTGTCCTCGTGGGGACGTTTTGGTTCCCATGAGGAAAACAGCTTATAAATAATACAGAGTGATGTTTTTATTATTATTTTTTTATTGCAGAAAATGCAGACAGTTTTATACTGTTTGTGCAGTATAAAAATCCTAATGTCTATGGAAAGACCCCATAAAACATGGAAACCCAACTGTACGTGTGTGTGTGTGTGTGTGTGTGTGTGTGTGTGTGTGTGTGTGTGTGTGTCAAAAGTGTGGCAAGATAAATTAGATAGATAGATAGATAGATAGATAGATAGATAGATAGATAGATAGATAGATAGATAGATAGATAGATAGATAGATTTTTTGGTTGATTCAGTCACAAATGTGTCTGTGGATGGTGGACCAAAATTATATAAAACTATATATTTTGTGTTTGTCGTCCAATGATTGCTTTTTTAGTGTTTCTCTCTGGATGTAAAAGAATGATGTAGCACTTTGGAGCAAATATGGCCACCAGTAATCCAAAACTTGAAGACAGAATGGCAAAAATCTCCACAGCAACTGCATATTTCCCTGGTGAGCTCACATATGCTGGAACAAATGCAATCCACACAGCACAGAAGATCAACATACTGAAAGTGATGAACTTTGCTTCATTAAAATGATCTGGAAGGTTTCTCGCCAGGAAGGCTAACAGGAAACTTACTGCTGCCAACAGTCCAATGTATCCCAGCAGTAGAGAGAAACCAGCCACTGAGCCAATAGCACATTCATATACTATTTTAGAGCGGATGTACTGGTTGTTTTTATGGGGTGTTGGAGAGGCAGTTGATAGCCAGACTGCACATATCATAACCTGGAGGGCTGTTAGGACCAGAACTGTGCATCGTTGTTGAACTGCTCCAAACCATTTCATCGCTCCTTTGCTCTCTGGTCGAGATGACTTGAACACCACTATTACCACCATAGTCTTAACCAGGATGCAGGAGATGCACAGGACAAAGCTTATGCCAAACACAGCATGTCTTAACTGACATGTCCACAACTGTGGCTGACCAATGAACAGTAGCACACACAGGAAACACAGTTTGAGTGACAACAGCAGCAGGAAGCTGAGCTCTGAATTGTTGGCACGCACTATGGGAGAGTTACGGTGATGTGCAAAGATGACCATCACAAGAGCACAGAAGCAGGTGCCAAGCAGAGATGCAGTGGTCAGAGAGATGCCCAGAGGTTCCTCATAAGACAGAAACTCCACTTCTTTGGGGACACATTGATCCTTATCTGGATTGGACCAGAACTCATCTGGACACAACATGCACTCAACAGCATCTGTAGTTAAGAAAAAGACAGAATGCAAGATTTTATAGAGAAAATAACTATCAAATTTATTAAATTTATTAAATATTAAAATTTTGCCAGCAATCTCCTCACCTGTTGCATTAGAAATCTCTCCATCTCCGCATGGCAGGCAGTCAAAACAGCAGACAGGAAGGCCCTTCTTTGTTGCTCTTCTGGTTCCTGGTGGGCAGCTCTCACTGCACAGTGACTGCGGGGGCTAAAAGAGACATCATCATGTTTGTCATCTCCTTTACATAATGACAAGCTTGGCTTTTCCATTAATTTATTCTCATTTGTCTTATCATAGCTTTGATTAGTATTTATACCTGCAAAAATGATGACATTTAAAATTCAAAGTTAATTACTTTTTTTGTCTCAAAGTTCCAGTAAAAGGCATCCTCATCCAGTGTTAGCATCACCCCTGATGCTGCCCCTTCATTTACTACACCGACCTTGTGGAGCTTTATTGACCCATCAGAGCTCGGCTGCCAGTTCAACACATCATAGATGGCCAGAGCATCTCCATTTTTATCAAATGACACATGATCCCCAAAGCCTGTGGTGAAGTTTACTTTCTGTAGGTAGTGAACCAGCTGTACAGTTTGTAGACAGGACAGGTGTTATATGTTTATTTGAAATTTCAATTAATATAGAGCACATATTTTGCTTTTCCACAGTCCGCTCATCTATATGCCTGGAGAAAATCTGCACTATACCTGTGGTTCTTACCTGCCAGGGTTTCAGATTTGTTATGCCAGCACAACTGTTCCCACTGAATGGTCCTCTCCCCTCTTCACACTGCATCAGGTCATGAAGCGCATGTGCAAGGGCATAAACTGCTTTATACACATTATAAGATGCTCTCAACCCTGAAACATCAGTGTATGGTGAGTTTGTGGTGCTCAGATCCTCCTGTCCTGTACAGAGCTTTTTCACTTGCTCTCCTTCTGTCTTTTTACCCCCAGTTTCAAATGTGCACCCAAACAGGTTCTCCCAAAAGATCCTCACTATATTATTTCTTTGATCATTGTTAGGCCGAACACGTAACAGAAAGTCATGAAGCCCCTCAATCTCCCCACGCCTGATAGCAATGCCCAGTGTGCCCCCCAGGAAGGACAGAAAACGTGGTGTGCGAAACACAGGTGAGGTGGTCCAAGCTTCACTTGCAATCCATTGCCTGCCTGTCATGTTCTGCAACACAACTTTATCCATCAAAGGTATCAGTAAGGATGAAGCAGAAAAAACAACCACCACTCTAGCTGTAGAGGTGTGAATCACTCCCATTATACGTTGAATATCTCTGGGGTTATTATCATTGGGCAGTATTTCAGAAAAAGCAACACAATGTCCAAACACCTGCGTTTCCTGCTGAAAGGACTGAGCAGCGTAGATGCCATAGTCATTATCACTGTAGATGAGACCAACCCAGGTCCATCCAAAATGTCTCAAGATCTGAACCATAGCCCGCACCTGGAAGGCATCACTGGGGATTGTTCTGAAGAAAGAGGGGTACTTTTTCTTGTCGCTTAAACAGGAGCAGGTGGCATAATAGCTAACCTAATTAGAAATGAGGAGCGGAGACAAGAGACAGAGAAAGATAAACAAATCTTATCAGTTCTTAAGCCATTATGTTTATTTATTCATTTATTTATTGTGAAGCAGGTTTGTTATATTTGCACACAATGTCCTGCTATTATGAATGAAAACATTACATAGTAGATAATCAAATATAATGTGTTCTTAAAGAATCATTTGGTAAGATTTTTTCTTAATGAAAAAAAAAAAGGTTTTAAATATCATACCATAGGCAGTCGAAACAGCCCCAGAACACTGGAAATTGCAATAGAATGAGTAGAACCTGGATCACCTATGATTCCAATCACCGGTGGTGGTCCTTTGCAGTTGAGGTCAGAGACGGTTTCCTCTGTCCCACTAACCAGAGCTGTGGCACCACGGAATGCCACTCCAAGCCTTAAACAGTTGTCGTAGATCTGGTAACCAAGTGTGATGTTAGGCAGGAGGTTGGGATTGTTATTAATCTCACTGATGGCAAAAACCATTGTTAGTGCTTGCTGGAAGCTTGTCATATAGAAGCTAGAGGAGACAATTCAAAACAAATTGCCATTAACTTTGTAATTCTAACAGTTAAAGTAGATAAATTAATAATAAGAGATTAACTGAATTTCATAACACAATATTTCCAAATGTATACTTTGTTAAAAAATGTTATAAAAGTATATATATGTATATACATATGTGTGTGTGTGTGTGTGTGTGTGTGTGTGTGTTTTCATTCAGTGAATGATTTCAGTCCTGTAACCCATCATGCAACATGTCATCAGTTGCCTTGACTAAATTCTCATTGACCAGTTACAGTGTATACACAGTCATAAAAATTATTGTCTTAAGTTTTCTTCAGTTGGTGTAGTTTCAGACTCACAGCTCACATTGTGGTAGTTTTGGCTCTGTTCTGAAGCTCAGCTCAGGGAATACTTTGAGGTACCTCTGAACCTCAAACAGACCACCAATGAGAAGGTCTCCATCCTGGAACATCCCATTCAATGTAAAGTGTCCCTGGAGCTGACAGGTACCTGAACTGACCATCAAAGGAAGACAGATATAGTTACAAGACAGGAGCAAACACATATAAAGAATTACCCACATCTCTCTCTCCTTATTAGTCTATGTCACTCTTCACTCAGCTCACTGATTTTACATACAAGATTGTGAGTGGTAAATTTGTTTTATATAGCAGGTGGTGCCACTGGTCTCTCTGGAATTGAGGATGTCACGTTTGAAACAGCTGTTCCATGATTGGCCGGATTCACTGCTATCACAGTATGTTTTCATTAGTCTCATGTTTTCCTTTTTTCAGTTTTCCCGCCACTCCTTTGTTACCATGGTCACCATCATTTTGAGTTAATCGATTAAGTCGATTCCAAGATGGCAGCTAGTCTAAGGTCTGCTCAGTGTCTCTCTCTGGACTGATTTCATTTAAATGGATTTCATAGTATTTTACTCCTTTTAAGTTGTAGTTTTTAAGTTGTACAAGTCATTTATATGGAAATTTCATCTTGAACTTTTAAGAAGATTGTGGACTACTATGAGTTTAAAAATGACACTATACATCTGCTCTGAGCTAACTTTGCTAACCTGAGCCTGATCCAACTGATCCTATTAGCCCAGGCTAAACAGAGCTAGGCAAACGGGCTTGAGCCTGCTACATTCTCCTGGAGCTTGGGCTAACCAGCCTGAGCCTGCTACATTCTCCTGGAGCTTGGGCTAACCAGCCTGAGCCTGCTACATCTTCCTGGAGCTTGGGCTAACCAGCCTGAGCCTGCTACATTCTCCTGGAGCTTGGGCTAACCAGCCTGAGCCTGCTACATTCTCTTGGAGCTTGGGCTAACCAGCCTGAGCCTGCTACATCTTCCTAGAGCTTGGGCTAACCAGCCTGAGCCTGCTATATCCTCTTGGAGCTTGGGCTAACCAGCCTGAGCCTGCTACATACTCCTGGAGCTAGGCTAGCGGGCCTGGCCTGCTTCATTCTCCTGGAGCTTGGGCAAACCAGCCTGAGTCTCATCCATCATCCTGGAGGCTAGGCTAACGGGCCTGGCCTGCTACATTCTCCTGGAGCTTGGGTTAACAAGCCTAAGCCTGCAACATCATTTTGGAAGCTGGGCAATACTCTACAAGATAAACTGGTACTGTTATTAGTCAACTTTACTATTAGTAAACTAATGACGATGGCATTTTTCTTAATTTTCTTATCCCTGTTGGTCACTTGGAACTTGAAACTGGTCACTGATCCTAGGGTGAGTTGTTTTAATAATATGGTGGGCATACAGGAAACCTACTATAGTGGCACAAAAACCAGTATTGACATGCACCAGGAACCATTACACTTTTGTTGGAACCTGGACTTCTGGATGGATCTGTATTGGGATTTGCCTAAACTGCAAAATTTGTTTGCTTTGTATAATTTGTCTTTCTCAATTAATGACAGGCATTGCCTGGTTTCAGCATATGATAGGCCTGCTTTAAAATATACTGTGAAATGCAGATTGATTATTACACTACTCCTACTTCTATCTGGAAATGTGCAGCCCAATCCTGGCCCCTGTTTGCAATGTGTCTTGACCCCTGCTGAATTTAAATCAATGCCTGGACTTAAATTTGTTCATCTTAATGCTCGCAGTTTACTACCCAAAATGGACATGGTTAGAATTTGGATTGAATCTACAGATGCAGACATAGCGATAATTTCGGAAACATGGTTGACGAAATCAATTACTAATGAAGATATAAATGTGCATGGGTATAATGTTTTTCGCAGTGACAGGCCGAAGAAAGGTGGTGGCGTAGCTATCTATGTTAAGTCAAGATTTGGTGCATCAGTTGTCCTGTCTGAGTCTCTCTGTAAGCAAATGGAGTTTTTGGCCTTAAATGTTGAAATATTTAAGTCCCTTTCAATAACTGTTGTGGGGTGTTATAGACCTCCATCGGCCTCCAGGGAGGCTTTATCATCTTTAAAGCTTATTTTGTCCAGATTAAACTATAGGGAACTTTTACTGGCCGGGGACTTGAATTGGGACTGGCTAAATGTTGTTTCTGATGAATTTAAATCTTTCTGTGATTCTATCAGTCTTAGCCAGTTGGTAAATGTACCTACAAGGCCTAATCTCAAAAATCCAGATAAATCTACTTTAATCGACTTGATTCTAACAAATGTCCCTCATAAATTTTTATCCATGGGTGTCTTTTGTAATGATCTGAGTGATCATTGTGTTATTGCTACTTCAAGAGGCAGTAAAATACCCAAATGTAAATCGCAAATTATTAGAAAGAGGATTTGAAAATTTTTAATGAACAAGCCTATCATCATGATCTATCTTTGATTAACTGGGGACAGCTAGGCCTGTTGCCTGACGTTGAGCTTGCCTGGACACTTTTTAAGGAGAATTTTGAGAAAATTGTAAATAAACATGCTCCTTGGACAAAGCACAGAGTGAAGGGACGGGAAAACCCTTGGTTTTCTCCAGAGTTGTCAGACATTATCCATCAGCGAAATGTGGCATGGGCTAAAGCTAGAAATGGTGATTCTGCCACTGACTGGTCCATTTTCAGACAACTAAGAAATAAATGTACCTCTCTTATCAAAAAGGCTAAATCAGAATATTATTTATCAGTCACAAGTGAAAACCTCAATAATCCACAGAAATTTTGGAAAGTCATCAAGTCTCTTTCTG
The DNA here is from genome assembly GCA_022828995.1 of Vimba vimba. NCBI lineage: Eukaryota > Metazoa > Chordata > Actinopteri > Cypriniformes > Leuciscidae > Vimba > Vimba vimba. The sequence goes on along the minus strand of JAKKIH010000026.1, from coordinate 581,606 downwards.
TGAATAAAAGTAATGAAGCCCTCCCAAAATTTGTCTTAAAAAACTCTCTCCCAGTCTACGACAGAGTTGATGTCTTAAATTGCTTTAATGAGCATTTTGTATCAGTTGGTTCTCTGTCCGAGTCGACAGGAGTAGTCGCTGTCACTCCATGCACAGACTCCCCAGTGTTTTCTGGAGAGCCTTTTAATTTTGTTTATTTTACTGTGCAGCAGGTGCATGGAGCTCTTAAAGCGTTAGATCACAGAAAACCTCCTGGACCAGATTTAATAGAGCCTTACTTTTTGAAAAAGGCGGCTGATTTTGTTGCAGAGCCCCTTACAATTCTTTTTAATCTGTCAATTCAAAACAATGAAATACCATCAGTTTGGAAGTCAGCTTTTGTTACTCCCTTGTTTAAAGGAGGTGATCCAGCAGTTTTAACTAACTATCGGCCTATATCTAATTTGTGTGTTTTGTCAAAAATTTTAGAATCCCTTGTTTCAGACCAAATAAAAGAGTTTTTATACTCAAATGAACTCCTTTCTAAACTGCAATCAGGCTTCAGGAAAAAGCACAGTACCATCACTGCTGTTACAAAAGTAATTAATGACATACTTGTCGCTCTTGATAGAAAGCAATTCTGTGCATCACTTTTTCTTGATCTGTCGAAAGCTTTTGACACAGTGGACCATGCTGTTCTAAAGCATAGGCTTCTTTGTCTGGGATTGTCTGATTGTGTAGTTTCCTGGTTCATGAATTATCTGAGTGACAGGACTCAGTGCATTAAATGTGATGGTCTATGTTCTGCATTAGTGAAGGTCCACAAGGGGGTGCCACAAGGCTCAATATTGGGTCCTCTCTTGTTTATTATGTATATAAATGAACTGGGCCACAATGTGTCGGATGCTAATATGCATTTCTATGCTGATGACACGATTATTTATTGTTTTGGATCGTCCCCAGCTAAAGCGGTTGAATCTTTGCAGAAAGCTTTTGATGTGGTTCAACGCACGCTTATGCAGCTTAAACTGGTTCTCAATGCTGATAAGACCAAACTGATGCTGTTTAGTAATACTAAGAAGGTTTCTCAAGCTCCTCCTCCTGTGTTCACTTTGACTGGAGGTGTCATAGAGGTGGTTCATTCTTATAAGTACCTTGGTATCTGGCTTGATGATGCTCTCACTTTTAAGCATCATATAGACAACCTTGCGAAGAAACTCAAACTTAAACTGTCCTTTTTCTTTCGAAATAAATTTTGTTTTTCTTTTAAAGCAAAAAAGCAACTAGTCACTGCAACATTTTTATCTGTCTTAGATTATGGAGACCTGGTGTATAGGACAGCTTCAGCACAATGTCTGCATAAGATTGACACTGTTTATCATGCGTCTCTGAGATTTATTACGAATTGTAAAAACTTGACCCATCATTGTGAATTATATTCCAGAGTGGGATGGCCATCGTTGTCCAACAGGAGATCAGGGCACTGGCATATTTTTATCTATAAGGCCATGCTTGGTCTGTTGCCATCCTACATCTGTAGTTTAATCACATGGAGAAGTGTTGGTTCTTATTCATTGCGATCAAATGATCACTTGCTGCTCTTTGTTCCATTTGCCCGTACAGAACTGGGAAAAAGGGCTTTTGTCTACTCCGCTCCTTCTGCATGGAACTTTTTGCAAAAAGACTTGAAATTATCTGAACTTATTTCCTTAAATGCTTTTAAGTCCAGATTGAGAGAACCCGAAATGACCTGTTTAAATTGTAAATGTTTTTAATTATTTGTATTGTATAACTTTTATAAATGTAATTGACTGTGTTTTTGCTGCCTCTTGGCCAGGACTCCCTTGAAAAAGAGGTTTTTAACCTCAATGGGACTTTCCTGGTTAAATAAAGGTTAAATAAAAAAAATAAACAATTAATTTGGTTCAGCTCAATGTTGTAGTACTCGAGACTCGGACTCCGTTTCGAGACCATATTTGAATGGTCTTGGTCTTGTCATTGGCCTTGTGTGCATTTTGACTTGGTATTTACTCGTACTCGAACATATTAGGATTCAGACTTATTCCCGAGTCCACTTCAAAATTTTTCATGATTATTACTGTATGTGTAGCACCCTCTTCCCTCTCAGTAATGACGTACTTGAGCTCTTAGGGCGGGTACTCGGGTTCAAACTTTGCAGTCTCTCGACTAATTATAAGGGAACTCTCTTAACACCCTTTAGCACAACACCCTATTTCCTCTGTTTAGCTATAACCATGCATTTTATGAGAATGAATTAACCCAATAGAAATATTCAATTTAACTTTCAACCAAACCAATCAGTAAGACTTGATGAAATCACTTCAAGTAAACGATTACAATGTTTATAAAAACAAATATGAATTTAAATGAAAAATAGAAAATATGAAACAAAAGGGAGAATAAATAAACAGTAAACTATATTAACTGCCTATTTTAAAATGATCACAACTGGGCAGTTAGGATATTAAACACTTACCGAGATATGTTTGCAGTTCACAGAGTCATCTCGAACCATGGGATAGTAGTCAACCAGTCGCTTTGCCATTGCAAGCACATCATTTTTTGATGGGTACATGAAGTCAGTGCTTGATGCTCTCATGATAGCACCATGTTGGTCACTGTGTTCCTCACTAGTCGACAACGAAGTTCTTTTTAAAGTCTGCAACCTCTTTCTTGCCCAACTCGCTGCAGATCAAAATACTCTTTTCTAACATGTTCTAGCTCACTGTCTGTGTAAACAACATATTCAGGGTTGGGCAACTGCAAGGTTCTTGGAGGATGACCACTTGACTCTTCAAAGATACTGTGCCTTGTAGTCACTGGGATTTCAGACGGAGTTTGAGCAGAAGTCAGACCAATGTCATCCTGCTCCTTGTTTTGATTGAGGCATCCTGCCTCCTGTCCCTGCTGAATTCAGATGAAAGTTATTACAATTTATATAAACAAACCTGTTAATAGAACACCCATGAATAATAATACTAAAAGAATCTCTTCTTGATCATAGCACTGGATTACAAGTCACACGGCCCTTCAGCCGTGACTTATTCACAAAACAGCGCAGCCTCTTGTACCTTATTGCTTACTTAAGATATTTAGTGTGATTGTTTGTGAATGACCTAAACATTGCTGTATGTAACCTTTATTTTTCCTGACACTAATATTTAATTAAAATTAATACTGTTGTTTGGAAAAATGGAGTGAAGGTCTACCTCTTTGTCTGTATTATCCTTAATTTCATATTTTGTCAACGCAGTGCAGCTGCAGGCAGCTGAGCTAGAGCGGCATATTGCACGCTCATTGGCTGCCGCGCGGCAACTGCTTAAGCCTACCAGTGAGCCTGGCGTGACGTCACGCCCAATGAGGGCGCGCGCGTCACAGCCCGCCAGAATGGGCGGCGTCAGAGCGTATATAAGGAAGGCTCGTAGGCTATATTCTCTGATTTCTGTCTTTTCAGCGAAGCACTCGCATCGCTGAACTCTGAGAGGAAGCCGTCGCCGTTGTCCTGCAAGGAACAGCTAACGAGCCAGCTTAGGACAGCCTGAGGAAGCCGGACGAATCTTCGCCGCCTTCAGCCTGCCGTGCCAGCTCAGCTATCCGGCGATATCCTTCATTGCAAAAGCTCTTTGTGTGTGTGTTTTGCTTCCGCAGCACTATCTAAAAGAGCAGAGGCGTTGTTGCAAATGCCTCGCACCACGTGCAGCTCATGCCTCTCTACGCTCAGCGACAGAGACCGCCATCTTATCTGCGCTCTCTGCCTGGGCCGGGCCATGGGCGGCTGCACCTTCTGTGAAGAGCTGCCGATGTCGACCCTGCGGGCTCGACTCGCCCTCTTCACGGAGCCTGCTCCAACCGTCGTTGGGCCGCGAAAGAAGAAACGCCGCTCTCAACGACCACCGGAGCCCGAGACTCGAGCCAGGGCCTCGCCGGAGCCTCTCCCGCGAGCCTCGCTCTCTCCTTCTCCGCCCCCGCTTCCCGACGCGCAGCCGACGGCTCTCGCCCTCGATGCCGTCGCCTCAGGGGATGAAGCGGATGACAACGCGCTACTGGACACGTGCTCGTTAATGGCGTCGGACAGCGAGGGATGGTCCGGTTCTGTCCGCTCCGCCTCCTCCACCAGAGCGTCCAGCAGGACTCACGCCAGTGCGGACGCCGAGTTTCTCCGCCTCCTCACTGTGGCAGTCGAGCACCTGGGCCTCGAATGGTCTCCGCCAGCGGTGCCCCCGCCCAACAGGCTCGACGGATGCTTCCTGCCCGCCAGTCGACAAGCTCCAGCGTCCAGACCAGCGCCTTTTCTACCGGAGCTTCACGAGGAGCTTGCTAAATCGTGAAACGCTCCAGTTTCGGCCAGACTCCGCTCTCCGGCCTCATCAGCTCTCTCCCGCGTGGACGGAGCCACGGAGAAGGGGTATGACCGGATCCCACCGGTCGAACAGGCGGTTGCAGCGCATCTTTGCCCCCCATCCGCGAGATGGCGCTCAAAGACTGCCCTCCCGTCTAAGGCCTGCAGGACTACTTCGGCGTTTGCCAGCCGCGCTTTCTCCGCCGCTGGGCAAGCCGCCTCAGCCCTGCACACAATGGCGGTCCTTCAAGTTCTCCAAGCCGACCTCCTCCGCCAGCTCGACGAGGGAGAACTGGATAAGTCTGCCTTGACCGACCTGCGCAGTGCGACGGACCTCTCCCTTCGCACGACGAAGACAGCGGCCCAAGCTATCGGACGTTCCATGGCTTCGCTGACCGTCTTAGAGCGCCACCTCTGGCTAACGCTAGCCGACATGGGGGAACAAGAGCGGTCCGTGTTTCTCAACGCCCCGCTCTCACCCACCGGTCTCTTCGGCCCTGCGGTGAGTGGCCTTGTGGACCGCTTCTCTGAAGTACAGAAGACGTCACAGGCCATGAACCTCTTTCTGCCCCGCCGCTCGAGCTCCGCTGCAGGCCGCTCTAACACTCAGCCTCCTGCACGCAGCTCCACGCAGCGCCCGTCTCGACCTCCAGCTTCGCAGCAGCGCCAGCGCGGCCGACCCAGGTACCGCTTCACCAGCCAGCACAGGCCGCCGCCCCCGCGGGGTCCCCGGCCTAGAGTTTCTCTGAAACCCGAGCCTGCGAAGTCCTCCTAGCACTCGTCGAGAGGAAAAGACGGTTGAGTCCCGCCGCGGCCGGACCGCCGTCAAAGCTAACTTGTATCCCTCTGCCAGTCCCCTTGATAAAGGCTACTGCAGTAGTGTCCACCGCAGCCAACGAGCCAGTTTCTCAACTCTCTCGCCTGCACACAAACGCCGTTTTTACGGCGACCAAGATAAATCAAATAAAGAGTGTAAAATCTGGTCATTCGGCTCACGCCGTCAGTGTTATGAGTGTAGTAAACATGCCCACGTCCCAGTGTTCATTGCTACACACAAGCACAATCTCCCCTGTGTACCCCACAGAGTGCACTCACATAAAGCGCGCTACGGCCGCTCGAGTGTTAGTTGTAGGTCACGTGCCCACGCCCCAGTGCTCACACCTACACAGTGCTCGCTCTGTCTCACACATTCGGGGACCAGAGCACTCCGCCACCGGCTGTGTGTTAATAAAGAGCCCTGTGCCCGCTACACAGCACGCGCACTCTCATGTAAACACTCACGAGCCCGCCCCGCTTCCGCGCCGCGAGCCGTCACACACAACGCTCTCTCACAGCGTCACTCAGCCGGCTGCCGCTATCAGCGAGCCCCCGTCTCCCCTCACTGCCACTGCGCGACTCGCGCACATACCGCCACAGGCTCCCTGTCCCACGCTGTGCGGCGGGCGGGACCCGGAGGCGATTCGACCCCTAGCTATGAGTGCGAATGCATGGAAAGCTATTCCGGGAGTGTTGAAGTGGGTACTAAACACAATGATAAAGGGCTATTCGCTTCAATTCGCTCGCCGCCCCCCGCGCTTTCGCGCCCGGGTCGAGACTCAAGTGAAGGCGGATGCAGCTCATCTGCTTCACGCAGAAATAGCGAATTTGCTGCACAAAGGGGCGATAGAACGAGTTCACCCTCCGGTTACCGAGGCAGGCTTATACAGCCGTTATTTCCTCGTACCCAAGAAGGGCGGAGCGCTCAGACCTATATTAGATCTGAGATATTTGAACAAAGTGCTCGTGAAATAACCGTTCAAAATGCTCACGACCAGTCAAATCCTCGCGCAGATTCGCCCGGGGGACTGGTTCATCTCTCTCGATCTGAAAGACGCGTATTTTCAGATTCAGATTATACCCCGTCACAGGCCATTCTTGAGATTCGCCTTCGACGGTCAGGTATATCAGTACACCGTCCTGCCGTTCGGCCTGTCCCTGGCACCCCGTACATTTACGAAGTGCATGGATGCGGCTCTCGCACCCCTGAGATCGAAGGGAATGCGAATTCTGAACTATCTGGACAATTGGCTCATTATAGCGCACTCAACAGAGAAACTAGTTTCTCACAAGAAAGCGCTTCTCGGTCATTTGGAAAGCCTGTGAAGACTCAAATTTCATCATTTAATGTTGTTTTTAGTATTATTATTACTTTTTATTAATATTCATAATCAGTAGTATTATGTATCTCTTTTATATTTTTTATATACATTCATAATTGTTTGTACTCAATGTATTTTGTGAATATGTGGGAGAGACTTTGGGAGACTTTGGACTGAATTGTGTGCTGAGTTGGAGACTGAAATGTATATGCAGGGTATACATTCCTATGTTAATGGAAACCATATGTTCATCTGCTGAATGTATGGTCGCTATGGTGATGTAGTTTTTTTCCTTGGTCAGTGGTATAAAAACCAAACCCTTTTGTCCAAAAATCAGGAAGAGATGGAAATGTAGAGAAGATGACTGAGAAGCTGAATTAGACCTTCGCTTGGTCCATTGTCTCTTCCTCCTATGTTTTATATAATAAATAAATAAGAGATCTCTTGGCAAAATCACTGGTGTCTGTTTCCATGAAACTAAACAACAGGGGAAAGCCAGATTTTTAAATCAACAGCTTGGCGTCACTAAGAACCGGATTGCATAAGGCATTGGTCTAGATCATTAAGGTAAGACTTTTTCCTTTATATAAAAGTTTTAAGTCTGCCTGATGATTAGAGACAATGACTGTAACTGCTAAAAAGAACTGTGCTGTTTAAGGAACCTGTGATTTTGCCAAATAAAATATAAAACATAGTATGATAAAAAAATAAAAAATAATTCAATTTAATTTGGCTTATTTAAATTCTCTGAAAAGTAAACCTCTAAAGTTATTTGATATGCTGGGATTGAGAAGGATCTTTTTTAGAAAAAAGACCATCTAGTCAAAAATTTGGGAGAATTAGCTGTAAGACGGTTAAACTATTATTTGCTGGTTGTCACTGTTTGGTGGTTGGATAATATGGCGAGACTGTTTAAAACGATGGCAGAGTAATCTCTAAAATATATCCAACACACGGAAGATTCGTACTCGAGGCGAGGAGGTGAAACACAAGCAAAGCTCGATTGACATGAGCGGTTAAGTGTGGCGAGTTCCCAGAGAAAGGGGTAAAGATAGTCTCTAAAACATTAACACGCTGGAGTAATACGAGTTAAAATAGTTAGGATCGCGTGCATTCCAATTTTGACCGTAAAGCTTTTCAAATTTTTGAGGATACTGATCCGAGTAAGCTTAAAGAAAGAAAGAAAAAAAAGGAAAAAGAAAACAAGAAATTAATCTGAGATAAAATCCACAAATATTTAAAAAAAAAGAAAAAGAAAGAAAGAAAAAAATTGTTTTGAGTTAACTGGAAACTAAACAAAATACTGAAAAACATTGGAGTTAACTTTTCTCTAAAATTTCTTTTGTTCTGTGAAGTGAAAAAGAGGGAAAGAGAGTGAGGCAGCCCCTCCCTTCAGAATTTGCTCCATACCTTCACACACACATATACTGTAGTTGGAGAAGGGAGGGAGAGAGAGAAGAAGGGTAGCCTCTCACACACACACACACACATACATAGCATACATGCACATATGCATACACACACATACATAGGCTTGCAGTTCTGAGCGCACACACATAATATACAGAGAGAGCGAGAGAGAAGCAGAGTACCATAGCCCCACCCTTACAGAAACACACACACACATCCCTGCTGTTCTGAGCAGCACAAAGTAACTTTGCAAGATGGCAGAAAGTGACTGTAACAGCAGAACAATTTCGGCTTGGTACCTTGAAAGAAAGAGCAAGAAACAAGCTAAGCTTTTGAAAAAAGGACTTGACATAAATGCAAATATGGATGCACAGTTACACTGGTTCGAGTCTCAAAAAGACAAGATAAAATCACAAGCATTTCCAATACTGGCAGCTCATTGGATTGTAAAGCAAGGTGGAATTTGTTGTAATATAAATGGCGGTCCAGTTCCACTTGTTGAAGTAATGAAGCCTCAAATTGAAGCATTTAATAAGTTGAACAAAATCATGTCAATTAAATGTTCAGATGGAGAAAATACAACCAATGATGATTCGTTTGATCCAGATTGGACAAATATAATAACTGAAGCGGAAAGAAAATATTCACAAGCATCAGTGAATTCTGCAACCACAGTAACGCCTCCTCCTTACAAACCAATCTATCCAGCTTTGCCTGAACAATATACAAGTTCATCTAAACCTTTGACACAGCCTCAAGCTTCGAGATCAAATGGAGGTCCAGTTGACAAGATGTACATTGCATCTGCACAAGCAGCTCCAATAATAACAAGATCTAAATCAGCCCAGCCAAACAGAGACATGCTCCGATGTACACCAGCTCGTAATTATGGATCTGACTGGGATGATGAGACAAGAGATGACGACATGATCACAGTTGACAAGATCGGTCCTGAATTTTCTTCACCTGATGTTAAAAGGGAAGACTTACAATCTGAAATGATGACAGAAGAGAGACCATTCACACCAGGAGAACGTCAAGCCATTCTCACAGCCTTGCCTCCTCTGAAGCGACAAGATCCAAACACAGAGTTTTGGCGAGAATTAGACTCTCTGGTTGAAGCACATCAAATGACATTAAAAGACATACACACCATTGTGAAAGCTAAAATCCCAAGAGACAGATGGGAACGCTTGCCAGCTTCGATAACCACAGCCCAATGGATAAATTTGTGGGTTGATGACCAAGGACGACCTCTAGGTCTTTGGCAAGCATTAGATGTGTTTCGAAAAGAAATCCAAGAAATCTTGGGAAGTGGAAAAATTCCATTCACATCAGTGACATTGATTAAGCAAAAGGATGATGAATCTCCAGATGAATATGCTCTGCGTAAGTGGAATGCTTACGAGAGATGGGCTTTCTGTGCGAAGAAACAACCTGACAGAGATGATGTGCAGTTCACTGACACACTTGTGGATGGCTTTAGCTCAAAATACCAACAAGCCTTATCACTTGGAGTCAATCCAGGTGAGACATATGATCAGATTATTCAATGGGCTGGGCGATTAGAGATGGCTATGAGATCAAACAATGAAGAAGGAAACAAGCCAAATCGAAGAGGAGTGGCAACAGCTCAATACAACATAAACACAGAGAAGTGGTTGAAGATTTGCAGTAACTGTGGGAAGCGTGGTCACTCAATAAAAGATTGTTGGGCTAAAGGAGGTGGAGCAGAAGGTCAAGGTCCATCATTTAAACAAGTCAGTTTGCAAAATCATGATGAAACCTCTCAAGGGAAGATGTGGACAGAAGAACAAGTTCGTCAGCTTATAGAGGGATTTATTCGTAACTGATGACTGGAGGAGCAATGATTCTACCTCTTGATACACCGCCACCTGCGGGAACGGGAGGAGATTCTACTTTGTTCCAAGAGAAGTTACGACATTATTTCACAATGTTGGACAAAGCTACCAAAGACAATAATAAGAAAGTGCGAGAAGCTCAACAGCAATGGGATGAAAAATACACCATTACTGACATTTCATACATTCCTGAGTTAGGCAAATTTGTTATGATCAAAATTATTGCTAGGGAAGTTTTAGAGTCTAGATAGTAGGGATCATATGAGATACTCTTAACAACCGATACAAGTGTTTGCTTTAAAGGGAGATGGTATCATTAGTCACAAGTTAAACCTTGCATAGTGAATGAACAAAATTATGAAGGTTAATGACCTGATATTGAGCATTGTTCATCCATTAGCTTTTAAGATTGGGAATAAAGAAGTGATGTTTAATTATTTCTCTGCTTCCATTTCAGGAATCAAGTTCATTGACATTGATTAGAGATGGTTGCAAGTGATTCTCGATACCCGACGACAATGGTATGCTTGTTTTTAATCTTACTTGGCATTTACCAAGAAAGCCAAGCTTTATGGACTCCTCGAGTTCAAGAAATCACTCGGAATGCAACTCTGAAATCTGGCCAACATTTTACTCTTCCCTTTATTTCCAAATGGGGATTATGGGATTGGGTGCCACGTAATGATAAAGACCTTGATAAATATCGTGAGGGCATCTATGGTGGATGTAACTTTCATCATCAATGTTACAAAAGTAGAATAATTTGGCCGGTGAAAGATGGGGGATATTCTGGTAGTGCTCAAAGACGAGAAATTTGTTCAAAAGAACAATGTGAAATTGTGGGGTTAGACCTCATAACATCTACTAATGTGGAAATGAACTTCATTTTGAATCGGACCCACATGCTTACAATATGGGATTCATTGGCCCAAGGCTGTATCTATCCCATAGTGTTACCATGTGAGGGGTTTCTAAGGGATACTACTTCAGGGACAAAAAGATTCAAGGGAAATTACGTAAGAGTTTGGCATTCAGAAGATGCAAATGAATATTGTGAGACTGAACTAGAAACTGGGGAAATTGGACGGTGTTTTTATCTTTCTGCGGAAAAGACAAACAAAGCTAAAACTTGCCCAAATACGACTACTGCACCAGCTCATGGTATCTTGTTAGCAAAAGAAACCAAAACCTTGATAAATGAAGCCCATATGGTGCGACAACGCATTAATTATAACTTGATATCTCTTCTTACCGTTTTTGATCAGTCCTATTGTGGAAATTTCACACAAATACGGAGTTGGTTGGAAAAAGAAATTAAATATTATACCTCTAAAGATCCTCTGAGAAGTCGAAATCGCAAATCTCGAAGTATATGGGGAGATATAGCGGGGGTATTTGGTTCTGTCAATTCAATTAGTAATACTGCTCAAATGAACCAACTAAGCGAATACACTCAGTGGGTGGGAACAATGACTGGGAAAGGACTCACTGAGGCTCTTCAAGGTTCTCTACATATTATAGCTGCGGGTGAGCATCTTAATAACGCAGCGAAGGAATTGGCAGATGCATTAACAAAATCGTCTAATTTTGAGACGCATCGTGCAACGTGTTTATTTCTGGCTCAAAATTTGAAGGATCAAATGGTAGAGGATATTCAAGTTATTCGAATGGGTCAAATTCCTGAGCGAATAGCGGAATCTGTGTTAGTGGTTTTCGGTAATCAACTTAATTTGACATCTGCTAAACATGTTCCATTAATTAAAATTGCCATTAATGAAAATTTGTTGTCAGGTTCTGGAACATTACCTTTGTTTATGGTATGGCCTCAATATGGGAAGCGTAATATTATGACAGTTAGACGATTCCAATCAATGGGGGTTAGACAAGGAAATTCAGTAATTAGATTAGGAAAGAATGGATATTGGGCTGAAGGTGATACACCAATGATTTCTACCACAGACTGTTGTGTTGAGGAACATGAGTGGGTAATTTGCTCATGCTCTACAATGTTCAGTTTATCTCTTAATGGTTCTGCAGTTTGGGAAGTAGTTCCTTTAGATCAAGCCACAGGTGCATGGCAGGTGTCAGAAGCACAGTGGTGCATATTACATGATGGAATAAGTGAAAATATGATATACGGAGGGAAGTTATGTCCAATTCCTCCTGATCCGTTTTGTCTTGAGATTCTATATCCTCTTTATTTGGGTGGAATTCATGTTCCACATGTGCAATTGTTGCAGTTAGAACCACAGTGGTGGAATAATGATTTAGTAGAGGAAAAGAATTATGAACTCTTTGAAATGGTTAAGAGAGTTAAAGGAAGTGTTAAGGCAGCTCAAGAGGAGGGAATTCAAGCAAGGGGTCATGTTATCGTAGCGAATGGAATAGCTAAGTTGATGTCTGAGACAAAATTAACTAAAATTCCAGGAAATCTGTCATGGTCAGAATGGATAGTTTTGACTATGGTAGTAGTCTTGGTGATTCTGTTAGCAATAAATCTCATCATATGTGTCACTAGGAAGAAAAGTACTAAACCTGTTAAATTGGTTATTACTAATCAAATGGATAGAACCAGGAACGAGAAATTCGGTGTGAAATAGGAGATTTTACACAAAACACAACCTCACAAACAATGATCACACGCTTACTGATTTTCTACCCCAAGGATAGGACCCTTTAACATCAACGTTATTTTAGTTTGTTGTTTTGGCCAGGAACTTGAGGAGTTAAGTAATTAACGAGTCAAGGCACTGGCAGAAGACTTATTAGGTTTTCTTTTCTTAGATGATTGGGGTTCATTCTTAAATGCTGACACATAGATGTTAAAATGAACACATAGTATACGGGGACATGACATGGGGGGTTCTTTGTTGTTTTGTTTTCTTTCCTGTTTCTATTCTTCTGTCTTTATGTTTTGTCTTGGTCTTTTGTACTTCCTTCACTATCGCTTCATTAGGTGGCCACTGGTGAAGTGTTGGTGTGGATCTTACTGACGTAGTTCCAAGAGGAGGGACTGAAGACTCAAATTTCATCATTTAATGTTGTTTTTAGTATTATTATTACTTTTTATTAATATTCATAATCAGTAGTATTATGTATCTCTTTTATATTTTTTATATACATTCATAATTGTTTGTACTCAATGTATTTTGTGAATATGTGGGAGAGACTTTGGGAGACTTTGGACTGAATTGTGTGCTGAGTTGGAGACTGAAATGTATATGCAGGGTATACATTCCTATGTTAATGGAAACCATATGTTCATCTGCTGAATGTATGGTCGCTATGGTGATGTAGTTTTTTTCCTTGGTCAGTGGTATAAAAACCAAACCCTTTTGTCCAAAAATCAGGAAGAGATGGAAATGTAGAGAAGATGACTGAGAAGCTGAATTAGACCTTCGCTTGGTCCATTGTCTCTTCCTCCTATGTTTTATATAATAAATAAATAAGAGATCTCTTGGCAAAATCACTGGTGTCTGTTTCCATGAAACTAAACAACAGGGGAAAGCCAGATTTTTAAATCAACACCTGGGTCTTTCCGTGAACTGGGACAAGAGCTCTCTAACCCCCAGCCAGTCTATCACTTTTCTGGGTATAGATCTGGATTCTGCGGCGATGACGGCCAGATTGTCAACACAGCGTGCACGCTGTGTTCGACACCTCGCCGTTTCCATTCAAGTGGGAAAAGTTTTTCCCCTGAAAACCTTTCAGAGGCTTTTGGGCCATATGGCGTCAGCCGCAGCGGTCCTGCAGCTGGGTTTACTTCGAATGCGCCCTCTTCAATGCTGGCTAAAGTCGGAAGTGCCCCGCAAAGCATGGATTTCGGGCCGTGCACCAGTCAGAGTGACTCAGCGCTGTGTTTCAGCCCTGCAGCCCTGGCTGGCGGCCGAATGGTATCAGCGGGGAGTGACGATGGGGGTCATCGCACACCGCAAAGTGGTCTCGACAGACGCGTCCAACATGGGTTGGGGAGCGACTCACGAGGGCAGTCCGATTTGCGGCCCATGGTCGAATACGGAGAAAAGCCTTCACATAAACTGTCTAGAGATGCTGGCGGTCGAGAAAGCGCTGAAGCACTTTCTACCGCTTCTACGGGGACACCATGTGCTAGTTCGCTCGGACAACATGTCAGTGGTGTCTTATGTGAACCGCCAGGGCGGTCAGATCCAGAACCCTGCGCGCTCTCACAGAGCGCCTCCTATCCTGGGCTCAGGGCCCGCTGCGCTCCCTAAGGGCAGCTCATGTACCCGGTCGTCTGAACGACGGGCCGGACAGACTGTCCAGGGACAACGTTCCCCCAGGGGAATGGTCTCTACACCGCCAGACGGTCCAAACGCTTTGGCGTTGTTTCGGCGAAGCGGAGATCGACCTCTTCGCCGCGAGCGAGAACGCTCAGTGCCAGAGGTTTTTCTCAAAACACGAGGACGCGCTGGCCCAGACCTGGCCCAGCGTTCCCCTGTATGCGTTCCCCCCGATCTCGATGCTGCCTCAAGTGCTAGCGAGGATCAGGGAGGCGGACTGCGCAGTGCTCCTCATAGCGCCGCGCTAGGAAAACCAACCGTGGTTCCCCGAGCTAATGAGACTGGCAGACACAGCCCCATGGCCGATTCCGGTGAGGAGAGATCTTCTCTCTCAAGCCCGAGGATCGATTCTGCATCCCCATCCAGAGCACTGGTCTCTGCATGCGTGGGAAATCAACGGATATTCGTTGATCTGCCAGAAGGGGTAATTAACATGATCACGCAGTCCAGAGCCCCCTCGACGAGGCGGCTCTATGCGTCTAAATGGTCGGTGTTTAGCAAATGGTGTGTGGAAAAGGGTTCTAATGCTCAGTCCTGTGGAGTCCCACAGGTATTAAACTTTCTCCAAGAGATGTTGGACGCGGGCAGGTCCCCCTCCACGCTCAAGGTTTACGTCGCGGCCATAGCAGCGTTCGCCGATTCGGCACGCGGCCGCTCACTGGGCAGGAACGAACTCATTACCCGCTTTCTGAACCCTCCTCGGCCCCCGTCAGTCCCTATTTGGGACCTGTCTCTGGTCCTAGAGTCCCTAAAAGTGCATCCCTTCGAGCCTTTGGACTCTGTGGAGTTGAAATACTTGACGCTTAAAACCGTTTTTCTGCTAGCTCTGGCTTCAGTCAAACGAGTGGGTGATTTGCATGCGCTGTCCGTCAGCGCGTCGTGCCTCGAGTTTGGACCTAACGACTCGTTAGCCATTCTCAAACCGAAGCACGGTTATGTCCCCAAAGTGTTAGGTACTCCCTTTAGGGCTCAAGTCATTACCCTATCGGCCCTGCCGTCATCCGGCAGTGAGGAGGGTGTTAACCGCCTTTGCCCGGTCAGGGCGTTAAGGTGTTATGTCATGCGCTCTGCAGCCTTCAGGCTCTCAGAGCAGCTTTTCGTCTCGTTTGGAGGGCGCGCTAAGGGTCGCGCCGCCTCGAAACAGACGCTATCCAGATGGATAGTGGATGCTATTGCAGCAGCATATGCGTCAAAAGACCTGCAATGTCCGTTGGGCATACGGGCTCATTCCATCAGAGGCATGGCCTCATCGTGGGCATGGTCCAGCGGGATTTCCATTCATGACATTTGTATGGCGGCGGGCTGGGCGTCCCCCTCTACATTTGTTAGGTTTTATAACCTGGAAGTTCCCGCCCTGCAGGCTAAACTTCTGTCAGTCTAGTCGTGTTCATGTCCTGCTCATGTGTGCAGGCTGTATTATCGATTAGCTTGTCTGTTGAGCTGCACGCTCAGGGTATCAGTATGCATAGACCGGCCGTGCCGTTCTTGTGTTCCCTAGGTGTGCTTATGAACATGTGTTGGCCCGCACCGCTGGCCACCTGTCATTTCACCTCTATGCTTTTCATAAAGAGTCATATGTGTTCGTTAGGCACGCACGGCGTGGACAAGGGGTTCCCGCAGCGTAAGCAAGCTTACGCAATACGAGAGAACCTCTCGTAAGAGAACGATACTTGGTTACTCACGTAACCTCGGTTCTCTCTAGAGAGGGAACGAGTATTGCGTTCCCTGCCGTGCTTAAAGCCTATAGCTCGTGTCGCTTCATTCGACAGAAAACAGAGAATATAGCCTACGAGCCTTCCTTATATACGCTCTGACGCCGCCCATTCTGGCGGGCTGTGACGCGCGCGCCCTCATTGGGCGTGACGTCACGCCAGGCTCACTGGTAGGCTTAAGCAGTTGCCGCGCGGCAGCCAATGAGCGTGCAGTATGCCGCTCTAGCTCAGCTGCCTGCAGCTGCACTGCGTTGACAAAATATGAAATTAAGGATAATTTTTGGCTTCAGTATCTCGAGAAAAGAAGACTTTTCCCGCAGCGTAAGCAAGCTTACGCAATACTCGTTCCCTCTCTAGAGAGAACCGAGGTTACGTGAGTAACCAAGTATCGTTTTCCGTCGTAAAAAGTTTTCTGGTCCCGGGAAAAGATCATGAATGTCATCACGTGA
The DNA here is from genome assembly GCA_022828995.1 of Vimba vimba. Lineage (NCBI taxonomy): Eukaryota > Metazoa > Chordata > Actinopteri > Cypriniformes > Leuciscidae > Vimba > Vimba vimba. Next base: position 565,395 of record JAKKIH010000026.1, on the reverse strand, counting down.
CACAATTGGTAATACTGCTGCGCTGATGTTTGCAGCTAGGATGATTTAAAAACATATTTAACAATAATGCCAGATCAATTTTGTCCATATGCAGAGTAATGTAAAAAAAAAAAAAGTTTTAGTTATTTTAGATTAACAATTGTTTTAAGACAGTTATTTATATGCATCAATGTGCCAGTTTGGTTTGAAACAGGCCTATCACTTTACTAGGGGTGTAACGGTACGTGTATTCGTACCGGACCGTTTCGGTACAGGGCTTTCGGTTCGGTGCACGTGTGTACCGAATGACTGAATGCAATATTTTGTGTGCGGAACATAGGTACATTTTCGTGTTTCCACACGAACATATTAAGTGGCGGAAGTCTCCGCGTTCAGCGCAAATCCCGCCCTGCAGCTGATTCTAATGTTTTACCAGTGTTTTACCCGTCGTCACTGTAACCTAAACCAAAGAAATAGACTGCAGGGCGAAAAAAAGCTTTTCCGCTCCGTGTGCGCCGCTGCACTCTCCGTTCCGTGTGTGTGTGTGTGTGCGTGCGCGTGCGTGCGTGCGTGCGTGTGTGTGTCGGCCCGCTGCGCTCTCTGCTCAATGTTCGAGTCCGTGTTTGCGCTGCGCGTTCTGCTCTGTCGTTAACGGCCCAAACACTCCAATCATGTACCGATCACGCACTGGAAAAGCAAAGTCCGCTCAAATAAGGTGAAATTTCTCAGTAGTACACTTCTGTTTGCTGAGCTGGTATAGTTATGCTGGCAACAATGGTAAAATGACCTGCTCTGATCACATGCTCTGGTAATAATAGCTTTGTACTATAGCTTTGGACTATATTTTATTTTGATAATTAGTAAAAAAAGTGGGGGAAAAAATCTTAAATTGATTATGTTGATTGATTATTGAAAAATAATAATACATTGATATATCTATGTGTAATATTATTTTAATATAGGGCTATTTTCTGTTCCTTTTTTCCCCGTGTTTCATTTAATTAGGTGATTATAAGTTTAATTATTGATGATTACAAGCTTGGAGGAATTGCAATTAATTACAGCAAATTGTGCAATTAATTAATTCTTTTTTTTTATCGATTCCCAGCCTTAATTTTTAAATATGAGCAGGCGTACAAGCTGGGATTGGTAATGCTGCACTGTAATCATAGTTATTTATTTATATTTTTCATTAAATTTATTATGTGATATTGGTTTGAGACTGAGAGTATTTTATTTAGTGGAGAACTTTGCAGCAGTATTTTATTTCTTATTCTTTTTTTTATTTTATATGTATTTTATTATATTTTATTAAAAAGTGTTTAAAAAAGTGTAAACAAATTGTTAAAAAAGTTTATAGTAATAAACAACCTGCAGTTTAATGTTTGCATTTCTTTCCCTTACTGTACCGAAAATAAACCGAACCGTGACTTTAAAACCGAGGTACGTACCGAACCGTGATTTTTGTGTACCGTTACACCCCTACACTTTACATTGAATTATTTTTGGCATTCATTATAATAGTCCAGTGATTTTTTTTTTCTATGCACAAGGAGTCATATGATATGATGATATGAAATCTGATTTAACCATCATCAAGTCAGTGTGTGATTTCATGAAACAGAAAAAACGACAGACTTATGCTGCCTAAACGTGCTATCGGAAATTTCCGATTTCCAAGTCCTGATTACAAGCTCATCGCTTTCAAATTTTGACTTGAGAGGGCGTCCATGTTCAGGAAACTATTTACAATAATTCCGATAGCACGTGGAGGCAGCAGAAATCCACAAGAACTGTGACGTTATAACCCTAAAATCTCCAAAACAATTAGAGAAATCTACCTTTGTCAGATATCTTGTACATACAAAAATCTCACTGGATTATTACAATTAACAGCAAAATTTCTTGTACAAAAATCTCACTGGATTATTCCCACTAAGCAAAATTATGTCCAAAAGACGTCTTTGTCACAAAAGCGTATGTGGCGAGGGGGGCGTGGTTTTGCGGAGTCTGTAGCGGGAGAGAGAGGACGGAACAGAGCGATGAGTAAGTAGGTCAAGTGCAGATGATGAACACATGTGTCTGATTTCAGTAATTGGCGTGGAGAGACCGGATATAAACCGGAGTGAGAGAGAGAGTGGAGAGAGACAGACTGGGACCTTGTGGACTGTTGCTGCTACCTCATGAGAGAGATCACCGATTTAATATTCTGAATTATTGATTGTTTTGTGGCTGTGCTTGTGCACGGTGAATGCGCTGTGTGCGCACCTTTTCTTTTTGTTTATTTTTCTAACGTGAATAAAACAAGCGTCCCAGTTCAGCTGACCCCTGTCTTCTTCCTTATTTAAGACTGAACCTCATCACAGCGTACTTTGAAAATACGTCCACTGAGGAGCCAGAATGAAAATTTTTAATGACGTCTTTTTTTGACGTGTTCTGCACGTCCGATATAGCCTGGGTGCCAGCCCGAACCCCGCCCACAACATTTTTTGGTCGGGAAGTTCGGTCTGGACTCGATCCATTGAGGAGTAATTATGCTCGGCTCCCAGAAGGCCGAGCCAATCAAATTGCCAGGGCGGGCTTTAATCGATGATGGACAGATGATCTGCGGTTACGTAATCACCCACGCCATCACAAATGCGAGAAGATTTATTTGCTTTATTGTCGAGATCTAATCCTAAACGGAGAACTTGTTCTTATATTCATACACCTTTTGTATTTCTCTCAAAAATGCTATTCGTGCTTGTAAGTACTCCGCGAATTTTTTCATTCTTTTTACAACAACGGCAAAGATCGTTTACACTCATTACTTTACTATTTCTTCCAGCGTGTGTGCAGTTGAGCTCTGTTGACAACTATGCATCGCTCAACATACGTCACTTACTGCGTTGCTCTGATTGGTTGTAGGTCTATCCAATTGTGAAGGAGTGCAGAGTTTGTTTGTTTTTCCTGGTTCGGTTAAGACACGCCTCATAATCAAAGCCCTATGGAGCAGTATCAGACTCACATTCTGCCTAGAATATGAGTATGACGAAGTCAGGCTACGTCCGATATAGACGTTCATGGAACCTCCGTATAAGGTTAAAAACTAGTTCAAATGTGGTCATTGTGGACATAAACGTCATTTATGGTCTCATTTAGACATAATTTATACTGTTTCAGGACCAAATAAACACTCTCAGGATGCATTAAATTAAAACTCACATTTATTTCAATTTAATTTCCATTTGTAATTGCAAAGCAACAGACAGTGTGTGTTTATCTAAAAATCATTAAAATAAAAGAAACTTCACTCACACCTTTAGATAACTTAACATCTGTAATTCACACATGTTTGGATCGTGAGAGAAACCAGATCTGAAGGATAGACTTTCTGGCTCAGACAGTGTTTCCCACTGAGCTGCTTAAACTGCCATTACCTGCAGACATAAAATACACTATTTATGTCAGAAGATCTTATTGAGAATTAACAGGTGTGTTAACAAATATGAACATCTAAACCTCTGTTAATTCTCAATAAGATCTTCTGACATAAATAGTCAAAGTATCTGTATTTTATGTTTTATTTTATTCCAAACATGTGTGAATTACAGATGCTAAGTTATCTAAAGGTGTGAGTGAAGTTTCTTTTATTTTAATGATTTTTGGACAAACACACACTGTCTTTTGCTTTGCAATTACAAATGGAAATTAAATTAAAATAAATGTGAGTTTTAATTGAATGCATCCTGAGAGTGTTTATTTGGTCCTGAAACAGTACAAATTATGTCTAAATGAGACCATAAATGACGTTGAAAATATGTCCACAATTACCACATTTGAACTAGTTTTTAACCTTGTACAGAGGTTCCATGAACTTCTATATCGGACGTGCAGAACACGTCAAAAAAAGACGTCATTAAAAATTTTCATTCTGGCTCCTCAGTGGACGTATTTTCAAAGTACGCTTATGTGAAAAGATGTCTTTTGGACATACATTTGCTTAGTGGGTTACTATTAATAGCAAAATGACAGTTTGAAAGTGTAAACGTATTTGTGACTGGCACACTATAAAGCATTTTTAGTGAAGAATCAATAACATGCCTAAGACTTTTTACATGTGCACTGAACTAAGCGAATACAGCAGAGTCTGAAGCAACATTAAAACGTAACATACCTTGTAAAGTGGACCGTGTCACTGAATCAAGCTGCTCCATAAATACCACCTGAATGGAAATTAGAAAGTTCAAACGACTATTTGCTACCTTTAAAGCTACACTGTAACTTTTTTAGTTGATTCTTAGCAAAAAAACACTTAGTTCTTTCAAAAATATATGTGCTCATTAATGTATATTTACTTCTTTCAAGTAATAAAGTATTCTCTTAAGTTTATAATCTGCCATTGAAAGTACATACGGGTGAGGGGTTCGAATGCCGGTCGCCATGTTGCCCCTCCATCTTGAAACTACATTAGCCAAAGAGGGACATGCCTGTAAATTCAAGCTTCGCCTTTTGCGTTTTTCACTCAGTGACACCGTGACGAATGCGAGAGGGAGATTGGCAGATTTGAAAGATGTGTGTGTGTGTGTGTGTGTGTGTGTGTGTGTGTGTGTGTGCGTGCGTGCGTACTCACATTTGAAAGAGAGAATTAAAACGTCAACGCGACAGACAAATCAGCAAGACCATAGTCAATATTGGAGTAACTTTTCCCAGATGGAAAGAGCTGAGGAGAAGATTTTAAAACGGACGCCGAGGTTGCCTGCTTTCTTCTCGATAGGTAATTCAGCCTGTTGTAATTCATTTGTGTAAATTCGAAGTTTTATAGTTGCTTGTCTAACCATAGCATGGTTGTGCATAACGCCAGAACGACCTCTAGTATAACTTCATCCTCGCGTCAATGGTGAAAAAGTATTGTTTACCTTGTAACATAAATCTGTGCTGCGACGGATCACAGGTGATGAATAGTTTTAAAGGCGCAATTTTTTAAGCTATATAAAAAAAGGACACTGTAAATTTTAGTTATTTTTAATTGCTTTTACTTTGTACACATTGTAACGTTAGCCTAATCTGATTATGCTGGGATAGCCGATTCCAAGGGTGACGTTTACCTCCTGACATGTATCTGTCCTGTAGTTTTATTCATTTTAGACGTATTGTTTATTATTGTCATGGACGTAGTCGATAACTGGAAGCCATGTTAATCTTGGAATAATGCGGCCACCGTAGGAGTTAAAACGCCCTCGGAATTGAGAGGAACAGAAACTAATATTCACTGGGTAGTCATATACAATTTCACCGCTAGATGGGGGTAAAAATCACACAGTGTAGCTTTAACGTTAAGTTACTTGGTTGTGACATCAAATATGAAAGAGAGGCAAATAAATGTATTTAACCAGTAATTTTCTATTAACTAAGACTACAATGTCATATTTCGAACTCACTATTTGTACACGCTAATTATCAGAACGTATATCTTTCTTTCTTACATTCATACAAAACTAAATGATTTGATTAACAAATAAAAAATATTAAAAAATTGTTCTTACTTACCTTCAAGCGCTCAAATTTGTGAAAACCGCGAAACTGGTACAAGTGGTAACGGTCGTTCGGTCCAGTGACTTAAATTTAAGGGCGGTTCCATTACGCTCCATCCGTAGGGTTTAAAACCATAGACATATAAAACCTGTTAAATTATAATATTTTTAACATTTCAAAATATTACATATTTAAATTTTGTGTTTTTTCATCTTAATATACCTTCCCTGAGTACAACATTTAAAAACTCTAAAGGAATAATGCTTTATGATTTCACCTATTTTATATCCAATGGAATATTCCGCTGCCTTGATTGGATTAAAAAGTTTAATCACTTCATTTCTTCTGATTGCTTTCGGCGGGACAGGAACATATGGGAATGGAGTAAAAATATGATTTATTAAACTAAAAGTTCAGATTTTTCCACTTAAAATGATTTGGCATTGTGTTATTTGCTGCCTCTTTGTGGCATTGTCGTTAAGAGCTCTGCTGAGTCACATAAACACTGTGCATAGTTCCAGCCCGGATTTCCATGTGATCTGTGGGATTGATGGTTGCGCTCAGGAATATCGAGTCTACAACTCATTTTACTATCATGTCAAACGGAGGCATTCTTCGCATTTTATCAGTCACAAATCGAGGTCAAGTGGAAGCCAAACTTCAGCTCAAGCTAAAGGGAACAATTGTTGTGCGTGTGCATCTGCAGATATTGGAATCCAAGTGGAAGAGAGATTTTTCGAGAATTTCGGTATCCCACTTCAGCCAGAATTTTTGCCAAATGAACATGATGTGTCCAGCATACCAGGAAATGGCAACGACGAGGACGATTTTAACTCTAGCGGTGGCCAAGCACCAGACATCGCCGATTCCACCAGCTCTGCCGATGGCGCTGCGTTTACACCGTTGACTGAACCAGAACAAGAGGCAATGCACGTAAGTTGACACAATTTTACAAATAAAACCTGACTTTCATGGGTAACGTGTATCAGCATTAGGGGTGTGCATGTGCAATATCACGATTTTTGATCACGGACGATTAAAATGCTTCCATGATCTGCTTATGAAAAAATATCGTAGTATCGTGCTATCAGTTGTAGTTCTGGTGCCTCCGTCTAACAATGCGACATAGTGACATTCACAGCACATTTTAACACAGAGATAGTTAACGTTACGTTACACTCACGGGACACTGCACTTCACAAAAGTTGTGTTTTGCCGGTTAAACATTTCATTCGCGTGCTGATGCGCAGTTCTAACATGCGCTTTTGTGTGTCAAAGCCTGTCAAAAAGTTATCTTTTAAGTCTTATTGTGTTAATACAGTTTCTTATGTCTAAAATGAAAGCTAACATTTTAGAGAAAATAGAGTGCATGTCATGCCTGTATATTAGATGCGATTAGGTCTTAAAGCGACAGTAGCCTAATAGTAAACTTGCTGCCGCTTGTCTATGGAGCTAGAAAAAAAAAAGTTTGAGAGAAAAAGTTATCACACTGATAGCAAAAAAGCATTTCATGAGAGAAAAAAGAATATTTGAGAGAAAAAGTTTTCATACCAATAGCAAAAAATAATAATATTTGAGACTAAAAAAAGTTTTGAGAGAAAGTATTTTCTCATAGAACATAAAAAAATATAAATTTGAAATTTTTAAAAGAGAGAAAAAAAAAACTCTCTCAAAATACTCAAAAAACTCTCAAATATATATTTTTTTGCTATCAGTGTGAAAACATTTTCTCTAAAAAAAAAAAAGTGTTTCTCTCAAAACGCTTTTCTTTGCTCTCGATGCAATTTCTTGCTCTCGTGTCAGGATTTTGCTTTCACTGTGAAAATTGTGTCATGGGCGGGGCCACGTTCCTATTGGCCAGTCGGGTGAGCATCGTCTTGTCTTTGGGAGTCAAACTGAATCATTACACCATTGTTCGGTTCACCGGCATAGATGCCACCTCTACCTTAGTTGAGCACAGACACTCCATGTTTGGGTAAGATGATGACACACACAACTCAATGGGTAGCTGGCTGAGCAAGTTCAGCATCACTAAAGATTAAAGCTATTAAAAATAGCACTCATATTCATGAATGAATGTGTATTATATTATGTAGCAACAATGAGTTGTTTTAGGGAATTAGCAACTCAAATGAGGAGTAATATTCATAAGATGATGAATATATATGTAGCGCCCCCTAGTGCTAACCAATACCAGAACAGGGCAACTAACATCTACAGTATCTAGGTCCGGGGTGTGGTCTGCCTTGAGTGACTCACAAAAGAGTATCGTGTTGAACAGTTGACAGTTTTATTGCATCAGGGAACACAACAATGAACACAGTACTATAATGTACCAAGAATTAAACTAAAATAAAACAAAAATAGAGCTCTTTCAATAATAAAAGAAAAAGAAAATGTCCGTGTGAGCTGACACTTCAGCTCAATGCTCCTTTAAATTGAGGAGTATGAAATTGAGTTCAGAGTTCAGTTCCTGGTCCTTTTGTGTGTGTGTGTGTATAAAGTTCAGTACTACTACCCGGGTAGAGTTAATAGCGTAAGTGTATTCTTATCTGTATCCTGTCTGAACGAAACTAGTCCGACGTCCTCGGTGGCTGGTCCCACGGCTGGCCACACCGATCTCACGTCCACTCACCGTCACTCTGGGCTGGGCTCGCCATCTTTGATTCGTCTATTTCTCTCGTAGTGATCAAAATAACAAAAAAAACAACCTACACAAGCAGTGTAAAGTAGTAAGTTATTCTGTTCTATTTCTCCATTTCCAACATGAGATCTCATTAACTTATTTCTGTCATTTAGTGCATTTTACAGCATATGACCAATGGCTAAAGACATACCTTGCTTACTGTAAAATGAATTACCACATGTAATGGCAACTGGTATTTTAGCACTAAATACATATCATGAACTTCTATACATCACAATTTGCACTTAACATTGACAAATTATTTATTTATCATCACATTTATATGTAACATCATTTTTCCTTAGCTGCTTTTAAGGTAACACACATCTTAATATTAACGCTTTTCAACATGAATTGAATTAAATTATCAGTGCTAACACATTTAACATTGTAATAAACCAAATCAAACACTGTAGTTGGCTACAAATCATTAGTGTGCCATTAGTATTTAACTCCATTAACTAAACGTTTTAATACCAACAAAAATTAATGTATTGCACTTTAGTTTCAAACACTTCAACCAAGCTATAAATCCTCCTTAATACAATGCAAACTATTAGCTTGGCACTTAGCCATTAATGATTAATGTTAGCGATTAGCTAGCAATCTTTTGAGAGCATAAATACAATGATACAATATGCACCAAAGTACACTGAAACATTAGACAACAGTCTTATAACCCCGATTGGTTTTTTATGTTAAGTATCTGAACTTTACAGTGATTTTTTTTTCTGCTCACTGAGGTTAACAACAGGCTAGCAAAAGAAATGTTTAAACTCACCAGAGTTTCAAACAGCAACAACCCGACTGAGGCTGCTCCTCTCGTGCTCACAGTTGATGCTCTACTAATAAAGGAGCTTATCAGTGTAGATGCGTGTATATAATCAAAGTTTCACACTATTATGTTGCGTTACATACCAGCAATTGTTCACAGCTTACACGCGGTTTCAGGAAGAGATCTACCAAAACATAAAAACTGCGCGTAGCACTCTCTACCAATCCTGATACAGTCTGTTTATGACGCTCTAGTGTATTGCGCTCTCTGGTGGGAAAACATAGAACTACACCTCTAAACAACATATATGGTTTTAGCAACCCTATGTTTCATATGGGTTACACCCTCCCCCCTTGACTCTGCATGGGTCCCTTCATGCTTGGATATGGGGTCCCTTTGGAAACTATCATTACCCCCAACGATGTCAAATGCTTGGTTAAAGCTCTCTAAAAGACTCTGTGCAAGGGATATTAAGGGTTTCCCCAATTGAATGTACTGGAAACGGTCTGGTGGCCGCCGTGACCTCTCAGATTTGCGTGTAGGGTCATCTGTTTCTCCATCCTCAATATTTTCACTTTTCTCTGTGTTTTCAGTTGTCTCAGAGGTTTGTGTTTGAGGCAACTCGTTTTGCTGAACTTCATCAACAGCTTCTCCATTTACAGGGTCCTCTAGACTAACAGGAGAACCATCACTGTCATACTCAATAACCGCTGGAATTACATTCGTCACGCCCGGTGAAGTTACATCTTTCCCGGTAGCAGTTTGCTCATCCATAATCTCTGGCTCATTTCCTTCAATCATCTCAGGAGGTGTCCCATCAGGTTCTGCAGGTGACTCAGGGGGACTGCCTACAATAGGCTCATCCTGAGGCTGGGAGTTTGAGGAGGTCATTGGCATAACTGGTAAATTGTTACCCCCTGCGGCTGGAGTTAAAGTGGTTTGCTGCCTCTTGGGAATTTCATACACCTGAAAGAACCTTTCCTCAGGAATGACAGACAGCTGGGTAGGACAAAAGGGTGAATCATCCTCAGACTCTGAGTGCTCTTCAAGTGGCTGAGTTTGACTACGCCTAGCTCTTGGCCGATGGGCCTTTGGTTCGGGCTGTTCCGTTTCCTCTGTTTCAGATAAATCACCACAAGGGAGTAGGAGATCCCTATGTAGGGTGCGACTGGGACCATCTCCGTTCAGGGGGTGTACTGTGTACACAGGTAAGTCGCCCATCTTTTTCAGAACTTTGTACATAGTGGGCTCCCACTTATCTGCAAGCTTATGTTTGTTTCTCAACCGCAAGTTCCTTACTAACACTTGGTCACCTTCCTCTAGCTTTGATTCTCTTACTGCTTTGTCAAAGCGACGTTTGTTTCTCTCAGCAACCTTTTGTGAATTCCTGGTGGCGATTTGATAACTCTCCTCAAGACGTGCTTTCAGGTTTCTCACGTACTGGGAGTGAGATTTAGGAGCACCATCTTTAACAGGTAAGCTAAAGGCAATATCTACTGGTAACCTTGGCTGGCACCCGAACAGCAACTCATACGGACTGAAGCCAGTAACCTCGTTCTTGGTGCAATTATAGGCATGAGTTAGGGGTTTTACATAGTCACGCCAGTGATTTTTATCCTTTTCTCTCAAGGTTCCTAACATGCCTAGCAGTGTTCGGTTGAATCGTTCGACTGGGTTTCCCCTCGGATGATAGGGACTTGTGCGTACTTTGGTAATGCAGGCTAGGGTACAGAGCTCTTTGATGAGTTGAGACTCGAAATCCCTGCCCTGATCATTAAGCAGACGCTCTGGAAACCCGTAGTGCACCAAATACTGCTCCCAAAGACACTTTGCAACTGTTGTAGCCTTCTGGTCTTTGGTTGGTATGGCAACAGCGTACTTGGTAAAGTGATCTGTTATGACCAAGATGTCTTTGGTGTTGCAACTGTCAGGCTCCAAAGATAAAAAGTCCATGCATACCAATTCCATGGGACGAGTTGTCTGGATATTCACAAGAGGTGCTGATTTTTTTTTGGTGTTTTTCTCCTTACACAACGTCCACATGACTTGATCTTTTTCTCCACGTCAGTAGCCATCTTAGGCCAATAAAATCTTGATCGGACCAAGTCGAGAGTTCTTTCCAGACCCATATGCCCCATATCGTCGTGGAGGCATGTAAGAATAGCGGACCTTAGGGGCTCAGGAGCCACAAACTGGTAAGTGGTGTCGTCTTCTGATCGGCGGGTTCTGTAGAGGAGACCATTTCTCAACTCCAACCGTTTCCATTCCTTAAGCATTAACTTAAGTTCCAGAGAATCGGGACTGGGATTGGGGTTTGCTTCATCTCCAACCTCCAACAGGTTGACAACATGACCAATGACTGGGTCAGACCTCTGATGTTGCTGGAGTTCTGCCTCACTGTATGTAGGTATGGTAGAACAACCCACCGCTTCCTCATCTGCATAGATGTCAGGCACTGCGTCCGTGTGAAGGGCAAGGGACTCTACTAAGGTGATAGAAGGTAGGTTGTTGTCAGCCTCACTTAAAAGATGGCGGTGCCACAAGACATTGACTGTGTCAGCTGGAATGTCTGCTTGGGCAGGAGATGAAGACAGATGGTGAGAAGCAAATTGTTTAATTCGCTCTCTTTCCTCAAGAGAAACATGGTCATCGGCCAGAGTGTCACAGGGCCGCCTGGAAAGGCCATCTGCGTCTTGGTTGCTTTTCCCAGCCCGATACTTTATGTTAAAGTCGAAGGTGGAAAGTGAAGCTAGCCAACGATAACTGGCAGCATCAAGTTTGGCTGACTTTAGCACATATGTTAACGGAATGTTGTCTGTTACAACCGTGAATGTGTTTCCATAGACATAGTCTTGGAACTTTTCCACAATGGACCACTTCAAAGCTAGAAATTCCAGCTTATGGGCTGGATACCGCTTTTCACTTGGCGAAAGCCCTCTGCTAGCATAGGCGATTACTCGCATTTCACCATCCTGTTCTTGGTACAGGGCAGCCCCAAGACCAGAAGTGCTTGCGTCTGTATGAAGAACATATGGTAGTTTTGGATTAGCGAATCCAAGTACTGGTGAGGAGGTGAGTTTGTCTATAATCGCCACAAAAGCTTCTTGGCAAGCAGGTGTCCACCGGTCGGCAAAGGGTTCTTTGGGGTTGAAGAACCTCCCAGGGCATGGTGTTACTTTTCTACCCTTCCTGTAAGGTGGGTAACCCCCGGTGAGGTCATTCAAGGGTTTGACTATTTTGGAATAGTCCTTTATGAACCGGCGATAATATCCTGCGAAGCCTAAGAAGGACTTGAGCTCGCTGAGGGTTTGTGGTCTTGGCCAAGTGCGGAGTGCACTGACCTTTTCGGGATCAGTCTCCACCCCTTTGCTGGAAACAACGTGCTCTAGATAGCGCACTGAGCCTTGGAAGAACCGACACTTTGCTGGAGAAAGTTTCAAGCCATTTTCTCTCAATTGCTGAAGGACATGTAAAAGTCTGGTTTCATGTTCTTCTAATGTACTTGAAAACACAATGATGTCGTCCAAGAATATGAGTACTTCCTTCAGATGGAGACTGCCCATACACCGCTCCATTAATCGTTGGAAAGTACTAGGAGCTTTGGTGATGCCTTGGGGCATACGGTTGAACTCGTAAAAACCCAAAGGGCACACAAAAGCAGTCTTAGGCTTGTCACGTTCCTCCATCTCAATCTGATAATAACCAGACTTGAGACCCATTACTGAAAACCACTTGGATCCAGCAAGGGCTGAGAATGCTTCCTCAAGGTTAGGGAGAGCATATGCATCTCGTATCGTCAACGCATTTAGCTTGCGATAGTCAATGCAAAGGCGGACTTCTCCATTTTTTTTCCGGACCACCACGACTGGCGATGAGTAAGGGGACTCTGATTCTTGAATCACTCCTGCATCCTGGAGTGTTTTCAGATGTTTCCGTACTGCCTCATAATCGTTTGGGTGAATTGGTCTGGACTTTTGTTTGAAGGGTGTTTCGTCTTTCAGGTTTATGTGGTGCTTCACTTTGGATGCGTGTCCAAAATCGAGATCGTGTTGGGCGAAAACATCAGCATAAGCATGTAGACTCTGGGTTATCCTATCCTTCCACTCTTTTGGGAGAGGGGAATCACCAAAGTGAAATGTTAGTTTTTCCTTGGTAGGTTCACTGACTGACTGAGAAGTGGCAGTGCAACATTTCACAGGATCAACATATTTGTTTGAAGCAGGTAAGCTGTCATAGATCTCCTCAGGAGTGAAAAGCTCGGCAAGGACACAGTTGGAGGGGAGTGTCACGTCGTGCTCAGTTTCATTCCTAATCCACACAGGTAATTTGTGGGGGTTTTGCTTAGGCAAGGTGACAAGACAGCACTCCACAAAGATCCCACCCGGCAGGATAGATAATGTTGGCTGTTCAACTACTGCGCATTCTTCAAAGGAACTAGCCTTGACATTGCCCTCAAGAAGGACTCTCCCTTGAGCAGGTATCACTGACTGCACTTTGTCGTTAAGGGTCACTAAACCCATTCTCCCTGAAGAGCTCACTTCTCTCCTGAGCTTAAGTGTGCGAAGGAGTTGTCTATAGCCATAGACAGAAGAAAGGTCGTTTGGGTTTTTTCCGTGACAATGTTCATCATACAAGACATCAAGTGCATTTGTCCCAACCAGTACAGGTAAGTCATAGTTAATGCGTAAGTCTGGAACTACTAGCGCTAAAGTAGAAACTTCAGGCTCAGTTTCAACAAAGCTCTTTGGAAACTTGAGGATGAGAGGTACGTAGCCCAAGTACGGAACATTTTGGCCACTAGCACCCTCAACGTCCAGACCGTCAATGGGCTGAATGGGGTGTTCTGACAGATTGCTGTTGTAGAAGGAAGCAGATACAGTGGTCACTTGAGACCCAGTGTCAAGGAGGCAATTACAGTTAACCCCTGATACAATAACATCAGCTGTACATTTCTGTCCTACAAGTCCTTTAGGTAGCTTAATTTGGCGCTCCACTTTGTGAGGGTTACTGAAGGCTTTAGTCAAGGGTTTTGTTTTGGGACATTCATACTTTATTTCAGTTCCTGATAGTCCCTCCTCAGAAACTGAGTTCAGTTTAAATCATACCTGTTTTGTTCTTCCCAGGCTTGTTGTTTTTGTCTCAACTCGTTACGTTTTATCTCAACTAGCTCAGGATTTGGTTTGTTACTGCAGGAGGATGCAATGTGGCCCTCCTCGCCACACTTGAAACAATATCCTGGGCGAGGCTTTCTTGTGAGCTTTGACTCACCTGAGGATGAGGATTTTTCTTCAGTTGAGGCCTTGGTTTTAGACTTTAACTTCTGGCTTGGCTTAGCAGAAGCCTGTCTTGAGCTGCTGCTTAAAGATGCTTTCAAAGAAGCTATTTGGGCCTGTAGCTTTGCAAGTTGCTTTTCCAGCTTAGGTGCATTGATGGGGGATGTCCTATCTGCAGCAGTTTCTGTGTCTATGTCATCAGTGACATGGTCTCCTACTGAAAGAGAATTTGACTGGGCTTTGGATTTAGGAACCCCTAAGTGCTGTCTCATGCTGCTGGACTTAGCAGCTTGCCGGTCCTCCTCAGTACGTAGCAAAAGAAGTAACTCAGAAAACGGGGACGGGTTGTTTTTCTTCTGTTCAAGCTGGAGACTTGTGATTAGGCTGTTATTCCAGCAACCTCTACAGAATTGCTTGAGCAGTTGACGCTCTGACTCGCTGGCCGCAATGCTACCTCTTTTGACTACTTGACTCAGGGCTGTCTGCAGACGTTGCAGATACCCAGAAGGCTTTTCACCCGAGTTCTGATTGGTGTTCAGGAATTTTGCAAAGAGTTCATCCCCGTCGTCGACAGTACCATAGGCGGAGTCGAGAAGGCAAAGGTAGTCATGGGGAGTAGAATTAGGCCCAAGGTGCTTAACCACATTAGCAGCAGGTGGAAGAAGGCTCTCCACTATCTTCCTGACAGTGTGTTTGTCAGACACGGTGGCATCTGTGAGGTGGAACTCAACATTGTTGCGCCATGTGTCATAGTCAGACTCTAAATAGGGACAAGGGACCTTTCCTGAGTACGGTATGAGTTTGGTATGGCCATGATACTGAGAAGATATGTCGCTATTCTTAATGACATGTTCGACCACTACCTTCTGCACTTCCGGAGTGATGAGCTGCTCTGAAGGTAAGTAGAGGGTTCATTTCCCATGTGAGGATGATGGTGATGCCCCTGCACCGGCAGCAAATGGAAATGAGTCATGTACAAGGGGGTGGATCAGATCACCATCTTTTTTCATAGGAGGTTGGTTAAAATTGGCAGGGGGTTCAGTTTGGTCTGGGCTACCAGCAGGCTGGGGTTCCTGGCTAACATTTGGCACATTTAGTTCAGTTGTGTCATGGCTCTGGGTAGACTCCTGAATTCTAACCAGCTCATCTATCAAAACCTTCTCAAAGTCTGCTCCACTTAGCTTAGCAATATACCTCAGCTCAGTTAAGTAAGGCTGGGTTAAGCTTGAACTTTTGTCAGCAGCATACAGCTCAGAGAGAAGCCGAATGTGGTGGACAACATTTGGATTACTACTGGGTCTTTTACACGGCAGGGTTTCCCGAAGGAACTGAACGGCTTCACCTGACTTGAATTCCACAATGGCTGTGTCTTTAAACTGGGGCTCAGAGCTAGTCACCTGAATTATCCTTCCAATTGAACCAAACTGCCCTAAATACTCCATAACTTCATTGTCTGCCTCATCACCAGTTACACCTCCTACTAAGACAGAATCAGGTACTTTTACGTTTTGGGACTGAATTACATCCATATTTACCCTTTGACAGCAAGATAAATTCAGGCAAATTACCAGTGTTCAGAGATGGAATGCAATAGAAGTGCCAAACTGTTCAACTTTCACTAAATAAGGACTCAAAACCACTACTGGCTGGCTCGCCAAGTTGTGTGTAGCGCCCCCCTAGTGCTAACCAATACCAGAACAGGGCAACTAACATCTATCTAGGTCCGGGGTGTGGTCTGCCTTGAGTGACTCACAAAAGAGTATCGCGTTGAACAGTTGACAGTTTTATTGCATCAGGGAACACAACAATGAACACAGTACTATAATGTACCAAGAATTAAACTAAAATAAAACAAAAATAGAGCTCTTTCAATAATAAAAGAAAAAGAAAATGTCCGTGTGAGCTGACACTTCAGCTCAATGCTCCTTTAAGTTGAGGAGTATGAAATTTAGTTCAGAGTTCAGTTCCTGGTCCTTTTGTGTGTGTGTGTGTGTGTGTGTGTGTGTGTGTGTGTGTGTGTGTGTGTGTGTGTGTGTGTGTGTGTGTGTGTGTGTATAAAGTTCAGTACTACTACCCGGGTAGAGTTAATAGCGTAAGTGTATTCTTATCTGTATCCTGTCTGAACGAAACTAGTCCGACGTCCTCGGTGGCTGGTCCCACGGCTGGCCACACCGTTCTCACGACCACCCACCGTCACTCTGGGCTGGGCTCGCCATCTTTGATTCGTCTATTTATCTCGTAGTGATCAAAATAACCCAAAAAAAAAACCTACACAAGCAGTGTAAAGTAGTAAGTTATTCTGTTCTATTTCTCCATTTCCAACATGAGATCTCATTAACTTATTTCTGTCATTTAGTGCATTTTACTGCGTATGACCAATGGCTAAAAATTAACAGTCTAAAATACATATCATGAACTTCTATACATCACAATTTGCACTTAACATTGACAAATTATTTATTTATCATCACATTTATATGTAACATCATTTTTCCTTAGCTGCTTTTAAGGTAACACACATCTTAATATTAACGCTTTTCAACATGAATTGAATTAAATTATCAGTGCTAACACATTTAACATTGTAATAAACAGAGCCGGACAGTAACGGAGTACATTTACTTGAGTACAGTACTTAAGTACAATTTTGAGGGATCTGTACTTTACTCAAGTATCATTTTTGGGGAGTACTCATGACTTTACTCAAGTACATTTGAGAGGCAAATATTGTACTCTTTACTCCACTACATTTCTATCCATAACTGTGAGTACCCATTACTACTTCTAAAAAAACAAAAGGCAAAAAAAAAGGCAAAAAAAAAAACATCTAGGAAACCCTCAATTTGTTGTTTCCCTCTCAAATGTGATTGGATTGTGCAGGCGCCACTGATTGGGACAGCCTATCAGCAATCACCTTCAGCTTTCCGCCAAAGTCAACTCCATGGTCAGATTTAGATAAGAGACTAAACCATGGACGAAACAATGGATGGAGCAGGTCCATCCCGGGAGCGATTTTTTTTTTTTTTTTTTCAGGATGGTAGGGGAAGACTCATGAATATTCATTAGTGAAGTCATCCTTGATTGGTCTTAACCCCAGTGACGGGTAGGTTTAGGGGCGGGGTTAGGGAGGTCATAAGACCCCCAGTGACGGGTAGGTTTAGGGGTAGGTCATCAGACCAATCAGGGATGACTTCCCTAATGAATATTCATGAGTCTTCCCCTACCATCCAGGGAAAAAAAATATCGCATCCCGGGAATGTGCCAACCCGTGGCCCCACCTCGCCAGACTATTTAAATTTTCTGAACAAGTTAATGATAGTTTTCGCTTCAAGTGTTTGCTGTGTTTACCAATGTAAGCACTGTGGCAGTAGTAATGAAATATTTAGAAAATGTACTCTTGTACTCTTGATACTCAAGTACTTTTAAAAACAAGTACTTTAGTACTTTTACTTAAGTAGACATCTGACTGTAGTACTTTTACTTGTACTTGAGTAAAATTTAGCAAGGGGTATCTGTACTTTTACTCAAGTAATGTAGCTGTGTACTCTGTCCGCCTCTGGTAATAAACCAAATCAAACACTGTAGTTGGCTACAAATCATTAGTGTGCCATTAGTATTTAACTCCATTAACTAAACGTTTTAATACCAACAAAAATGAATGTATTGCACTTTAGTTTCAAACACTTCAACCAAGCTATAAATCCTCCTTAATACAATGCAAACTATTAGCTTGGCACTTAGCCATTAATGATTAATGGTTAGCGATTAGCTAGCGATCTTTTGAGAGCATAAATACAATGATACAATATGCACCAAAGTACACTGAAACATTAGACAACAGTCTTATAACCCCGATTGTTTTTTTATGTTAAGTATCTGAACTTTACAATGATTTTTTCTGCTCACTGAGGTTAACAACAGGCTAGCAAAAGAAATGTTTAAACTCACCGGAGTTTCAAACAGCAACAACCCGACTGAGGCTGCTCCTCTCGTGCTCACAGTTGATGCTCTACTAATAAAGGAGCTTATCAGTGTAGATACGTGTATATAATCAAAGTTTCACACTATTATGTTGCGTTACATACCAGCAATTGTTCACAGCTTACACGCGGTTTCAGGAAGAGATCTACCAAAACATGAAAACTGCGCGTAGCACTCTCTACCAATCCTGATACAGTCTGTTTATGACGCTCTAGTGTATTGCGCTCTCTGGTGGGAAAACATAGAACTACACCTCTAAACAACATATATGGTTTTAGCAACCCTATGTTTCATATGGGTTACATACATATATATATATATATATATATATATATATATATATATTGCATACACAAATTAAATTATCCCAAATAGGGAATAGTCTAAGCCTCACCGTATATGAATAATTAACACGATTGCTCGTAGTAAATATTTATATAGGTCGGTACAATTAAATGCATTAAATTAAATTTAATGTAATTCAAATTCAGTTATTGCGCAATCTGTCCGTTTAGCGAACTGTATACGCGACTTCCTTATCAGAATTTACAGGCCTGTAAACAATGACAATAACCTTCCTCTGGCCACAAGGAATTATATTTTCGTGTAAGGCACTTTAGATATCTCAATAGTCAAACCAAGTAGAGCTTTGTAGCTTAAATTATCATTTTCAGGGACTCCAAGTTATGAAACAATGAGACCGATTCAACTCAAAGATTATGGAATTTAATCAAACAAACTAAGGATTACGGATACTACTTAAAACACGCAGGAGTAAATATGCATAGCAAAACAAACAATACAAAAATCTCAAAGATCATAGGAAATATTGGAGAGAGAGAGAGAGAGAGAGAGAGAGAGAGAGAGAGAGAGAGAGAGAGAGAGAGAGAGAGAGAGAGAGAGAGAGATTTTCTCAGGACACAAACAGTTCAAACAGTTACTTCAAAAGAGACCCAAAGGCTTTAGGAAGTTCTAGATAACCTTAAAACAGCATTTCTTTTCAGATTTGCGATATTAAAACGGTAACATTACTTGCTTTGATATGGCCCCGTTTGTGCAGCTGGTTTGAAAAGATGCTTAGGCCGCGTGTCCGATGTTCCTTCCGTTCAGAGGTAGATGATGCGATAGACTCAGCGGCAGCACGTTCAAAGATGACTAATCGTGAATTCGTTTCGTTCGTGAATACACTGAACGATGGACAAAAATCAAACTGAGGTAGATAGAAAGAAAAAGACTTAGATTAAAAACGAAATTAGAAAGTAAACTAAGAACTCCGGCTGGAGTCCGTAGCGAAGAAATGGATCTCTCTCTGGCGTAGGAAACTGCCCAGAACAAAGTGTTGCTCCGTGTTTTGAAGGAGCTAAAGTCATGCCTTCTTACGTGCATGAGCCAATCATTTGGGAGGACGCGTGGCGGTAACACTTCTTTTGTTCACGAGAGTACATGCTCTCTGGGACAAGGTGCAGAAGAGACAGAATTGGGTCATAATACACTTATAAACTGTTATTAATTAAAGACATGCATCATTTGGTACTTTATGTTAAGGATTCGCCATCGTCGGGTTCTTCTGATTAAAACAATACCACGAACGATAATTCTGTGAGCTAATAACAAGAAGATACAAGATTCTTTGTGATTAAACGCATATCAAATTGATTACATACCAATAAAGCTTATAGTTTGTAGCACAAGGCAGATGATCAGGTCTGCCTCTGATTAAATTAGTCAAGTCTAATTTACAAACAACCCTGTTCTTCCTGGATTGCGACACAGAGCACATAGTGCCTTCCGCTGATTAAAGTTACTGACATTACAATCAACAAATACAGGTTCTGTTCTTCTTGGACTGTCTGCATAGAGCAAATGGCGCCTACCATTTGCATAAATCATTGATTGCCGATCTGAGAACACAGATCTCTTCTTTCTGAATCAACAAAAAACATTCTGTTTTACTGCTCTGCGGGGATCCACTGACCAGCGAGGTGCCACGCTGTCGGGCGATCTCGCAAAACTCCCCCGGGATTTCTTAACACTGATTAACACTTCAAAACAATAAAACAGTGTTTGACCAGATGTCAAAACATGTGCTGACTGTTAATTTCATCAATTTCTTAAAAAACGCACACATATAGTAATTCCCCTGAGGCTCATAGAGCAAGAGTTCAGCACGCGGTTGCGAACTTTCAATGACTCTGCCACACAAACACACATACACAGAGACACTCTCATCCCTGGACATTGTGGTCAAAAATCACCTTTGCCAATGTATTTTGAAATGTATTTGTGTTGTGTTTCATGGTCCCTATACGACAGACCGCTATAGCTAAGTTTTATGGTATAATCAAAAGTGAAATGCTCATTATTATGAAGAATCATGTAACTCTTTGTTATTAACGACCAGAATCACGATCCATGGTATCGTCGTGTTCAAGAAAAACCAACGGTGTTGAATTCTTAACCCAAAGTATAAAATTATGCATTCTGTCCTTTATATCAGTTATAAACAGATTTAAATCTCAGGAAGGTTATTTGTCGGTGTTACAGACCGGTAGGTTTCTATACAGAAATTGCGTACAGTCTGCCGGACGGACATTTGCGTAATAACTGAATAGTGAATTTTATCCAAATTTCCCCCGATTAAAGATATAAATTTACCTACCTGTATTAATGGTTACTACGAGTAATCGTGTTAATTATTAATATAAGGTGAGGTTTGACCTAGTCCCTATTTGGGATAATTTAATTTGTGTATGCGGCATATAAATATTCATATCTTATGAATATGACCTCTCATTTGAGCTAATAAATTCCCTAAACAGAGTCATTGTCGCTAGATATATTTGGTGTTTTGAACGCGGGCACTTTCAAACTTAATTTTGGGACAAAGATTCAGATTTATGTTCATGTGTGATTTTGGGAGTTTAATGTTTTGTACGCGCGTTTGAATGTTGTATTGATAAAGTTGACTCAAAAAAACTGAGCAAGGCGAAAAGCCATATCAGTAACCCACCAGTATTCCCTGGATGTGGAGAAAACTGCAGTTTACAGTATTGTAACAAGTCTAAGTTAGAAAAAAAAGAAAATCTCTTTTTGCTTGACTGCGTACATGTAATTCTGGCTAAAAGACCTGTTTTTGAAAAAAGGAAAGTTCCCTCAGGCGTGTTACCGGTATTCTGTAAACCCCGAGAGCAAAGTACTCCGGGTCAGAAAAAAAAAGATCTTTATTTTATGTCGCTAGCAACGATAACTACGGGTGGTAAAGAGCTGGTTTAGCTACCCAGTGAAAACCCCGTTTCAGTGTCTGTACAGACCAGGCACAGAAGATCCGCCGTGATCTTTTTAAAATTTATTTGCAGTGTTGTTTTTGTGTTTACAAAAAGTCTGCACTGCGTGAAAACTGTGATTGCTGAAGCAATCTCTACAGGCGCGTATCAGTTTCAAATTACCATCTCGTGATTTTGTTCCGCGTGAGCGCAACACTGCCATCGCGTGGTCAACAGCAGGTTCATTGTTTTCGTCTCGATTTTGTTTCCTCAAAATTCACGGCGATGAGTATCTAATAAGCTGTTTTTAAATACATATTTGCATTTAAGCTGTAAAGTATTATTTATATAAACATATTTGCATTTAAGCTGCTAAGTTCGTTAAAACAATCCTCTTATTTTGAACTGAGACATTTTATGGTGAGTTTAGTTCCCGGAAGGGGAATAGAAACTTTTAAATTATACAATTTCTCACTCCAAAACACTGATAGTTCACCCGGAGAGAGAACAGCGCCCCCCTCGTGGCCGCACCCCTCCAGGTCAGCTATCCCTCTTCTGCTCAAATTCACTCTACTCTGCTTTGTTTCCATTTGTAATCTGCCTCGATGATTCTATTCGGTTTTATTTTTAGTTAATAATCATCTAATAACAACTGCAATGTTATGGTGATTATTTTTAGAAATCTTTCAATTTCTCTGCGAAAACAAAAAAAAAACTTTTGTTTCTCCTTTCCCAGTGTATTTAGATTTGATCTGAAATTGAAACACATTAAGTTGTCTTTCCCACTATAAATTCCTCACATTCCAGGCCGGATAGCCCCTAAAAAAGGACAGCACCCCCTGGTGGCAGCTCCCTTCTCAAGCCAGCTATCAGCCTTCTACAAAACTTACTCTGTTTTAACTCTATTTCATGTATGCTTTCCTCAATGATTAGTTTATAATCATTACAAAATAACTTCAGTTATTGTGATTATTATAAAGAATCATTCTAATTCACTGTTAATTTCCCCCAGACTTATTTGGATTTTGATTTTAAACTAATTTTAAATTGAAATTTAAGTTGTGCCAAACAGTTAAAGTGACCCACGGAGAAGAGAGAGCGCCCCCTTGAGGCACCAGTAACCCACTGCAGCGGCCTACCGCCCCCTTTTTCCAATTTCCACCTGCATTAGGATTACTGCTAACTTCCAGTCGGGTTAGGTTATTTTCCAATAACTCTCATCTGTGTCTAACTTCCTTATGTTTTACCATTAGTTGGCAAAAGCCGCTCACCTCTTAATTTGTTTGTTTTCTCTTCCCTTTCCAGGTTAGTTAATTTTCTTTTTCTCTTCAAGGTTTTGTTTACCACCTTACCTTTCGCAGGTTTATTGTGATTTTTGCTCTATTTCTACATCACTCAATTGGTTTAAGCAAGAAAATCTTAATCCGCTTTAAGCTCCCTTGTTCATTCCATTTGCGTGTTGTATAGGTAAAGATCTCAGCACCTGCAGTGGACTGTAGGAGTCCCTGGTTGACCTCTGTGGGCGAGTCTGCCGACGGACGTTACCGACACTGACCGTGCAGTGACTCTCGAGTTTCTTTTATCTCTGCCACTGGTTGCGGCCCGCAGTAAGTGACATCAGCAATCTGGTGCTTTGGAGTATCAGCCACCAAACCGACGCACAAGCCAATTGTTGGGACCGCTACTCAAACTATAGGCAACGCCTGCCACGCCAGTTCGCTGGTGAGTTCTGTGACGCACCCACCTTTGCACTGCGTTCGGCCGGTTGATACCTCCGGGACTACCAGAATTGTGTTTAAAGTCACCCTGTTTGTGAGGGTGTAACCGTGAGCAGAGTAACGGAGAATCCAAGGTCACGGCGGCCAAGTGTTTGGGGGCGCCGGAAAGGTTGACTCACGGGGGCTGACTGTAGTTGACCTCAGTTCACCGAAGGTAAACTGAACTTTGATAATGGAAAAAAAAAACGAAAACAAAGCCCCTTTTCCTCTCATTATAAGCCACAGAATCTTAAATATTCCCACGCCTACACTTTCTAAGTGTTTGGTTTGCCTCTTTCTCCTTAAGGCACCTTCTCTGTGTTGTTAGTGGTTAAATTGCAGCACAGATCAGATCACCCAGGTTTATTCTCACTGTGATATCTTTGTTTGATTTTTGTTTTCTTCCTTCCCCCTCAATCTTCTCTTCCTTGTGCTTTGCGTGTTCTGCTGTTGTTTCTTTCAGTTCACCAAAGAGACCCCAAGGAAGCTAAGTAATAGAGTGACAACTGAGCAGCCTCTATTTCGGGTCCTACACTGACCCGCCTAACTGTCTATAGCAGTTAGCCCAAAGATTCTATAGACGGTACACCGTACTATAGCTCGTTAGCCTCAAGACAAGATTGCCTTGGCCTTTTTTGTGTGTGTTGTGTTTCTCTCGCCAACAGTGAGCCAAAATGTTGCGCATATCCAGCCCCGCGGAACATTGGGACGATCTTGCTGCTTGGCTAAGTGCCATGACAACCGGCTGTCTGCCCAAAGACTCCGGCGACCCAAAACTCCTGACTCAACAGGAACTGGACGCCAACATAGACCAGCTGATGTCCAACGATCCCACGCAGGCCTACAGCTCAAAAGAATGGAGCCGCATCATGGCGAGCCTCGCCCACAGCTTGGTGGCACAGGCACGCTTGGGGGAGAAAGACAACGCCAATCTGGAAAAGGAAAACGCAGGACTAAAGACTCAGCTGGAGGAGGCCTGCAAACAAAAGGACCAGGCACAAAAACGTCTGGAGGATCTGCTCCTGGAGATCGAAACCGAGGATGAAACACGCCAGGATCTACAAAAGGAAGTGGACAGACTGCAAAAAGCCCTGGAGGAGCTGCAGATGGACACGGACAAGAGAGTGCAGGAGGAGAAACGTACCTCGGAGGAACTCAACGACAAACTGCTACGGGGGGAAGCTCTCTTAGAAAGAGCACACAATCAATTAAAAGACAGAGAAGCTAAGACCAAGGCCTGTGAAAAACATTTGCAAGCAGCTCGAGCTGAAATTAACGAGCTTGTCCGACAGAGACACGACCTTAAAGACGAACTTGACATTGTCCACCGAGAACTCAAACATTCTTACCGACTGCAAGGTGAACTGGAAGGGGAAACACCCATCACTCCGTTTCCCCTCACCAGTGAGCCTGCACTTCTCAGCCAAGCCCCCAAAACTGAAGAAGTAGCGGGGGACAGCCCACGGCGCGACACTACACCAGCCAGCCGCCACGAGGGTCCCGTCCCGGAGGGGCGGACCATCGGTCACCGCACAGCTTCTAAAGAACTGGACAAGCTGGCGAGAAACATCCCTACTTTCAATCCAAGTCCAGCAGGAGGCAGCGACGTGCATGCTTATTTACAAGACATTGATTTTCACTTACAAACTGTGGCCAACGTCACCACTTGGGACAAGTTATATCTTCTCAGGATCACGTCTGGTCGTGACGTGAGGAGTTTTCTAGACCGGCAACCAGAGACTGTCAAGATGAATTACCCACAATTACGACAAGCCCTGATTCGCGAATTCTCCGATCCAGAGTCAGACCAAGGCATCATCGCAGCAATGGATCTCAAACAAGCCAGTACTATGGCAGCCTGCGACAAGTTTATTTCGGATCGCGTAATGAGGCAAACATGGAGGAAGACCTCAATTTCAAAACGCTCTTCCTGCGGAATCTCCACCAAAGTCTGAGCAATCATTTGGGAGTCCTTGTCTGTCTATGGACTATGTCGATTCAACAATTACGTGACCTGGCTCACAAAGCATACATCAAACAAAGAACTGTGTCTGAAAAAACTGTAAAACACCCCACAATTTGCCCTGTCTCTGAGCACTATCCAGAACTGACACTAGAGGGCGCACAGAATCCCAATTACAAACCCGTCAACAGAGAGTCAAGACCGTTCCAAGCCAGCAGAAGGCAGCGCGGTCGGGGGGGTGCCTGTCCAAGGCAGCAAAACGACCGCCCTGGGGGATTCTGGGACCGACCTCGCCCCTCCCACAACCAAAAGGGACGGGGCAACTGGGAAGCCGATCGGTGACCCAGAAGGAACCAACCCCCATCTCCCCGATCGTCAAGCCCAGAAAACCGATCCAGGGACCACTTTTGACGTGACACTGGTAAACACAAGCTGGAGCAAACCTCCAACAAAAACAGTGCAACCACGTCTGAAGCGGCAGAACTTATGAGCGTGCTGAGAGAGTTTCTCCAAAAGAAACCTTACAACGAAGACAAGGATAAGACAGACACCGCATGACTAAATCGTATGCCTGAAGCCAACGCCACTCCCAACGTTCCTCCCGCTGACAACCCACCAGACACTGTTATTAAACCGCAACCTATGAACATCGCTGTTACATCACCAAATAACAGCTCCACTCACTCCCTCCAACTGACGGCCCCCCAGAACAGACTAGTGAACTCACGGTTGCATCACCAACTGACGACACCTCCCATTCACTCCGGCTGACAACAACACTTGCTGAAAAGGACTGCAGCAGCTCTCACGACAAGGTACCAGACAGTGCGGTCTTGGTGATCTGCACCCACAACGAGCCACCCGAGACCTACCCCCACTGCTTATCAATCAACACACAAGACCCCACACCAAAACTCCTCGGGAATCTCATTGAGAGAGGAGTGGCACAAAAACTTTACTTAACCATCACCTTGGAAAGGGAAATGAGGCTCGAAGCACTGGTGGACACCGGCTCGGATCTCACATTAATCTCTGCGCAACTTTTTGAAAAACTAAAGTTTGAAGCTCAAAGATAGAATCGAACTCTTAATTTCCACACTTGTGCAATGCGTGTATGGATACTATGGGTCGACAACCACCCATGCCCACCACTACACTTCAACCTGGGTCCCCAGTCATCACAATATGCAGAGATAGCAGCCATTCTCATAACTCTGCAAATAGCAACTGCCCATAACATCAGAGAACTTCTCATCTGCACAGACTCTAACTACGCCAGACTCAGTTTTGTGCGCCATCTCCCGACCTGGAAACAGAATGGTTTCAAAACTGCAAACAACAAGCCAGTCAAGCACCAACACCTGTTCCAAGAATGTGATAACATCACAACAGTACACAATGTCACCGTGTACTGGAAAAAGGTAAAAGGACACCCCAAACTACCAGGACAAGACAAAGACTTTAATGACCACACTGACGCCCTCGCAAAAGCGGGCGCCCTACACGGGGAGCTGTGGTCTTCCCCAAACCCCACACCCAGCCCCACTATTGCAGTGCTAACCCGCAGCAAACGGCCCTTACCTGCTGCGGCACCAGCTTCACAGCTGCTATCGCTAACTCCGCAAATTTCCAACAACGACATTGCGGATATGCAAGCCTCAGACTCTGCCATAAAGACAATTAAAAGCCACCTCTATGACCCCACCACCTACCCGATCGCACCTTCGGATCTCACTACTGACTCCGACCTCAGACATCTACATAACTCCAGACACATGCTGCGTGTGAGGGACGACATTCTATGGTTTGACCCTGATGACACCACATCGCCTAGGCTCGTTGTGCCACTGTGTCAAAGGGTGACAGGTGGCATACTGGCCAGGTATGCAACAGGACGTGGCCGAGTATGTGAGAGAATGCTTGGTCTGCTGTCAGTTCCAACCGTCAAACCTAAATCACAGAGCCCCATTGCAACGCAGAGGAATTACATTCCCGTGGTCAGACCTTCAAATTGACTGGGTAGGACCCCTCCCCCGGTCAACAAGAGGGAACAAGTATTTTCTCACGGTGGTGTGTCAGTTTACCAAGTGGGTAGAATGTTTGCCAGCACCCAACGACACTGCCCAAACAACGGCGTATCTCCTGATGAACCACATCTTCTCCCGGTTCGGACTGCCACTAAGAGTCAACTCAGACAGAGGTACTCACTTTACGGCCGAGATCATGCAAAAGATCTGGAGATGTCTCGGGGTGCAAGCTAAACTTCACATCAGCCACCATCCAATCTCATCTGGTCAGGTAGAAAGATCTAACTGAACGGTGGTCGCCATGCTAAGAAAGTACGTGTCGGCTAATCAGAAAGACTGGGATGTGAAACTTCCTCTGGTACTGATGGCAATCAGAGCCACCCCGCAGGAATCAACACGGGTGTCCCCATTTGAACTCATGACCGGGAGGCAGATGACCCTGCCGTTACACCTGTTGTACCAACCAGGAGACCACAACCTTGTCACCACCTACACCACGTCCCAATACCTGGACGAGCTCCATAAACACTTGAAAACAACTTTCGCTTTCGCCCAGCAACACTTGAAAAACAGCGCTGAAGGCCAGAAAACATATTATGACAAAAAGGCATCACACCAGGAACTCAATGTGGGCGACAGAGTCCTGTATTACAGCTTCGCCCTGCCACCCAAGCAGCTGTCAAAGAAGTTCCTGCCCCACTGGACTGGACCTCATGAGATTGTGAACAAACTCTCCCCCTTTGCGTACCAAATCCAGCTAAAACGGGGACCAAGAGAACCAGTTCTTAGATGGGTCCACCGCAATCAAATTAAAAGACATGTGGCCACTAGCAGAGACAGACAGGAAGGGGCCGATGCAAGCTAAACTCAACCGCCGTCATCGCAGCAAAAAGACTGTCCCATACAACCCGGGACAAACATCGCTGACCTGTGCTCTCTCTCTTTCCCCTTTTCCTCCGTACCTCTCTCTCTCTTGCCTGTAACAGGATGCTGCTGTGGACTGCCATCATGTGCTTTCAGACGACCAGAAGCCAGCCGCCACCCGACCTCATCTCCCCAGCACCGGCCTCGGGAATCGTGTTGAGAGAGAAACCGGGACTCCTTATCACGAATTGCCG
Source organism: Vimba vimba (assembly GCA_022828995.1). NCBI lineage: Eukaryota > Metazoa > Chordata > Actinopteri > Cypriniformes > Leuciscidae > Vimba > Vimba vimba. Next base: position 537,059 of record JAKKIH010000026.1, on the reverse strand, counting down.
GACACACACACAGAAAGTGTACGTTAGACTCGACCCTAGAAATGTCTACCATGTGCACTACCCAAGGGGCGATAGCCCAGTATAGTTGGGCAGGTACCAGATGGACAGAAGCCGCCCTCAACCACGCTGAAGCCGACATCGAACTCATGCTGAACCAACTCGAGAAGATGACTCTCACTCAGGCCGAATTGGGTGGACATAACCAACGTTCCAAACGGTTCCTGGGAGCGCTGCTCGGAGCCGCGGCTGCCGTAGGCACGCTGTTCAACATTGGTATGTCCAGTGTTAACACCGTGAACATAGCCACTGTACGACGGCATGTAGCAGAAATCCAGACGGAACTTCCACAGTTGAAAGATCAACTCAGCACACAAAGCGCATCCCTGACCACCATAGGCAAGACACTGAGAGGAACAGTCACAGTCCTCAACACACACAGCGTCATGTTGAACCAGACTGTGAGCTCCATGAAACAGCTGTTCACAGTCTTCCAGAATGACTTTGCCCAAACTCAGTTGGTCACCGCATTAATGACCGACATGCTCAGAGAAGTGATCTCCTCCATGGACAGTTTAGCCATGGGTAGAATCCCGCCATACCTAATACCCCTGAGCCTGGTGCAAACCGTGCTGGCTTCCGCCATCACCACACCCACTGATCCCATCTTGCCTACTCTTTGGGCAGTGCCATTCCACTGTATGTTGACCCTGCCCAGAGAGAGGTTGGCTTCCTCCTCAACTTACCCATTATAGAATCAAGCCGAATCTACCGACTCAAAGACGTTGTCAACGTAGGATTCTGGCAGAGCAACACCCAGTTTAGGGTACGGACTCCAGACGTGGTAGCTTACCACGACAGCGACCCACAACTGTACCTGGCCCCCTAATCTGCACATGTGCACCCTCACCAAAGACATACACTACCTCTGTCCTAGCAAACCTTTTCTCCGGGATAATACAGATGGAATTTGCGGCCTGCAACAGCTGGCCAACGACGCACGCTGTCCGGCTGATGCTAAGCCTCGCGGCCAAGTCACCGAGACGCAAGCCGAGATTGTAGGAAACCGATGGCTCGTGAACACTCCAGTGCGGTCAGCGACCCTGACCTACGACCAGCACGACACTGCAACCCGCGTCAATTTGCTTAACCAAAGCATGTGGATTCAGGTCCCACGAGGAGCCATCCTCCACCTGGATGACCTTGCCTTGTACCACCTGCCAAGCGAAGAGTACCAATCCGAACTAGAGATTCCATCCTTCTTTAGGGATCATAACTTCACTCTAGATCCAGAACTGGAAAAGTGGATTGCATAAGGGGGGTCACAAATCGTCGACATAGCTCCCTTGGACTCAGCCCTTCAAGCCTTGTCTCGATTGCCCATCCTGAACACTTCACCTGTCGTCCAAGCATGGACCGCAGCGGACACTGCACTGTGCATCTCCACCATCATCGGACATACCCTAACCTTGGGCTTGGCCTATATCCTGTACAGAAGAGTCAACGCAGTCCGAACCTCCACAACCAAGCTCACAGAGGCAGTCTCCGTAGGCTTCGGGAGAAGCCCTCGGAGGGATGACCCCTCGCCAGAGAAGGCTGAAGACCTCATCGAACTAAGCCCTCAGTCTTAGCAACCCCTTTGCAGCCTCCTCCCATCCATGCACCTGCCATCTGACCATTGTTACCGTGATGACTCAACTAGGCCCACACACGCCCTGTCAACTCATCAAGGGGGGACTGTAGCACAAGGCAGATGATCAGGTCTGCCTCTGATTAAATTAGTCAAGTCTAATTTACAAACAACCCTGTTCTTCCTGGATTGCGACACAGAGCACATAGTGCCTTCCGCTGATTAAAGTTACTGACATTACAATCAACAAATACAGGTTCTGTTCTTCTTGGACTGTCTGCAGAGAGCAAATGGCGCCTACCATTTGCATAAATCATTGATTGCCGATCTGAGAACACAGATCTCTTCTCTCTGAATCAACAAAAAACATTCTGTTTTACTGCTCTGTGGGGATCCACTGACCAGCGAGGCGCCACGCTGTCGGGCGATCTCGCAAAACCCCCCCGGGATTTCTTAACACTGATTAACACTTCAAAACAATAAAACAGTGTTTGACCGGATGTCAAAGCATGTGCTGACTGTTAATTTCATCAATTCAGGAAAAACGCACACACATAGTAATTCCCCTGAGGCTCATAGAGCAAGAGTTCAGCACGCGGTTGCGAACTTTCAATGACTCTGCCACACAAACACACATACACAGAGACACTCTCATCCCTGGACATTGTGGTCAAAAATCACCTTTGCCAATGTATTTTGAAATGTATTTGTGTTGTGTTTCATGGTCCCTATACGACAGACCGCTATAGCTAAGTTTTATGGTATAATCAAAAGTGAAATGTTCATTATTATGAAGAATCATGTAACTCTTTGTTATTAACGACCAGAATCACGATCCATGGTATCGTCGTGTTCAAGAAAAACCAACGGTGTTGAATTCTTAACCCAAAGTATAAAATTATGCATTCTGTCCTTTATATCAGTTATAAACAGATTTAAATCTCCGCTGCACCTCTTTCCAGAGGGCGGTACTTAAGCGAACAAAGAAAGCTTTGGCGCGACGCATCCGCCCAAATGATTGGTCTAGGCACGTGAAAAAGGAGTGGCTTAGTTCCTTCAAAACACGGAACCACGCTCCCTTCTTGGCAGTTCGCCAGAGAGAGAGAGCTCCACCCCTTCCTCCACGGAACCTTCATCAAAGTTTTCTTTGCTTGATAATCTACCTCAGTTTGACATTTTCTTTAAAGTACCAACGAAACCAACGTAAGACTAAATCATCTTCTGGCCAAGTTTGCGTACGCTCCGTTGCCGAGTTACCATCACCTCAACTCCGCCTTGACGACTCTCCGACCACGTGGTTCCAAACATCCTTTCCACACAGACGCACAAACGAGGGCCATAGCCAAAACAAGTAAAGTACATTTTTAAATTTGCAATCTGGAAAGAAGTGCTGTGTTAAGATTGTCTAGGAATTACTAAAAGCTTTTGGGGTCTATTTGTGAAGTAACGGTTTAAACTGTTGTGCCTGAGAAGATCTCTTTCTTCCTCTGACTCTCTCACTTACTCTTTTACGCACACACACTTACACTCTCACACACGCTCTCACTCTTTTACACACACACTTACCCTCTAACTCTCTTACACACACACTTACCCTCTAACTCTCTATCTCTCTCTCTCTCTCCCTCTCATAATCTCCCTTTATTTCTTATTTACGATCGTTTATATTGTTTGTTTGTTATGCATATTTACTCCTGCGTGATTGAAATAGTACATGTAATCTTTAGCTTGTTTTATTAAATTCCATAATCTTTTGAATTGAATCTGTCTCATTTTTTTCATTACTGAAGTCCCTGAAAGTTTGATCTAAGTTACAGCTCTACCTTATTTTACTATCACAATCTCTAAATTGTCTAAAACACGAAAATATCTTTCCTTGTGGCCACAGGAAGGTTATTTGTCGGTGTTACAGACCGGTAGGTTTCTATACAGAAATTGCGCACAGTCTGCCGGTCGGACATTTGCGTAATAACTGAATAGTGAATTTTATCCAAATTTCCCCCGATTAAAGATATAAATTTACCTACCTCTATTAATGGTTACTACGAGTAATCGTGTTAACCCTCTGAGGTTCTTCGTTTTCCAGTCACACTCAGGACCTTCGCGGTCAAAAGTGACCGGAGCCCTGAAATCATTTTTTTTTTTTTTTTTTTCAGTAAAATCAATCAAATGTATTTTTGTTCAATAATATTTTTTCTTTTTTTCTTTGGTGTTTTGAGAGAATTTTATGATAATAATTAATATTTATGCAATAATTATGATCCATTTTTACCCATTGAATATAATAGAAATGTTTTATTTTTTTATTTAAAAAAAAAAAAAATTAATTAATGCTGTATTTCAGGTTAAAGTAGAGACTAGGCCTATAGAAAACAATTTTTGAAGTCAGATTGGTGCCATCTGGTGGATGTAGTGAGCATAATTATCGTGCAATATCATATTTTAACCACTAGATGGATTTACAGCTCTCTGTAGAAAGGCTTGTGAATTCTAGTGATTTTTGCACATATTTGCCTATTTTTTTTTCAGGAATATCTTTAGATCTGAGTGATGGATTATGCTGAGTTTGGGCTCTTTCTAATCGTGAGAGTCTGCTGAAAATAATGATTTTCTACGATCTGTGCATGACTCGTGAAGTTATAAGCGAAAACCAAACGCGAGTGCTTCATGAGTATATACTTGGCTAGGTGCCTTTGTGGTATTTTTTGTGTTAGAACGCCATGAGGAATATCTTTAGATCTGATTGATGGAATATATTGAGTTTGGGCTCTTTTTAATCGTGAGCTTCTGCTGTAAATAACGATGTGTCATTTGTCATGATCGATGTATGTTTCATGAGGATACGAGTAAAAAGGCCAAGTCTAAGCTACCTTGATTTTTTTTGTGTTAGAACTCCATGAGGAAGAATATCTTGATGGATCATTTATCAGCAAATAACTCAGCACTACATAGGAGTTTATCAAATTGGCTACATTCATTGTAAATTTCAGACTCTAAGCTTTCAAATGACACCTATTTTAAGTTGATCAAGGTAATTATTTTTGAAAAATATTATGATTATTTTTTCCGCAGCTAGGTGGCGCCTGCGGGGGGTACACTCGGTTTTAGAGGGATTACTCAGCACCCTTTAGGAGTTGATCAAAGTGATTAGATGCATTAAAAAGCAGAGATTCTAAGCTTTAGAATGATACCTATTTACCCATTATCGTGGCTGATTTGTAGATTGTACGCACAAAGAAACTCTGTATTTTCATATTTTTGCCAATTTCGCATTCATTTCCTATGGCCGGTCAATTTGACCCGAAGGCCCTGAGTGTGACTATTTTTTTTACGACCACTTAGACTTTTCAAATCCTGTCACCAATTCTTTGGAGTGTTCATATATCAAGTACCAATAAAGTCACCAAGTTTCGTACCATTCCGATGAAGCTACGATTTTTAAAAATTGTTTATTTAAAAAATAACGGTCAGAAATGACCGAAGGACTCTAGAGGGTTAATTAATAGTATAAGGTGAGGTTTGACCTAGTCCCTATTTGGGATAATTTAATTTGTGTATGCGGCATATAAATATTCATATCTTATGAATATGACCTCTCATTTGAGCTAATAAATTCCCTAAACATGAGTCATTGTCGCTACAAGTTATAGCAATTTGTCATACGGAGACCGTGAGACACAACAAAAATACATTTCAATACATTTAAAAGGGTAATTTTGAAACACACGTGGTCAGGGATGAGAGTGTCTCTGTGTTGGTATGTGTGTGTGTGTGTGTGTTTGTGTGTGCAGAGTCATTCAAAGTTCGAAGTCATTCAAAGTTCGAAGTCATTCAAAGTTCGAACCGCGTGGCGAACGATTGTCCCCCCCCCCCCCCTCAGGGGAGTCAGTATGTGTGTGCGTGTCTCTTGAATCGATGAGATTAACAGTCGGGCACATGGTCGAACATCTGTTAACAATGCCGGTTTGTTTTAAGGTGTCAGGCGACATGGGAGATCCCAGCGGAATCTCCGCCAGAGCGGCGCGTTTGCTGGTCACATGTCCCAGCAGAGGAGTAACACAGGATGCTTCTTTGTTGATTCGGGAAGAAAAGAGTTGTGTTTGCAAATTAGGATCCAGTAATTTAATCAAATGGCCAGACCATTTGCTGTGTGTCACAGTCCAAGAAGAACAGAGGTGTGTTTGTAAACTAGAATCCAGTAATTTAATCAAAATGGCAGAACTGACCATCTGCTTTGTGCTACAGTTATTAGCTTGCTAATCGCTAGTAAAGTTAGGTAAACTTGCAAACTCACCTGGTTTATACTATTTTTAAATCAAATGCCAAATGAATGTTTTGATTTAGATAGTTTCACTGTAAGTGAAGTTTTCACTAGTTTCGTAGTTCACTGACAACCGGGGCAATTTCCCCTTCATTATCACGGACGTATCGCCTGTGATAATTAATGCGATATGGCTCAGCTTGTCAGTGAACTACGGCTCTGTGTAGTAAATGCCGTTCCATCTGAAAGCAGGTGATGGCGATTTACTACTAATCAAGGAACCGGCTTTACTGACGAGATGCGCATAACAATGTCATCCGATATATCGCCCAGCCCTAGTTCATCATATACAACAGGGGTGGGCAAACTACGGCCCGCGGGCCACATACGGCCCGTTAGGCTGTTTAATCCGGCCCGTCGAGTATTTAAAAAATTGTCTTAAGATCGCGTTCATTTTGCCTTTTCATTCATTCATTCAGCGCTGTTGTGGCTGCGGTGTGTCACGTAACAAGCAATGACGCGTCACCATGGAAACCAAACAGACAGCGACTTAAGCGCATAGACTTGTTGCACGTTAATGTTTTGTCCTTTATTGGAAACTCACAGAGAAAAAAATGTTTGGTAACCGCTTGCACACCTGTTTAGTTTTTCCTTTGATTTGTCTGCTATTTAGTTTCTTTCTTTGCTCCTCTGGATTTGTGGATGTATCCTGACTGATTCCGTTTACCGACCTTTATCGCTCGGCTTTCGACTACGCTCCCCTGTCTGCCATGTAGGCTACAGAACCCGGTTTTGTTCATTAAATGTTCTGATCTGCCTTTACTTTTTATGTTTTATTTTATTATGCTTAAAATAAATGTATATATTCGTTTATTTCGTTTTTTTCCACAAATGTATGACTTTTGGAAGTGCAAATTGATTGCCATATGTTTTAATAAAGTTGAATTAACGTAACCTTCTGTCATTTTTACTCTTCTCACTTGCAGGTGTTTTGTTTCTAATTTAATGTTGGGCCCATTAAATAATAATAAGGATAAACAATATTTAAAAAGTATAGGCTATAATTATCTAACATCTGACTAATTAAAAATTAACCTCAAAACATAACATGCTAAATGGGGGATATCTAGCATAAAAAAATTATTGTCAGAATGTCGTCTCTCACATTCGCGCAGTCAATTTTGCGCAGACGTTGCCACAACGTAAATGTGTTTGCTCAGCCCGATCTCATGAAAGTGCGAATACCACGAATTGTATTTGTAGTGCTTATGATACGCACTTTATGGCGTGTAATAGGCACGCACTCCGCACCCCTAATCCTAACCAAGGGGTTTACAGTGCGTAGCATATACACGCAAAAAGCATTTTTGGCGTATAAATGGCACGAGAAATAAAATTTGTGGTATAGATACGCACTTTCATGAGATTGTGTTTCATAATCTGCTACCGGGCCGGCCCTCTGTCAAATTTTAAAACCCAGTGTGGCCCTTGAGCCAAAAAGTTTGCCCACCCCTGTCCTAGAGAATTAATTCAATCCCCATTAAACTCGGTGTGCATGAAGGCAAGACATTGAGGATGCTAAATTGCGGACGGATTTTTGATATCTCGAACGGTTTGGCCGTGGCGAGGACACGAATTTATGGCGAGAAAAGAGAAACACAAAGTGTTATAACTTCTGCACACATTAACTGATCTTGATGAAACTTCAGCAGTGTGTTCGTGGTAAGAGGCCGATCAGATGGATGTAACTATTGTGAGTCAAAGTTATAGCGCCACCAACTGTCAGCAGGAAGTGTGTCACTTTCAAAATGCTTTTGACAAAAGTGGGGGGGTTAGTTTTACCAACAGTTACAAAAATCAGTATGTATATTGGTCTCATCGAGCCGACAACTTTCTAATTTACAGTCATTAGCTCCGACCAACAGGAAGTCAGATATTTTGGTTTGAATGTGGATTTCTTTGCAAAATCAGCCTGTGAATTTTTACCCACTCCTCTTTTAAGTGGTTTATTTTATTCCCACCAAACTTTTTCAACATGATGAAATTCATTAAAGATGCTAAATTGTGAACGGATAATACATATCTCAAACGGTTTTGCTATGGCGAGGGATTCAAGTAATGTCAAAAATGGAAACACTAAAAGCCTCATATCTTCTAAAAATGTAATTATACACCATTTATTGAACACGAGTGAAGTACAAAGCCTATAATAAAGAATAGTTTAGCATCCAAAGACATGGAAAATGTTGAAACATTTTGATTCTAATGAGAGAGTTACGTGAGCCCAACACTGCTTACTTTCATTTTTATTTTTACATTAAATTTAGAGGATTTGTTGTGGAATGTTTTGAGTGTATCATAAAATCAGAATAAGGTAAGACAAGAAAAATTTTCTGTCATATATATATATATATATATATATATATATATATATATATATATATATACATACTGTATATACATATATATAAATATAGCTGTGAGCAGCGATGAAGGGCCAAAGCCGGCAGTACCGCCACCCGCCACAGGTAACTAAAGGCACCGGGGTTGCGATGCCACCGGCTTGGGCCCGTAATCGCTGCTCACAGCTATATTTATATTTGAAACTAGACTTCTTAGTAATTCTAAAGATATTATTATAAATTACAGCAACACCTCCCCCTTTGCCTTTCAGACGAGGTTCATGTTTATAATAGTAATACTGGGGGGTGAACTCATTTAAAGTAATGTAATCGTTTGGTTTTAGCCAGGTTTCTGTCAAACACAGCACATCTAGGTTATAATCTGTAATCATATTATTAAAAATAAGTGTTTTTGAAGTAAGGGATCGAATATTCAGCAACCCGAGCTTTATCATTTGTTCATCTGTATTATATCTGTTTTTTATTTGTTGAACATCAATTAAATGATTACCCTCAAATGGGTTTGGGAGTTTTTTGTATTTCCTAATTCGGGGAACAGACAGTCTCTATATATGATATCTAGGTGAAAGAGTCTCTATGTGATGGGATTTATCTGACCTCAGTGACGTGAGACAGCTGGCAGACGGTCGGTTTAGGCAGTCTGTCTGCTTCCTGACCTGAGCCCCAATTCATGTTTGAGCTCTAAAACTATGTGCCATATCACTAGAGAGAAGAGCAGTACCATCCCAGGAGGGATGAATACCATCTTTTTTCATCAGGTCAGGTCTGCCCCAAAAACTTTTCCAATTGTCTATGAATTCTATACTATTCTGCGGACACCACTTAGACAGCCAGCCATTGAGTGAGGACAATCTACTAAGTATCTCATCACTCGTCCGAACAGGAAGGGGGCCAGAGCAAATTACAGTGCCTGACATCGTACTTGCGAGTTCACACAGCTCTTTAACCCTCTGAGGTCGGCAAACGCGCCGGCGCGTTTTGCTGGATTTTCTTCACATTGTAGCACTATAAACTTAAATTACTCCGTCATTTATGTTCATACAGAAAAAAGAAATATAAAAAAATAATCTGTGATATTTTTACTTTTGTATGTGTCCACTTACAATCAAATCAAAACATTGTGCTTTTGTAAAATAAAGAAAATAAACAGGGTGTGCTTTCTGCCTCTCCGTATAAACTGAAACAAAACTCAGCGAATACTTGTCACACATTTATGAGCCATATACCTTTATAAACATTATACATAGTGTGTACTTTTAAATGATCGGCTTCAAACTGAAAACAAATATTCTCTGTTTAAGTAATTTGTATAAAACCAACAAGATGTCCAGCTTCTCAAACGCTTCCTAATTATTTTTAATTTGAACACGCCCACTCGCGCAAAAGATATTCACATGCAAATCTCCACATGGAACGCGATCGCGCTCATTACCTCAAAAACAAAACACCAAAACACTTCACAAGTCTCTGCTTTTTGTCGAGTTTGAAAGGCGCACCGTGAGCTTACATTGGATTTAGGCTACCTCAGAAGAAGAAGAACGCGATTTGAAGACAAGAAAGATGTAAGGTAAGAAATTCTTAGTTTGTTATTGTTGCATAAATTTCACATTGCAGTTGAACTGTTGCTAGATATATGGTGAATATTATAGTACCCGTGTTTACTGTTACTGTGTTTGTGGATATCTGCTCAAATGTATACAGGTCCTTCTCAATAAATTAGCATATTGTGATAAAGTTCATTATTTTCCATAATGTAATGATAAAAATTAAACTTTCATATATTTTAGATTCATTGCACACCAACTGAAATATTTCAGGTCTTTTATTGTTTTAATACTGATGATTTTGGCATACAGCTCATGAAAACCCAAAATTCCTATCTCAATAAATTAGCATATCATGAAAAAGTTCTCTAAACGAGCTATTAACCTAATCATCTGAATCAACTAATTAACTCTAAACACCTGCAAAAGATTCCTGAGGCTTTTAAAAACTCCCAGCCTGGTTCATTACTCAAAACCGCAATCATGGGTAAGACTGCTGACCAGAAGGCCATCATTGACACCCTCAAGCAAGAGGGTAAGACACAGAAAGAAATTTCTGAACGAATAGGCTGTTCCCAGAGTGCTGTATCAAGGCACCTCAGTGGGAAGTCTGTGGGAAGGAAAAAGTGTGGCAAAAAACGCTGCACAACGAGAAGAGGTGACCGGACCCTGAGGAAGATTGTGGAGAAGGACCGATTCCAGACCTTGGGGGACCTGCGGAAGCAGTGGACTGAGTCTGGAGTAGAAACATCCAGAGCCACCGTGCACAGGCGTGTGCAGGAAATGGGCTACAGGTGCCGCATTCCCCAGGTCAAGCCACTTTTGAACCAGAAACAGCGGCAGAAGCGCCTGACCTGGGCTACAGAGAAGCAGCACTGGACTTTTGGACAAATTTTGCATGTCATTCGGAAATCAAGGTGCCAGAGTCTGGAGGAAGACTGGGGAGAAGGAAATGCCAAAATGCCTGAAGTCCAGTGTCAAGTACCCACAGTCAGTGATGGTCTGGGGTGCCATGTCAGCTGCTGGTGTTGGTCCACTGTGTTTTATCAAGGGCAGGGTCAATGCAGCTAGCTATCAGGAGATTTTGGAGCACTTCATGCTTCCATCTGCTGAAAAGCTTTATGGAGATGAAGATTTCATTTTTCAGCACGACCTGGCACCTGCTCACAGTGCCAAAATCACTGGTAAATGGTTTACTGACCATGGTATTACTGTGCTCAATTGGCCTGCCAACTCTCCTGACCTGAACCCCATAGAGAATCTGTGGGATATTGTGAAGAGAAAGTTGAGAGACGCAAGACCCAACACTCTGGATGAGCTTAAGGCCGCTATCGAAGCATCCTGGGCCTCCATAACACCTCAGCAGTGCCACAGGCTGATTGCCTCCATGCAACGCCGCATTGAAGCAGTCATTTCTGCAAAAGGATTCCCGACCAAGTATTGAGTGCATAACTGAACATAATTATTTGAAGGTTGACCTTTTTTTGTTTTAAAAACACTTTTCTTTTATTGGTCGGATGAAATATGCTAATTTATTGAGATTCATGAGATGTATGCCAAAATCATCAGTATTAAAACAATAAAAGACCTGAAATATTTCAGTTGGTGTGCAATGAATCTAAAATATATGAAAGTTTAATTTTTATCATTACATTATGGAAAATAATGAACTTTATCACAATATGCTAATTTATTGAGAAGGACCTGTATATGTATATGGTAACCATAATGTTTTATATTTGAGCGCGATCGCGTTTGAATGTATCATATTTTGGAACGCGATCGCGTTTGAATGTATGATATTTTGAAAATATATCATATTTCAAACGCGATCGCGTTTGAAAAGCACCAAACGGCTTCATGTTTTTACTATTATCTCATTTCATATCATCATAACGAATGGAAACATTTGAAGTAACATGATAATCAATATATTTTTCTCTAGCTTAGTTGTTACTGAAATATTTTGGAAGATTTATAGGCTGCTATTGTTATTATTATTTTATGCAGCACTGCGCATAGCCTATGCCTACAAGGCACAACAAACCTGGTGTTCATTATATTATATATTGTTGGAAACATTTATGTGTGTGTGTGTGTGTGTGTGTGTGTGTGTATTCTGTGAATTTTAAAAAGCAGTTTTAACCAGAAAAATCAAAAATGTATTCCCAAAATCGTGCAGGCCTTTCTCTTGATATCAGTATGTTCACTTTTTTTTTTTTTTCAGGGCCCAGATGCCACTCCTGCTGACTTCAACATTCACATGAGTCTCTGTACATGAACATGGTAAAGTGAAAATCAAACACCTTGGAAATGAAAGGTATGTACAATGTTTTTAGGAATGGCACAAAGGTCTCTGTCTTTGGATAATTGTTTTCAATGAGTGCTTTTTTGTCATTTGTTGTGTATCTTTGGATTATGTTGTGTTGTAAATAAATCCAAAAAATCTAAAAGCCATTATTTTTTAAATCTCCTCATTCTTTGTGCAAGGTTGCTCAGAATGATAGGGCCTGATAGCTCCTAATAGGGCTGTTAGGGGAGGGTATTTGTCTTTCTCAGGTGTGAAAAGCTTACATATTAATGAGCTCCCGCATAAAGCTTTTTCACACAAAAACGTCGTAAAAATTTTAAATCAATATATTGTCTTATCTGAATGAGCAGTCAGGGTGATTTTCACATAGTTTTAGAGCAAATATTCTAGGCTTCGTGATACAATTTTCAAAAGTCTTGTTAAGAAATAATCAGTTTGGGTTTCTTGACCTTATTTCAGTGAGAATTTTTTTTTTGTATTTTCACAAACCAAGCATAAATGTCATTATCTCAAAACAACAAACTTTGACACACATGCTGCTGATATATTATTGTAGCAGAGTTTGTGCTGAATACAGTGTAATTAGACTTAAGCCATGAAAATGTCACAAGTAACAGAAATAAGCACAAATGTCAGAGCATGTCAGAACACCTCCAGGGCCCAGAAAACAGCTCAGACCCCAGAGGGTTAACGTTAATTTTAGTGATCATCATTAGTGCCGACGTGAAAAATAATCTTAGAGGATTTACGATTAGCATTAGCCAGCACTTTTAAATTTGTTTTAATGTCAGGCGCTCTGGCTCCCGGCAAACATGGGACTATGGTGGCTGGTGTCTCTATTTTCACGTTCCGTGTAATAGAATCGCCAATAACTAGAGTACAATCAACAGGATTCTCAGTGGGTGTTTCACTGAGTGGGGAGAACATATTTGTCATGGTAACCGGCAAGCAGCAAGGCAGCTTAGCTGGGTCTTCAGACTATGCAGTCTATTAGTTCACCTCATCTCACATCCCGATCCGAGTCATTTGTTCTATAAACTGTAGGAAATTTGAGACCAGAAACGCATCATGTAACTGTAAGTTAAGAAAAAAAAAAAAAACTTTTTACGCGCTTGTTTGTAAGGAAGGTAGGTAATAGTTAACTAATTTCTGTATCCAATACAGTTGTCACGTCACATGACAAAAGAACAAACGACTTGAGAGGTGAACTAATAATTTCTGTTTCCATTACAGACTGCATAGCCTTAGCCTATGGGGCTGTCACAGGATGAATGGATAACTCAGACCCAAAACTTGAGAGCTGAACTAATCGTTTCTGTTTCCTGTAAAGAAACTATGGGATGCTGCGCATGCGTGGTCAACACAAAATTAATGAATCACTCTATGAGACAACTCATATTAAAGTCAAGTCATATTAAAGATTCGTTCAAAATAAAAGAAATCGCTCATGATCGACCCATTACTAATATAAAACATCCAAATGAGCACAGAATGAATACAGAGAAATGAGATGGCATTGATAACATTAAAGAATAAATGAAAAGTCCTTCTACACAAAATAAAATACATCACACTAGAAAATATGCAGAAATGGATTAATGTCACCACAAATACAGTAAAAGAGAACAAGGCTTACCTAGGATTGAACAATAAAGTCAAGTCAAGTCAAGTCATCTTCATTTATATAGCGCTTTTAACAACGTAGATTGTTTCAAAGCAGCTTTACAGAGATAAGGGGATAATTTAAGGTAGCAGATATTGTTTTGGCTTTATAGCAGAGTTAAGTTATTTTCCATCTAATGTTAGTTTTGATTGATTTGCTTCCGTCGCAACGATAATTTGTTATTAAATTAGGGGCCGCTAAGACGACACCATTCTCTCTACACAGACTTTAAACGCGAACCTGTGAGAAACGCTGATGGCGTTCATATGCGCTTTTAGAATGGGTTCTATAGTTATGTGCATTTGAAAATACGCAGGTTTGGAATTCCCTACAAGCCAAGCCTAAACAAAGTACTTGTCTTTCCTTATAAATTTTGATAAAGAATTTTATTTTATTTTGTTGCTTTGGGGTAGGAACACGAAACGAATTTTCCCGACAACGCCTTATCTGTAGAGTGGTAGAGGGATCCTCCATATGGAGAGACTAGTTGGCACTTCAGCACTGCGTTGTCATCGGTCCAGGTGAAGGTCCTTCGTCAGATCTGGATACGGCCTGGATCCGGCAGGCTGCAGGAAAACCTCGGGATAAACACACACTAAAATTAGCGTAGATGCCATTCTTCTTATGATGTAACGAGTACATCAGGATTTATGGGAAGTGTTCCCGGTTCCGGCTGACCTAATCTATGCAGCCTAACATTAAATTATAGAAGTCTATAATGTATTATGTGAATGCTAGGTCAAAGAGATGTGTCTTTAATCTGGCTTTGAACTGACAGAGTGTGTCTGCTTCCCGGACAATGGTAGGAAGACTGTTCCAGAGTTTTGGTGCTAAATAGGAAAAGGATCTACCGCCAGCAGTCGATTTTGATATTCTAGGTATTATCAACTGGCCGGAATTTTGAGATCGCAATAGACGTGACGGACTATAATGCGTTAAGAGCTCGCTCAAGTACTGCGGAGCTAAACCATTTAGTGCTTTGTAAGTAATCAGCAATATTTTAAAATTTATGCGATGTTTAATAGGGAGCCAATGCAGTTTTGACAGAACTGGGCTAATATGGTCATACTTCCTGGTTCTGGTAAGAACTCGAGCTGCTGCGTTTTGAACTAGCTGTAGTTTGTTTATTAAGCGTGCAGGGCAACCACCCAGTAGAGCATTACAATAATCTAGCCTTGAGGTCATGAATGCATGAACTAATTGTTCCGCATTTGTCAATGAGAGCATATGATGTAATTTAGATATATTTTTAAGATGGAAAAATGCGGTTTTACAGATACTAGACACGTGACTTTCAAATGAAAGATTGGTATCAAAGAGCACACCCAGGTTCCTAACCGACGACAAAGACTTAACAGAGCAGCCATCGAGTGTTAGACAGTATTCTAGGTTATTACGTGAGGAAGTTTTTGGTCCAATAATTAGAAACTCTGTTTTTTCAGAATTTAGAAGTAGGAAATTACGAGTCATCCAATTTTTTATATCCGCTATGCATTCCGTTAATTTTGTGAATTGATAAGTTTCGTTAGGTTTTGAAGAAATATAGAGCTGAGTATCGTCAGCATAACAGTGAAAGCTAATTCCATGTTTCCTAATGATATCTCCTAATGGTAGCATGTACAGAGTGAATAGCAGCGGTCCTAGTACTGAGCCTTGTGGTACGCCATACTGAACTTGTGATCGATGAGACATCTCATCATTTACTGCTACAAACTGATAACGGTCAGATAAGTATGATTTAAACCATGCTAGTGCATTTCCCGTAATGCCAACATAATGTTCGAGTCTATTTAAAAGAATGTTGTGGTCAATGGTGTCAAATGCAGCACTAAGATCGAGTAACACTACTAGAGAGATACAACCACGATCGGATGATAAGAGCAAATCATTTGTGACTCTAACGAGAGCTGTCTCGGTACTATGGTACGGTCTAAATCCGGACTGGAAATCCTCGCAGATATCATTTCTCTCAAGAAAGGAACACAGTTGTGAGGATACCGCCTTTTCTAGTATCTTTGACAGAAAAGGTAGATTCGAGATCGGCCTGTAATTGACTAATTCTGTAGGATCAAGTTGCGTTTTTTTAACAAGCGGTTTAATCATAGCCAGCTTAAAGTTTTTTGGTACGTATCCTAGAGACAAAGATGAATTAATGATGTTAAGTAGAGGATCTATGACCTCTGGAAGCATCTCTTTCAGTAGCTTAGTTGGTATAGGGTCTAACATACATGTTGTCGATTTAGATGATTTAATGAGTTTAGTAAATTCTTCCTCTCCTATAGCAACGAATGAATCAAATTTTTCCTCCGGGAGACTACAATGCACTGCCTGATGCGATACTGTAGTAGACGGTTGCATAGTTATAATTTTGTCCCTGCTATTATCAATCTTGTAAGTGAAGAAGTTCATAAAGTCATAACTCCTGTGTTGCTTGGAAACTTCTGGGCTTGAAGCTTTCTTTTTCGTTAGTTTAGCCACTGTTTCAAATAAATACCTAGGATTATGTTTAGTTTCTTCTAATAGGTTTGAAAAATAAGCAGATCTAGCAGCTTTTAAAGCCTCTCTGTAAGCAATTGAGCTCTCCTTCCATGAAATGCGAAATACCTCTAGCTTTGTTTTCTTCCAGTTGCACTCCATTTTTCTGGCTGCTCTCTTAAGGGCCTGAGTGTGCTCGTTGTACCATGGCGTTGGATTATTTTATTTAATCTTCTTTAAGCGCAACGGAGCAACTGTGTCTAAAGTGCTGGAAAAGAGAGAGTTAAACGTTTCTGTTGTAATATCTAGTTCTTCTAAGCTATCTGGGATGCTGAGATGATGAAACTGATCAGGAAGATTATTAATAAAGCAATCTTTAGTGGCAGAAGTGATAGGTCTCACATATTTGAAACACGGAGTTGTCTTTGCAGCCTTGGCTAAATGCAAATTACACGAGACTAGATAATGATCTGAGATGTCATCGCTCTGCTGCAGAATTTCAACAGCATCAACATCTATTCCGTGGGATAATATTAGATCTAGAGTATGATTACGACGATGAGTAGGTCCTGACACGTGTTGTCTAACTCCAATTGAATTTACAATGTCTTTAAATGCCAATCCCAATGCATCTTTTTCATTATCGATGTGTATATTAAAATCACCAACAATTAGTACTTTATCTGCAGTCAATATTAATTCTGATAGAAAGTCCGCAAATTCTTTGATAAAGTCTGTATGGTGCCCTGGTGGCCTGTATACAGTAGCCAGCACAAATCTCAAACGTGATTTATCGTTTACACTATATTTTACATTAACCCTCAGGGGACCACAAACGCGCCCGCGCGTTTTGCTCGTTTTTTTTTTTTAGCAATGAAAATAAACACCAAATGCTCTGTTAATTTTGATCTTTCATTTTCGTGTAATACATCAATCGATCCTGTTCAGTTTCTATTTTTTTTCTGTATACTCACAATAAAAATAAAGTGTTTTGCTTTTTGACAAATAAAGAAAAATTAACATGATGCGATTTCTGCCTTCCCTCTGTCCGTGAACTCCCATTTGAAACGCGTTCGAAAATGATCAATAACTCCGCGAAAATTTAGTCAAACAGGCAAACAGACCCACGGGCATAAAGCTTGAGATCGCGTCTGTTAAAAGAAGTAACTTATATAAAAAACAAATATTCTCAGTTTCTGTAATCTGTATAAAAAGAGAGCGACTCCTGTCGAGATCATTAGGAGTTCATTCACAGTAATGTGACCACTCCCCGGAGAGCGCGTGCTATTCAAACGCAAATTCTGAGGGGTGTGAAACGCCCATCAGCTGTAAACACAGCGCGTCGCGATCGAGTGAGGCATAATATAGCCTACCTTATGGAGAAACGATTCCTCAGAACAGTGCTGATGAGGAGCAATATCTCCTGATATGAGGAGCAGATCCCGCTGCGCTGAGGAGTGAGGTAGGCTGTTTTCTTTTCTCACGTGTGGAATAACGTTATGGAATAACGTTAGTGTAGGCCTATGCAAACCGCAAAAAGATAAATCGCATTTCTATAATATGACTCGCCTTTCTGTGAGATGAATGAAGGGTACATATTTGTAAAGACTGTTTAGCCTGAATATGAATCGCGTGTCTGTGTGTGAAAGAATAAACTGCTTTGCTATAGCCTACTGAGATGAGTAAAAATCCACTGGAATATGTTGAAAAAAATGTATTTGTATAAGCAACGTATTAAACTGCAAAAAAAAAAAAAATACTATTTTTGTCAAAAATAAAGTCATAGACTAAGATGTTAGATGTTCCAATGTTGGCTATATTCAAACTAATGAATACATATGATAAAATTTAGGCCTATAATCTTTTTTCTTTTTTTTTTTTTACAAAGAAAGAGTACACTTGAAATATTGTTGAAATTGTAATTATTGTTGTAATTGTAACATTTTTAATAAAATAGCAAAACATATTTACAAGAGAAATGTAAGCGAAATCTTAAATGGTCAATATAAGTCTTCTTCTAAATACATCTTTTGTCGTTGCATTGTGGCTCAGTCAGTGTCACACCTGAATGAATGGCTCATTAGGCAGTCATTATGCAGAATGGGTGGGGAGATTATGCAGAGATTATGCAATCTAAGGTGTAAACTACTCCTCCCCCTTGCATATTGGCTTTCCAAGCAAAACCTGTTTTACACCATTTAAATCAATGTATTTTTTTTTTGTGAACGATAAAGCAAAACTATTTTCACATAATTTTGAAGCTAGAACACAAAGGGACAACATCCATTAGTCAAAAGTCTTGTGGACACATATTTAATATGTGTTTTGTGGTCTTAATTCAGCAACTTTCATTTTAATTTTTTCCAATAACCACGCATAAACATTATTCTCTTAAAAATACAAACATCTACATACACGTTGCTCGCATATTATGGTAGCCCTGTTTGTGCTATATAGAGTGAATTTACACCTTTGCCATTAACATGTTTATAAATAACTGAAAAAAGCACAAATGTCAAGGCATGTCAGAACATCTCAAAGGCCCCCAAAACACTGTGGTCCCCTGAGGGTTAAGCACCAATGCTTCAAAAGAATTATATTTAAAACTTGATTTCTTGGTTTTGAAACTATTACTATAAATTACAGCAACACCACCCCCTTTGCGTTTCAGACGAGGCTCATGTTTATAACTTTTATTGCGGGGTTGATTCATTTAAAGTAATGTAATCGTTTGGTTTTAGCCAGGTTTCTGTCAAACACAGCACATCTAGGTTATTATCTGAAATCATATCATTAACAATGAGTGCTTTTGAAGTAAGCGATCGAATATTCAGCAACCCAAGCTTTAGCATTTGCTCATCTGTATTATAGCTGTTTTTTATTTGTTGAACATCAATTAAATTTTTAACCTTAGATGGGTTAAAACGTTTTTTGGATTTCCAAATTCGGGGAACAGACACAGTCTCTATATGATGATAGCTAGGTGAAAGAGGCTCTATGTGATGGGATTTATCTGACCTTGGTGACGCGAGGCCGCTAGCAGACGGTCGGTTTAGCCAGTCTGTCTGCTTCCTGACCTGAGCCTCAGATTGTCATGTTTGAGCTCTAAGACTATGTGCCATATTACTAGAGAGAAGAGCAGCACCATCCCAGGAGGGATGAATACCATCTCTTTTCAACAGGTCAGGTTTGCCCCAAAAACTTTTCCAATTGTCTATGAATTCTATATTATTAAGCGGACACCACTTCGACAGCCAACCGTTAAGCGAACACAATCTACTAACTATCTCATCACTCCTGCGAACAGGAAGGGGGCCAGAGCAAATTACAGTCCTTGACATCGTACTTGCAAGTTCACACACCTCTTTAATATTAATTTTGGTGATCTCCGACTGGCGGAGTCGAACATCATTAGTGCCGACATGAATAATGATCTTAGAGAATTTACGATTAGCATTAGCCAGCACTTTTAAATTTGCTTTGATGTCAGGCGCTCTGGCTCCCGGCAAACATGTGACTATGGTGGTTGGTGTCTCTATTTTCACGTTCCGTGTAATAGAATCGCCAATAACTAGGGCACAATCATTCTCAGTGGGTGTTTCACTGAGCGGGGCAAATCGATTTGTTATGGTAATCGGAACGGAAGAGTGGTTTTTTGATCCGCGACTAGAGCGATCCCTCACTGTCACCCATTTGCCCGGCTGCACAGGCTCTACTTCAGCTGGAACCGATTCATGTAAAGAGTTCACTATGCTATGCGCATCCAAAACATCTGAAGCTCTGGCACTCTTACTATCCTCAATTAAAGTTTGGATGCGTGTTTCTAATTCTGAAATCTTCTCTGTCAGCCTAACTGTCTCCTTACATTTATCACATATAAATCCTATATTGCCAACAGAGAAGTCTATGCTAAACATGTGACATGAAGTGCAGGTGACAATAACAGGACAAGACATTACTCACCGTGTTTGTTGACTGATTCTTACTCACCTGAGCTTTTATGAACTCAAAGGCGCGGACGCGCGAGAGAAAAATAAATAAATAAAAATAGCCGAGTGCACGGGTGGCGCGTTAACAGGCTAGCGAATTACTAGCGTTTTGTGCTAGTAGTACTAATAGCAGAAGCTAGCGATGTCAGTTTAATCAGAGATGTTGGGTAAAATGTAGTATAAACAACTAGAAATGGTAGTAAATGATGGTTCAAAACAAAGAAATACAAGGCTAAGACGGAGCTTACAGCACCGAAGCAAACAAACACACTCACAGCAGGCAGCGAGGCAGACAGGAGCAATCGATCAGCGATCAGAGCAATCTCAGCGATCAGAGCAATCAATGTAACCAGATAGTAACCAGTCTATCTCATTTCCTATGTTCAAATCCATATCTACACATATGTGGGCCACATTTCTATATTTTATATGTGGGCCAAATAATACACTTAACCACTGGCCCATATCCTGTTTGCCACCTTAAAGACGGTCCAATCTCCCCCATAACTGGGCCATGTTCGGTTCACATGCCTCATGCCAGTGCCGACTGAATGCCAGCTATGCCGGCTTCATGCCAAATCTGGGCCAGAATTCTTTGCTACTTGGGCAGTTGAGAAAGATTGACTCTATATTTACTATGTGCATATCACTGTCTGATTTTCTGCTGAAGCTCATTCGGCACATGCACATTTCCGCACTCGTTTGACTTGCGCCTGGCGCTGAGGTGAAGTTGGAGTGTGCGTCTGAAAAGTCTCACGTTTTTTGTGGTCTTAAAGAGATGGTTCAGCGTTTTAAAAAACGCAATTATTGTCAATAAAACAGCAGTTGTGAGAGGGGTGGCCAAAGGGGTGGCCAAGCTTAGACCAAGGGTGGTCTAGACCCTAGCTCCGCCAGTGAATGTGAGTACAACAGTATTTTAAATATGTTAGTTTGTTACAGGGGATTTAAACTGTTAACATTTGTAAAATAGTTTGGTGTGGTTTCTTTGAATGATAAATCATATAACAAAACTAAACATTAAGCATTGAGACAAAACAAATAAACAACCAACAAAAGAAAAGAAAAGAAAATTATATAAACAAAACCATGGAACTAAGCAGAGGGCCTATTACACCACCTAAACAGAAAAATAACCACACATCTAGGATATATGATGCTATTTTTCTGGCATCTAGATTGTGTGTGTGTGTGTGTGTGTGTGTGTATATTGGTGTAAACTGTTCATGGTTGTACATGAACTTCAGCAGTCCTTTCAAAATAAGAGTAATAGGTCACAGTCTGTCTGTGACAGGCCACATACAGAGACTGATCTGTTCTTGGCAGAAATGTACATTACACTGATGGAGAAACAATTGTGTTGCCCACTTTGGCAGTAAGGGAGCTAACTGAACGACACACGGCTGAATACATTTCATCAGTTGTGAAGCATGTCTTGCACAAATATAATTTTGAATTACGACAAGTTTACTCAGTAACACCAGATAATGGCGCTAACATGATAAAGGCAGTGTCATTAGTATCCGGTATGCAAGAGAGCACCCTGTCTAATGAAGTGAATGAAACCGATCCCATGGAAACACAGGAATGGATGAGGATGAGGTAGCTGTGGTCCATGGCGAAGGTCTGAATTTGTAAATCGAATTTGATTCTGTGATGCAAGGACATGTGTTGCGCAGTGTGAGGTGTTCGGCTCATACCTTAGAATTAGCAGTTGATTATGCATTAAAAGAGTAACGGTCATCCAATTTGATTTCTAAAGCGAGGCGTGTTGCAAAAAGTTACACACACATAATGTTGTCACCCCTCTAAAAGGATGGGGCACAAGAGGGCCATTGTTGACTGCCCAACGCGCTGGCATTCAACACACAATATGCTGGAGTGGCTTTTGGAGCTCAAGAGTTTTTGCGAGGACATGTCACCAACCATTGAAGAAGTAAATTTAAGTGCGAATGAATTGGAGGCAATATCCAACTTGGTGAGTGGTTTAAATCCTGCGAAAATTGCTACAAAAAGCCTCCAGTTGGACCAGCTCACATCAGGTGACTTCTACGGTGTTTGGCTTTAGTGTGTACTGTGCACCGACAGAATTAACAATCCCTTTGCAAAACGACTAGTTCAGTGTCTCAAATCACGGCAAACATCTCTCTTTGACAATGACGCCTTTGTGGCTGTTTTATTTCTCGATCCTCGATACAGATTTTTCTTAGCGAACTTCAGCGAAAGCACGAAAATTCACTTATTTTGTGCCTGGGAAGCTATTCAGAATTTATCTGGCAGCAACGCAACTACACAGCACACTCCATCCCAGTCATCAGACGACGAGATAGAACAGCTGTTGATGGCAAAAGAAAAAGAAAGCACAACAGTAAAACATACTAGTGTTTCAATCTCATCTGTTTTGGATATGTATTCGAGAGAAGCACACAGAGTGAGTGTATTTTTAAGTGCTGGGCAAGTGTTGCTCCTACTAACGTCTCGGTTACGGATGTAACCCTCGTTCCCTGAGTAGGGAACGGAGACGTTACGTCGGATGACGACGATTGGGGATTCGCTTAGAAGCCTATCACCTTCGAGTATATAAAACGAGCCAATGGCAATGAAATGCCATGGGTCTGCGGAATTTGCATAGCGTATCTCCGCCCACCGCAGGGGGTATATAAGGAAGTACGCTGGCAACATGCAGATATGTCTTTGCTGAGGAGTCGAAACTGGACCCAGGCATTTTTCAGCGATACAGCGGAAGTGGCAGGAAGACGTAACGTCTCCGTTCCCTACTCAGGGAACGAGGGTTACATCCGTAACCGAGACGTTCCCTTTCGTGGTCACTCCGAGTTACGTCGGATGACGACGATTGGGGTTCTAGTCTAATCACGCCACCTCGGCTGTCTTCCAGTGCCCTGCGTAAGTCTGAGCTCCCTGTTGTGAGACTAGCACGAACGAAGGAGTCCTACCTAACACAGGAATACCAAGGTACACTGGGAAGCATATCTCAGGAGAAATATGCAATTACGCCCTACCATTAAGGGGGGGACTTGAGAGACACATATGATCCAGAGGGATGCATATGGAGTATCACTGAGGTGTCCAGCCGCAGGTGGAATATTTAAACCCCAGGGGTGGCAAGGTGGCTTGCCAAGGGAAAGACACACGCTCAAAGAGACTTACAGTGAAATAAACATGTAGGGGTCGCCCAGAGGGGGGACCATGCACATGGAGGCACCTAGTCAAGCGCAAAAGCTGCGTTATGGCAGATTGGCATAACTCAGGCGTTGACGTAACCAGTGCTGGAGGAAACTCAGAGCTTATCAGACTCACCTGAGAAGATAATCGCACGTATCCCGTCCGTGGAGAGGAATGGCGAGCAAGCGAAGGCCAGGGAGGTGCTGTCGCGAGGAGTACTAGTTCGGAGAACCAGGTCCGGTTGTGCCAATACGGGGCAACCAAAATGACCTGCTCCTCGTCCTCCCTGATCTTGCGCAAGGTCTGCGCAAGAAGGCTCACTGGGGGAAACGCATACTTGCGTAGGCCCCGCGGCCAGCTGTGCGCCAGTGCATCCGTGCCGAGCGTGCCCTCGGTCAGGGAATAATACAGGTCGCAGTGGGTCGAGTCGCGGGAGGCAAACAGGTCTACCTGTGCGTCCCCGAACTGATCCCAAATCAGCTGAACCGACTGGGGATGGAGTCTCCATTCTCCAGCGAGAGGCCGAAGCCGAGACAGCTTGTCGGCTGCCTGATTAAGGTCTCCCGGGATATAAATGGCTCGAAGCGACCTCAGATGCTTCTGACTCCATATGAGGAGGTGGCGAGCGAGTTGCGACATACGGCGGGAGCGTAAACCACCCTGATGGTTGATGTACGCTACTGTCGCAGTTCCCGGAGGGGAACAAGGGCTGCCTCGACGACCTTCGTAAAGACGCAAGGAGACAGGGCTAGCCCGAAAGGGAGAACCGCGTACTGGTATGCCTGCCCCTCGAAAGCAAACCGTAGAAACGGTCTGTGTCGAGGTAAAATGGAGACATGGAAGTATGCGTCCTTCAGGTCGATCGCTGCTAACCAATCCTGCGGCCGCACACACTGGAGGATGTGTTTGGCCATTAGCATCTTGAACGGCAGCCTGTGAAGGGAGCGGTTCAAGACGCGCAGGTCGAGGATTGGCCGTAACCCACCGGACTTCTTGGGTACAATGAAGTAAGGGCTGTAGGAGCCGGACTTCATCTCGGCTGGAGGGACAATCTCGATCGCACCCTTCGCCAGAAGGGTGGCGACCTCCGCTCTCATGACAGGGGCATTGCCACCGACCATAGTGAAGCGGACTCCCCTGAAGCGGGGAGGAGATCGCGCGAACTGAATCGCGTAGCCGAGCCTGATGGTTCTCGCGACCCAGCGGGACAATCTGGGAAGCTCTAGCCAGGCCTCCAGAAAGTGCACCAGCGGGGTCATACGAACCACAGACGTACCGTCGTTGGGGCAGCGAGGCGGAATGACCGGCACCGGCGAGGGTGGCATAGCGGCCCTGTGCGGGGGCACGGTCATTAACCGCGTCCTGCCAGAGGAGGCCAGGGGAGGGATCGCGTCCCACGGGGGCGTGCTCTGGCAGGGGTCTGGCGACAGAGGGGGATAAGAGGAGCGTGGCCCGTGGGCGGCGCGTGCTGTCATCCCGCACCTCTGGAACAGAGGAGGGCGGCAGTGGCGGGACCCGAGGGTGGCGCGCACTGCGGCCCTCGGGCTCTGTTGGCTCAGGATTGGGGAATTCAATTCTGTCTTTAACCACATTAGGGTACTGCTCGTCGTTGGACTCCACCGGGGGAAGGAGTGGCCCTGCTACCAGCTCCTGAACAGAAAAGAGTGCCAATCCTGAGCGGCCCGTCTCAGGGGCGCCGCTTGGCCTGGCGTTTAGCGGGCCGCGGGGCCGGAGAGGGCTGTGGCGCCTTCCTGCGGCTTCCTCCACGACGCGGCCCAGATGAAGGCTGCTGCTGGGGCCGTGCGGGAGGGGCGGGAGCCGCGGGAGGGCGCCCTCGGCGGCGAGCAGGCTGAGGATTCTGTGCCGACGGCTGAGCAGGGGAGCGTCGGGGCAGAATGTGCTTGATCGTCTCAGTCTGCTTCTGGGCGGTCGAGAACTGCTGGGCAAAGTCCTCGACTGCACCGCCGAAAAGGCCGGCCTGGGATATGGGAGCGTCGAGCAGACGAGTCCGCTCGGGCTCACGCATATCGGCCAGGTTCAGCCAGAGATGTCGCTCCTGGACCACAGCTGTGGACATCACCAGACCCAGGGAGCGTGCGGTCACCTTCGTCGCTCAGAGAGCGAGGTCTGTGGCGGCGCGCAGCTCATCGAAGAGCCCTGGGTCTGTCCTACCCTCGTGCATGTCACGGAGCATCTGGGCCTGGTAGTCCTGGAGGATGGCCATGGCATGCAAAGAGGCAGCTGCCTGTCCCGCCACTCTGTAAGACTTCGCCACCATAGTAGACGAAAATCTACAGGCTTTGGATAGGTGCTTAGGAACACCACGCGATGAAGCGCTTGTCGGACACAGCTGCATCGCGACAGAACGTTCGACCGGGGGAATCCCAGTGTACCCACAAGCATCAGCCTTATCGAGGGGAGGAAAGGCGGAGAAAGCCGACGGACGATCACGGGAAGACATGGGAGCCTTCCAGGACCGCGTGACTTCCTCATGCACTTCCGGGAAGAATGGAATTGGGGTTGGGCGGCGACGAGTGTCAGTGGCCGCTCCCAAAAAACAATCATCCAGCCGCGAGCGCACTGGATCGGGTGGCGGGGACCACTCGAGCCCAATGGCCGCGGCTGCCCGGGAAAGCATGGCAGTCAGCTCGGGATCAGACTCGGGCAATGCTGGCACGCCCGAGGGCGGCAACACAGCCGAATCCTCACTTCCCGAGGACTCACGCCCACCTTGTGATGCAGCGATCGACATTGCATCCTCTTCTGGAGCTCCAAACGAAACACGCGGGGCCTCCGTAGAGGGACCAGCGGTCTCAGTTTGAATGCTCGCGGGTACCGATGCTGAAGAGGGGTGTGTGGACCGTGGACGTGTCGGCGGTATGTCCCACACAGTCACCCTCAGGTCACCCCGGCCACCAGCCGAAGTACTAGCTCTCGAGGAGTCAGTAGATCGGGGTGTGGGTAGGGGGACTCTCGCTCTAGTGAGCTCATTGAGTCTCGACCGCAGCATGGAGATGGTCATGTTCCCGCAGTGAGAACATGAGTCATCCACAAACGCTGCTTTAGTGTGATCAATGCCCAAACACGCTAAGCAGAGATTGTGCCCATCAGCAAAGAATACATCGCGACCACAACCAGAAGTGCACGGGCGACGCATCTTAAAAAAGACGTGCCACGTGCAATGCTCTTTTTGTGAGAGGAAACTCTGCGGATGTTGAAGCAAACAGGGAGAAATCACACTAACTGTCAGATCACTGACCAGATCAGCAGGGTAGTGTGCACTCGCTGAAATCGCCGTCACACCAACACCGGAGAGCTCGCTCGTCTCGAAGGATTGAGAAGGATAACTCAGGATTTTTTGGCTTGCGTGGAGTGGAGAAGTTCTCTGCTCCGAAGCGAAAACATATCTGCATGTTGCCAGCGTACTTCCTTATATACCCCCTGCGGTGGGCGGAGATACGCTATGCAAATTCCGCAGACCCATGGCATTTCATTGCCATTGGCTCGTTTTATATACTCGAAGGTGATAGGCTTCTAAGCGAAACCCCAATCGTCGTCATCCGACGTAACTCGGAGTGACCACGAAAGGGAACCCAGATTTGCACAAACTTGCTATGAATGTAATTGCACTGCCTGCAACGTAAGTCATCGTAGAGTGCGCATTTTCATGCCTCAAGTACATTCTTTCCCCACTGAGGTCGTCAATGAATGAAACGAGCGTTTATGCTTTGTAATCAATGCAAGTATTTCTGTTGTGGTTTTAGCAATGTTATGCATAAAATGTTAAAGCTAAATTATCATGTGTTATGCTATTTTTTAGTGAAAATGTATGTAAAAAATGTCTTTACATTTGTTTAAAGTATTAAAATAACGTTATTAACCAGTATTTTTTCTAATCAAACCGGTTTTGGATCGTTAATGATTAATGAGAAACGCAAGAACAGAAACGTTAAAATACTGATTCTGCACGGAGAGAACCGATCTAACATTTAAAAAAAAAAAAAAAAAAATGTAAGCCCTGCTCTCCACTCATGATTTGAAAATAACAAGGTAGAGTTACCCAGAATGATGTCCTCATTTCTCAAGTGACACCTCCTTTTCTATAAAAGAATATCACACTGGGTCATGCAGTGAATTCAGTAGCTGAGTTGGCCATAAAGAAAAAGAAAGAAGGAGAGAGATGTGGATCACTCTAAACATCTGCCTGTATCTGTCCTTTTATTATAATTCTGCTGTTTTTATCTCAGATTCCTGTCAGCTCCAGGAACGCTTCAAATTGAACGGGATGTATCAGAATGGAGAATTTATCATTGGAGGCCTGTTTGAGGTTCAGCACCTCAAAGTCTTCCCAGAACTTAAAGGACAAATCAAGTGAAAAATGAACCTAGGGTTAATTAACACATGGTTACCGAGTCGATCGTTCCCTGCGATGCGTTTTCATGAAAATCGAATGTATAGAGTTTTATCTTTAAAAACAGATTAGCTCATAACACTAGTATATAGGGCAGTGGTTCTCAATTCCAGTCCTCGTGACCCACTGCTCTGCACATTTTGTATGTCTCTCTTATCTGACGCACTCAGTTCAGTTCATGGAGTCTCTCCTAATGAGCTGATGATCTGGTTCAGGTGTGTTAAATAAGGGAGACATACAAAATGTGCAGAGCAGTGGGTCCCGAGGACTGGAATTGAGAACCACTGATATAGGGCATAGAGTAAGTAAAAGTAAATCGCTAGTTAATACCACTAACAAGGCTCAAAATAGCCTCACACTAACACGGTAACATAATGAGGGTCCTTACATACAAACCGAAGCATTGAGAACCTTGTAAGTGTACAGACAGTTTAATAAGAAGATACTTTATAAAGACAGTACATTACGCGTTGACATGCAGGAGCCATCTTGGAAAACAGTCTCGACTAATCGAGCAACGAACGCCGTGCTAAGTGATATGAACTGTGACTTGGAATCTCATATGGTCCGTTGTTTCCGGAAGAAAGCACTGAACGTAACAGAGAAAAATAAATACAAATAATAATAAATAAAAAAATTTAACGCAACAGAGACTAGTGCTTCTGGAGTGAAAATCGATTAGTCGAGACTGTTTTCAATCCCCATCAAACTTGGTGTGCATGAAGTCAAGACATTGAGGATGCTAAATTGCGGACAGATTTTTGATATCGAACGGTTTGGCCGTGGCGAGGAAACAAATTTATGGCGAATAATGGAAACAGGAAGTGTGTTATAACTTCAGCATACATTGACTGATCTTGATTAAACTTCAGAAGTTTGTTCGTTGTAAGAGGCCGATCACATGGATGTGACTATTGTGAGTCAAAGTTATAGCGCCACCAACTGGCAGTAGGAATTGTGTCACTTTCAAAATGCTTTGAAATCACCCTCTTATTTTTACCCGATTTGCTTCAAACTTTATGTGGATAATGTAAAAACACGGCATATGTAGACCTTTGAAAGGATTCTTGATATCTTAGATACTGTTGCCGTGGCAACGCATCAAACTTTAATATTCTTTTCAGATGCTTTTGAGACTCTTCACATGCTTGAAAATGCATGAAACTCGACAGACACGTCACATTTATTATCCAGTAGACGTGCAAAGTTTCAGAAATGGGCGTGGTGAGGGGCTCAGTAGCGCCACCTTTAGTCAAAAATGGGGGCTTAGTTTTTCCTAGAATCACAAAAATCGGTATGTATATTGTTCTTATCGAGCCGGACAACTTTCTAATTTACAGTTATAAGCTCTGACCAACAGGAAGTCAGATATTTTGGTTTGAATGTGATTTTTTGGAGAATTCTCTCTCTCTCTCTGTATCTGTGTCTCTGTATCTGTGTCTCTGTGTGTGTGGGGGGGGGGGGGGGGGGATTTGTCTGTTAGGAGAAATCTGCTTTTATAATTGTTTTTCAAGGTTTCAGGGGCTTTTGAGGCCCTTAATGTGCTCAAAAACTCTTGAAACTTTGCACACAGGTCAGAACCTTCGGCCATCAGGGCCGGGCTGAAGCTGGTACCCGGGCGTGGCAGGGGGGCTCATCAACGTCCCCTTGAATGGGGTCCGAAAACTTGGTCCATAGATCAAACTAGCTTGCATGAATTAATATGAAACTCGGTACACATATAGATCTCATCGGGCCGAACAACTTTCGCACTCTTAAGTTAAACGCCAGCGCAACAGGAAGTCAGCTATTATGGGTTGTTTGGAGAACGCTTGCTGTGGAATTTGAAACACTCCTCCTAGAGAATTAATTCAATCCCCATCAAACTCGGTGTGCATGAAGTCAAGACATTGAGGATGCTAAATTGCGGACGGATTTTTGATATCGCGAACGGTTTGGTCGTGGCGAGGAAACAAATTTATGGCGAGAAAAGAGAAACACGAAGTGTTATAACTTCTGCATACATTAACTGATCTTGATGAAGCTTCAGCAGTGTGTTCGTGGTAAGAGGCCGATCAGATGGATGTAACTATTGTGAGTCAAAGTTATAGCGCCACCAACTGGCAGCAGGAAGTGTGTCACTTTCAAAATGCTTTTGGCAAAAGTGGGGAGGTTATTGGGTTATTAACCACCACTCTAGCTGTAGAGGTGTGAATCACTCCCATTATACGTTGAATATCTCTGGGGTTATTACCATTGGGCAGTATTTCAGAAAAAGCAACACAATGTCCAAACACCTGCATTTCCTGCTGAAAGGACTGAGTTAATAAATAAATAATAATATTGACGCACATGCTTTTCTGTCTCATTATTGCAACATCTCTCTCTAATAACTGCATTAATAACTGCATAAAGCCGGGGACACACTTTAAGGCCGGTTATGAATGTAATTTGATACTTATGACTGATCATGTCCAAACGCGTGGTCAGCGCGTTCAGTCTGTGTTCAGAGTCGGTGTTTAAAATCTGCTGCAGTCGATGAAAACAGTCAGAGAATGTGTCAGCTAGTCGTGTGTGCCCAGCATTAGTCTGCTATCAGTGGCTCAAACCTCCGTTACTAACTCTAAAATGACGTTTTGGAATTAGCAACGATTGAGGCATGGGATTAGATGCGTAAGAAATTAGTCCTACATACAAGAGCGTTTTAATGACAAAAACTTTACAAACTTTACAAACGTCTTGAAATACATAATCTGAAAAATGTTTCAAGGTGTGGTAACTGTAGTATAAGCGGAATAATTGACTTCAGGCTGTTGAATTATTAGAAAAATAATGTGCTAATAATTCAACGGCCTGTCGTCAATTATTCCTTACATATATATATATATATATGTGTGTGTGTGTGTGTGTGTGTGTGTTTTCATTCAGTGAATGATTTCAGTCCTGTAACCCATCATGCAACATTTCATCAGTTGCCTTGACTAAATTATCATTGACCAGTGTTAATGAAAAATTCATTGTTCTTGTGTCCATTCATTTAAACTTGTTGATTTCATTTGAGTGTGTGTAAAAGCATCTGACCATATACTTCTGTGAGGGTTTTCTAACAGCTGAAGAAGGGACAGGAAGACAGGGTGATAAAACTTACACCTGAGCACGAGAAAGGATCCAGCCAGGAGAATACAGGGGTCCCATGCCCTCCCCTTAGGGGACAAAGAACAGCAGGAGGTCATTTAGATTGTAAATGAAGGTCTTTTGGCTTCTCAGGGACAAGGAACAGCAGGAGGTCATTTAGATTGTAAATGAAGGCCTTTTGGCTTCTCAGGGACAAAGAACAGCATGACCTGCCCAGGGGGGGGGGGGGGGTATGTCAACAGGATTGTTTCTTACAAGCTGGGTGGCTGCGGCTCTGTAACGCATCCTCAGAGAATAAAGCCTTTTCTTCTTTATTACAATTTTGCCTTTTGAGTGTTCCTTAACCCTGTGATGCTGTTTTTCCCAGTGAGATAAAAATTGCTATTACAGCTGGTGTCAGAAGTGGGATCCTGTGCGGACGCTTCTTCTCCTGGTCCTGAGAACGGATTTGACGGGAAAGTGCACGACCCCGGCAGCACCAGGCGGCCGTCTCATACCGCGACGGTTTGAGATAGAAACTCAACAGATTACGAGAGAAAGAGCCAACACCGCGTTCAGGACCAGAAGGGGAAGCTCCCACCAGGACAATAAAGAATCCGCGGATTGCGGGAGAAACAGAAAAAGCATCTGGGTAAGACACGGCAAATTGTTTTATTGAAGTTGAGTGTAATTTGATAATTGTGAGTGAACGTGAACCATATTGGCTGAGTTTTGCTTTTTGGTACGAGCGAGAGGTGATTCAGGGGAATCACAATTTTTTGGGGGGTAAGGGAAAGAATTGATCTGAGGAATTCGGATCAGTTTCTACCTCACTTAGCTCGTTGGTGGACGGAAAGCCCACAGGTGATTCAGGGGAATCACAGATTCAGGGGAATCACAGTTATTGATTAATTAGTTTTACTCAAAAGTGCTAGTAACCAAAAAAAAAAAAAAAAAAAAAAATTTAATCGATTTAGGTGGACGGAAGAGCCACGTCAAATCAGAATTAATCGAGCGCTGGAAAGTGCTTATAGGAAGTTTTTGAGTGAAACGTAATTACAAACCACCCGACCGATCTTGGGGTAAGGGAAAGATCGGGTCTGTCGAAGACGTTTGACAGATTCTGTAAGACACGTGTCGAATTGTGAAATCCAGAAAAGAGGAACTCAGCCAAAAATGGGATCATCAAACAGTAAAACAGATAATTTTTATACA
The DNA here is from genome assembly GCA_022828995.1 of Vimba vimba. Lineage (NCBI taxonomy): Eukaryota > Metazoa > Chordata > Actinopteri > Cypriniformes > Leuciscidae > Vimba > Vimba vimba. The sequence goes on along the minus strand of JAKKIH010000026.1, from coordinate 504,867 downwards.
CCAATTTTCTGTCAGATGAGAAATAATTATGGTGGTAAATGTATGACTGACATACAGAAACTGATCAAATATCATGATTTCCCTGAAGCGGGAACATTGAGTAAAATAAGACTTAATGTCGTGAAAGAGTCAGTGGAAAAGAATGCAGGGAAACAGAGTGGCTGCTGTGTGTGTGTTAAGCATGTATGTGTGAATTGCGAACCGACTATACAATGTTGGGTAGAGGAAGCTGATAGACGAGAACGAAAACAAATACAAAAAGAATTAGCATTTAATGCCGAGAATGTTGTATGTGTAAAAACGGTTCCACTGGAACAGAATGCTACTAATAAGACGAATGAGTGTGTTTCTCCACATGTGACCGGGGAGGCGAAGGCTCCGCCGCCCGCGTACAATTTAACACACTACCCAGTGGCGGAGATCTCGGCCCTTAAGTTGGATTCCGATTTGGACCGCTCTCCACCAGTCCCCCGACCCACACAAGAACCGGCACAGAACAGAGCGCAAATCGAACTGGAGGAAGCCAATCGAAGGGCAGCGCGAGCAGAGGCAGATGCAAGAACAGCGCGAGCAGAGGCAGATGCAAGAACAGCACGAGCGGAGGCGGAAGCCGCAGAGCGACTTACACAAATGTTGACAGCAAGGCTTCAGGTACAACTACCAGCACCGCCAGTACAGCAGGGGGAGGCAGACTCCTCGGCACAGGCCGCGACAAGCGGTGAAGAAGACGGAGAGGGGGAAGTTTCCGGGGAAGCAGTTCCGGACACTCCGAACGACGAAAGACCGGGGACAAGCGCCCTGCCAATGCTCACAAGATCACAAGTGAAGCAAGAAAAGGTCAGTTTCACAGCGGCAAAGGTTAAAGTGTCGAATGTGACTGCTCCGATGGTTGAAGTTGCGGGCACGGACGGCCCAATGCTAGTTTTCAGAGCATGGACTATGTCAGACATGAAGGATGCAATGGCACATTTGCCAGATCCGCGAGACGCGGGCGAGAACTTTGCCAGCGAACTGCTCGCAGTGTGTAAAGAATTCAGCCCCACCACACAAGAACTGAAACGATTGCTAACGATAAGAATGGGCGCTGCGAACTGGGGCAAAGTGGCTGGCAAGCTGACAAAAACAGACGTTAGAAGAGTGCACGCCGACTGGGACCATGTCAGCAACGAACCGTACAGGAACGAAGTGGAAAACTTCTCAAAGCACATCGTGGAAGCTTTCCCTGCGCGTGTGGACACCGAAAAAATCACGTGCTGCGTCCAGGAAAAGGACGAGACGGTGAGAAGCTATTATTTCAGACTTTTTGAGACTTTTGCAAAATACAGTGGCATAACTGAGCCAGACGACAGGGGAACAAAGGCAAGCACGTGGGAGAAACATCTGATGGGCTATTTCCTGCAAGGGCTGAAACCCGAGATCAGGAGGGGAGCGAAAACCAGCTATGTCGGCTGGGAAGAGGGTCGTCTGCATAGAATGCTGCAACATGCTATTCACGCCGAAAGAGACATCGGAGAAAGGAGCGGGAAGACAAAGCCCGTCACAATGGTAGTTGTGCAACAACAACAATCACAACAACCCAACAAGCCTGAATATTCCAGGTCAAACCCTGCTAATCGAAGAGGACAGAGAAGAAGAGCTGCTGGGGTAAGATGGAGCTGTTACATTTGTGCAACGAATGACCACATGCTCAGAGACTGTACAAAGTGTAAATTTTGCAAGAAGGAAGGCCACTGGAGCACCGCGTGTCCGACCATGAAGTCTGATTGAAACGAGGGGACTGGAGAGCGGGACGGAAAGGGTCCTACTTTTTGGGGCCAATCTCTGGCTACAGCAAAGGGAAGTGAAAATATTCTTACTAACACATGCACACACGACGCAAACACAAACACATACACTGATTCTCTTTCTGCTTCTTGCAATGAAGAAACTGCTTGCAAACCACTTTGTGTGTCTGATGAAACTGTGAACAAAGCTGTGAATGATGAGTGTATGAGATTGTACAAAAGCACAGGGTTTTCTGAAATGCCTATTTATCCATTACGGGTCAAAGGGGTAGTTATTGAATTCTTAGTCGATTCTGGAGCAAGCCTGTCAACATTACGACCATGTGATTTACCATGCGTTCCGAGTTTAACCGGGAAAGTGTTTGAGAGCACTTCAGCGTCTGGACATTTGATTTCTGACCGGTTAACCGAGCCGTTAGAGTGCGAAACGGAGGGTGGACGCTTTTTCAAGCACGAGTTTGTTTGGTCACCTGGCTGTCCCGCACCTCTGATGGCTCGTGATCTAATGTGTAAATTAAATTTGTCTCTCTATGCTGATCAGTATGGAATTAGCATCGAGGAGACACCACAAATTACTTGCACTAAATTTGAGCCGAAGTGGGCTTATGTCTGGCAGGTTACAAATATTGATGGGGCAGAAAAGATTTTGAAATTGGCAAAGAATCGTACAAACCCAGTCAATACAGAGTTTATGACAAATGAGAAAATGCATTGTACTTCACATGTGGTGGCAGAGCGTGATTCAAATTTTGAGAAAATGTGGTTTAATGCTGTGCAGAATGAGAATGTGAAATTTGACAGGATTTTCTGGACGGAGAATGTGTGTGCGTTGTCTGCAGTGTTGTCTGACAGTCAGAAGGCTTGCTATCTGATGACAGAGAACACTGCATGCCACTTATCTGTCTCGAAGGCCATAAGCCAGCAATGGAGAGATATAGGGCTGTTTGTGAAAGAGTGTTTATCTGCCACAGACTGGGTGAAAGTTGACACACACACAGCAGAGAGCAAGAGTGTGGGGGCATTTAAATCGAACTGTGATTTTAAACTTGAGGTCAAAAGAGACATGATTGTTATTGGAAAAAATGTGACAGCACAGGGGGGTATTTCTGCTTCAGAAATCGATATTTCTTTGGCACAAATACCACCAAATTTGTGGGCTAAAACCAAATATGATGTGGGCCTCATTAAGGGATGTGAGCCAGTTGTGATAACACCAAAGACTGATTTCAGACCATGTAAAGCGCAATATCCCTTGAAACGTGAGGCAATAGAGGGCATAACACCAGTGTTTGACGCTCTATTGAAGGAGGGAGTAATTAGGCCTTGCAATGATTCACCTGTCAGAACCCCAATTTTTCCTGTAAAAAAAGCACGCAACCCAGGTGAACCATTGCAATGGAGATTTGTTCAGGACCTCCAGGCGGTGAATTCAGCAGTCATCGCCCGCGCTCCTCGAGTCCCCAATCCTTATACCATACTAACTCAGATTCCAGAAAATGCAACATACTTTACTGTGGTGGATTTGGCTAATGCTTTCTTTAGCGTTCCGGTTGATGAAAAAAGCCAGTTTTGGTTTGCATTTGATTTTAATGGCAAGGGGTACACGTTTACGAGGTTATGTCAGGGTTTTTGTGAAGCTCCAACTTTGTACAATGAAGCGCTCAGAAGAAGTATTGAGAATTTGACTTTGTCAGAAGGAACGGCGTTGTTGTCCTATGTTGATGACCTTTTGATCTGTTCAGTGAATGAAGCTGTTTGCAGGGCTGACAGTGTGTCTCTCCTCAAGCATCTTGAAAGAGAGGGCCACAAGGTCAGCCTTTCAAAGCTGCAGTTTGTAAAACAGGAAGTGACCTTCTTGGGGCATGTTATCAAGCCAAACAGCAAAGCATTGTCACAGAAAAGGGTGCAGGGCATAAAAGAAGCCCCAAAGCCTGTAACAAAGAAACAGATGTTGTCATTTTTGGGGATGTGTGCTTATTGTCGAACATTTATCCCCAACTATGCCATTTTAGAGCAGCCCCTACGAGCCCTTACAACAGGGAAAGGGTTGAGGTCGTGTGACAGACTTGTTTGGACAAGTGAAGCTGAGGTGGCATTTGATAACATGAAAACACAGTTGTGTATGGCTCCATCGTTAGGCCTTCCGGTTATCGACCGTCCGTTTACACAGATGGTCGATGAGAGAAATGGCTTTATGGCTTCTGTGCTCCTGCAAAAACACGGTGATCGTTTAAAACCTGTGGCCTATTTCTCAAGCAAACTCGACCCTGTAGCAGCGGGGCTGCCACACTGCCTCCGGGCAGTGGCGGCAGCTGAGCTGGCTGTGATGGCTTCAAGAGAATTTGTGGGCTATGCTGATTTGACCTTAGAAGTTCCGCATGCAGTGTCTTTGATTTTGCAGGAGCAGAGAACATCACACTTGTCTACAGCCCGATGGCTGAGGTATCATACGATTTTGCTTGATATGCCAAATATCACTGTCAAAAGATGTACAAGATTGAATCCCGCGACTCTTTTGCCCACACAACAGGACGGCGAAGAGCATCACTGTTGTTTGTCAGCTCTCGAGCAGGTATGCACACCGCGCCCAGATTTGTTAGACATTCCGCTTGAAAACTGTGACAATGTCCTCTTTGTGGATGGATCTGCGTCGAAAAATCCGCAAACAGGACAGAATAACGTAGGTTATGCGGTAACGACTGAATTTGAAACTGTAAAATCTGGCAGACTGCCATCTCATTACTCCGCACAGGCAGCTGAGTTAGTTGCCCTGACTGAAGCATGCAGACTAATGACTGGTAAATGCGTGACGATTTACACAGACTCGCGTTATGCTTTTGGGGTCACACACGACTTTGGCGCTTTGTGGAAACATAGAAAATTTTTGAAGTCAGACGGCCGACCCATACTGAATGCTACTTTGGTATCTGACCTGTTGGAGGCCATTCTGCTTCCAGACAAGATTGCAGTTTGCAAATGCGCAGTGCATACTAACGATAAAACTTCTATCTCAGCAGGCAACGCCAGAGCAGATATGGCAGCAAAAACAGCGGCAACGACCCAGACTGAAGCTGATACCAGCGCCACCACCTGCGTATCAATTGACATTAACCTTCATAACAACATTTCTCCTTCTTTACAGAGCATGCAGTCTTTTTCCACAGGAGCTGAGAAAAACAAATGGAAGGCGGCAGGCTGCCGCCTTGTGGATGGTGTATGGACATCTGTTGGGGGGAAGCCGTGCCTGCCAAGCCACTTTTTCCAGCATTATTCTAGATTGACACATGGGAAAGATCATGTGTCAAAAGGGGGGATGATTATGCAAATGAAAGAATTGTGGTTTACCAAAGGTTTCACAATATATGCTGAAAATTTTTGCAAAAAATGTGTGATTTGTACCGCGTACAACATTGCACGGGGCATCAAAACACCGCTGGCAAGCCAGCCAGCCCCAGATGGGCCATTTGAATATTTAATGATCGATTTCATTGAACTGACCCCTTGTGGAAAGCAGAAATATTGTTTGGTACTTGTTGATATGTTTTCGAAGTGGGTGGAAATTTTTCCCACCTCAAAACAGGATGCTGCGGCAGTGGCGAAAGCGCTGCTAACCGAGATCCTGCCCCGATGGGGCGTGCCAAAGAAGATAAGCTCAGATAACGGGCGTCATTTCGTCAATGAGACGATCAAACAGGTGGGTCAGTTCTTGGGAATCGATCTGAGAACACACTGTGCATATCACGCTGCCAGCGGAGGTGCGGTTGAACGTGAGAACCAGACGGTGAAGACCAAACTGGCAAAATGTTGCGAAGAAACGGGATTGTCATGGGTGAAGGCACTACCCATTGTACTGATGTACATGAGAATGAGAAAGAGAGTAAAAACGAATTTGAGCCCATTTGAAATTCTATTTGGTAGACCACCATTCATGGGTATAGTGGGGGAAAAAAGGCGGCTTCCATCAACAGATGTGTGTGAGAATGAAATGTTGAATTACTGCAAAGAAATGTCGTGTCTGCTATCTGCTGTTTCTGTGCAGGTAAAAGCAGCCCAGAGCAAGGTAGCAGAGACGTTCCTGCACAACGTCAGGCCAGGGGATTACGTGGTGATCCGCGACCTCAGGAGGAAAAGCTGGAGGGCGAAACGGTGGCTAGGACCGTTCCAAGTCTTGCTGGTCACGTACACGGCGGTGAAGGTCGGGGAACGGGCGACTTGGGTTCATGCCAGCCACTGCAGGAAGGTTCCGCCCATATCGGAAGAGCAACAGGAGGAGGAGTCCCAAAGACAGCAGCAAGCTCAACAATAAGCCCTAAAGACAAGCAGGTGCAAGGTCACTCAGAGAAAGTGGTGAGACCAGTGTGCAGAATAAAGCCATTTGTACAGTCAGAGACATTGATCATTGAACTAGCAAAACTTAAAGATTTACTGGCAACAGATCCAAACATTCTAGCAGCAGCAACGAGCGGAGTGAAATACGAGCTGCGAGAAGGAAGCTGGGAGAAGAGGAGGGTTCTGATTGCACAGACAGTATCAGGTTGAAAACTGTACATCAACTAAGACTGATAAGACTCTGAGTGGTTAAAAAGGTATTCTCTGACACAACACAGTTGCAGAATTAGACAAGATGGATCGTTCAAAGCCATGGCATCCATTCAGAATACCAGGAATGTGCGGACTTTGTAAAAGCACGTTAATCTTAACTTTGATATCAGTGACTATTTGTTCTGAAACATCTGTGCTGAACAGCACCATCAGACAGCGTGATAAAAGAGACACATTCACGGAAGTGAAGCTGGTGAAAGGACTGCACGGAAGCATCATCACGATAGAGGAGGGATCAAGTGTGACTTTCAAGTGCAACCCATTCCAGGAGAACTGTCGCGGGTGCAATGGACATACCGAAGAGCACGCACATTTCTACTTCTGCGAAAGCCCATGTGCGTGGACCCACGTAAAAGCATACGCTCATCACTACAGGACGGAATACGATGAAAGATTTCAGGTGTACGCTGAAGACAAAATGGGTAACAACAGATACGGGATGAGAGTGGAATTGAAACGTGCGACGCGTGCTGACCAAGGCAGGTACTACTGTGCCCTGGACTTGGCTGAAACTGACTGGTATGAAACAATAGACATTACGATAGTCGAGGCAAACAGACCACAAGCAGCAACAATGACAACACCTTTCTTGTCACCTGTGCCACCCGAGGTCGAACAGGCTACTGAAGAAGAAGTGGCCTGGATGGGGGACGAAGACACAAACAAAGGTCAGATAAATCCTGAAGTAAAGAAAGCAATGATGAAATGCCAGGGGAACAAAGCCTGCGCACTAGCAATGCTGCAGAAAGAGGAACTGGAGATCAAGACAAGCTGCTGGATGTGTCTTCAAATGTCACACGCATGGAAAGCTGTCCCTCTGACGACAGCAACAGTCAACGAAACTAAGTGCCTTATTCCTCAGCAGATGACTGAAGTGCTAAAAACTGTTGTGGACCTGGAAGAGGGAAGAGTACCAACGAAACAGCCTGCTGACGACTGTGATCATATACAACAATACAACAACACTAACATAGCAATTCCACCTTTGAGGGTAACGTATGCCCAGGGTGACGTTTGCGTCTGTTTCAACAGACCAAGACTGTTAAGGACTGGATGGTCTGACTGCAGAATCAAAATCAACATACATGACAGAACAATGGACAATTGTACAGCAGTCATCAACAACAAAGAAATCAACTTCACATGCCCATTCAACAAACCAAACCAAAGTTCACCAGCTGCGGTGTGGGTATGTGGCGACAGAGCTTATCACCGTTTGCCTACAAAAGACTGGTCAGGTTGCTGTTATCCAGCCTTGATGAATGTGGGAACCTCTGTGTATTTGCCAAACAAAGTAGGTAAAAGAGAAAAACGAGATATTAATATTTTGCCTGAAGCTCTGCCAAATAGTTATGCAGGATATACATTAACTGACCCGTGGACAACACCGGGAGCAAATATAGGTTGGTCAATTTTCTTAGGGGTGGGTACAGCAGTAACGATAAACAAGATTAATGGGTTAGCATGGACAGTACTAGCGATAGCCAATAGCACAGAAAATGCTTTGACATTAATAAGCGAGGAAATGCGTCAGTTGAGAGAATCAGTTATTCAGAACCGTTTGGTCCTAGACATTCTGACGGCAGAGAGGGGTGGAGTCTGTAAAATGTTGGGGGTATCATGTTGTTTTAATATTCCTGATTACAGTGACAACTTAACTAATATCATCGAGCACATGAGAGAAGCTGTAAAAGAGCCGCCTCCGGCTGCTGGTAGTGAGTGGATGGAGTGGCTGATGTCCGCATGGTCAGGGTGGTTTTTCAGAATAATTCAAACTGTTTTGCCAATTGTTGGTATGGGATTATTAGTTCTGCTCTGTTTACCATGTATCTTGAGGTACATTTCAAGCTCAGTACAAAGACTGATTAGAGCAGGGACAGCCAAAACAATGACATCAGTACAAGCAGTAAAAATAACTATGCGTTCAGCTACTGATGAGCAGCAGTATGACTATGACAGCGACGAGATTTACACAGAGATGTGATAAATTCTTTTTTTTTGCCTTTCTGGAACAATGAACGGGTTTTCCTAAACTTTGATTGTTTAGGTTTTTATATCATTGATTGACTGTACTATTTATTATTCTTTTATTGTTGTTATTTCTTTTTTTCCATTTTAAGAATGATGATATGTTCAGAAGGTTAAAAAAACAGCGGTCATCCGTGTTACGAGGTGATGTACAAGTGGAAGGGTTTGAAATGAGGGACTTTTGAATGTATTTTTGTATTTTGTTTTAAATTTTTTCTTTATCATAAGACTGTGAAATCAGATATGGGGTGATGAAGTTTTCCATACTATTACTTTTTCTTCATAAAAGGGTGACCGAGGGTCCAGCCCGGCTGGGGACGCGATAACAGTGTTTATCCGACTAGCCCGGCCTTATATGAATCCTTATTTGCTTGCTAAATAATTGAGGACCTATCCTTACAAAAAACAGCCTAAACTTTTCCATCTTAATTTTTCTACAAGACTCAAGTAAAATGATCAGGTATATGAAAGTCAGCAATGAGGAGTATAACTGTGATGTAAAGACTTGAAGTGATTGTATTCTTGGGGATTCAATAGTAAAATGGGTTTGATTGATTTTAGAAAATAGAAATGAATTTTTATTATTTTATTGGTTATCAGAGAATGATAAACAGGGGGGAGATGTTAATGAAAAATTCATTGTTCTTGTGTCCATTCATTTAAACTTGTTGATTTCATTTGAGTGTGTGTAAAAGCATCTGACCATATACTTCTGTGAGGGTTTTCTAACAGCTGAAGAAGAGACAGGAAGACAGGGTGATAAAACTTACACCTGAGCACGAGAAAGGATCCAGCCAGGAGAATACAGGGGTCCCATGCCCTCCCCTTAGGGGACAAAGAACAGCAGGAGGTCATTTAGATTGTAAATAAAGGTCTTTTGGCTTCTCAGGGACAAGGAACAGCAGGAGGTCATTTAGATTGTAAATGAAGGCCTTTTGGCTTCTCAGGGACAAAGAACAGCATGACCTGCCCAGGGGGGGGGGGGGGGGGTAGAACCAGTCCATACTGGCTTGAGATATGAGATGTCTTTAAGGAAATTTACAGAGACTGGGAAAGGAGGAGTCAAGAATGTCAGAAACCTGTATAAAATGTCTCAGTTTTATTATGTCAACAGGATTGTTTCTTACAAGCTGGGTGGCTGCGGCTCTGTAACGCATCCTCAGAGAATAAAGCCTTTTCTTCTTTATTACAATTTTGCCTTTTGAGTGTTCCTTAACCCTGTGATGCTGTTTTTCCCAGTGAGATAAAAATTGCTATTACACCAGTTACAATGAATACACAGTCATAAAAAATATTGTCTTAAGTTTTCTTCAGTTGGTGTAGTTTCAGACTCACAGCTCACATTGTGGTAGTTTTTGGCTCTGTTCTGAAGCTCAGCTCAGGAAATACTGAGTGGGAGAATTGATTAACTGTGTAAAATTGACAGAATCACAAAATGACTTAAATTCATCTGAACAAGGTTTCAGCCAGTCCCAGTTTAGATCACCTGCTAAAATAATTTCAGAGTAGTCCAATCTGGATAAGAGTTGAATAAGAGTCTGCAATGCAGTACTCAGGGCAGAAGGAGGCCTATAACACCCAACAACAGTAACATAAAGGCCCTTGGCCAACTCCACCTTCACTGCCAAAAATTCCAGCTGCTTACCGATTGATTCTGAATAGACTAACTTCACATTAAATTTAGATTTGACATAAATAGTTTCCCATCCAATGTTTCCCATCCAAGATGGCGGCGGCGTGAGCGTTTGATGCAGGCTGGCCAGCATGATTGCCTAGATTTGCCTTTAAATAACTTATTTTCATTTATGCTACGAATGTAATTTGAGAACTGATTTATATTACCAACGTTCTCAAAGCCTTTGATCTGTGCGTGTCCATCATGGAGCAACTTACAAACAAGTTTATCGCGGATACTATACAACAACTAAAAGTTGAAATATTTTCACACTTCGATGCAAAAATGGACTGTATTCAAGCAAGCTTAATGTCTATCAATGGCTCTTTATCAACTTTAGGCGAACATGTAGCTGAGCTTGAACACAGGGTCAGCTCCAATGAGGACAATTTATCTGACACTCAAAAACGCCTGAAGTCAATCGAGGGTGAAAATTCCTACCTGCGGGATAAATTGGAGGAGCTTGAAAACCGAAGCAGGGCCTATAATCTTCGTTTCATTCATGTTCCTGAAAAAGCAGAGGGTAAAAACATCCACGGATTCATCGGTGGCCTAATCCAGCAGCTTTTGGGTGTGGAGAACTTCCCGGTACCTCCAGCTCTAGAGCGGGTCCACCGCTCCCCTATGCAACAATCGCAGAACCGGAAGAATTCGGCTCCGAGGCCTATCCTGGTTAAACTTCTCAGTCTTCAGGATAAGTTTAAAATCCTACGTCTTGCCCGCGAAAAACATGAACGTTCAACGGCAAACGTGTTCATATATTCCCGGATTTCAGTACCAGTCTTCGCCAAAAACGCCGGGAGTTTGACATTATCAAGAAGAAACTCCGTGAACTTGACATTGATTACTCCCTGCACTACCCAGCTACGCTCAAGATTATCTCCGATGGTAAATCTGTGTTGTGCAAGACCCCTGGGGAAGCTGAATCGTTTCTTAGGGATTTACAACGTCTACCTGAATAATGGACTTCATTCGTTTAGGTCAAGGTATTGATAAAGGTTTTGGTTGTTTATGTTTGTTAGTTGTATCCTATAGCGTAATCGGGATTTATCTGTGTTTATCTTGAAGGTTATATAATATGTTAATGACTTAGAGAAGAAAGATATATGTATATAGTATACTGTATATATATATTTTTTTTTTCTTTTCTTTATTCTTTTTTTTTTTCCCAGGACCAGAACATTGAGATTTTTTTATTTATTTTTTTTTCTCTTTGACGCGCTCTTCCTATAGTGCTACAAAACGAAACCCATAGTCTAAAAATATTAGGCCTAACGTTACTTGTTTCTTGTCTATGTATTTTCTTGCCATTTCCATGCCTATTATGAGCTTTCTTTTTTTATTTTTCTATGGATATTTAATTTCATAATGAGGTCTATACACTGGGAAATGTGTGTATAAAGCATTCACATCTAATAATTTGTGGTCTTAGCCTGCATTCTTTTTTCATTCTTTTTTCAATCTTTTTTATTTCCTATTTCTTTTTTCTTTTCTTTTTTTTCTTCTCCCGTTTTTGTGTGTTTATGGAGGTATCCGTGTGTAGGCCTATATGTTTGTGTATGTGGGTAAATGTTTGTAAATATTTGTGTGATAAGCTCTCTCATGAACATTGCCCTTTTCTCCCCGTTCTCCGCCTATTTATTTTGAAGACTTTGTATAGGTAAAGGTTTATTTGTTATTCATTTAAATATTAGGAGTTTGGTACATAAAATTGATTTGTTAAGAGCTTGGCTTTCCTACAATAAGCCCAGTGTCATCACACTTTCTGAAACATGGCTGAATAGTGATATATCCGATGCAGATGTTAAACTTGATGGGTATACGTTGTATAGAGCAGACAGGACTACTCGCGGTGGGGGAGTGGCCACGTATATCTCGTCACATCTATTTTCAAAACTCATTATGCCAAATGAGAGAGCTGTACACTTTGAATGCTTATTTGTTAATATTGCTTTTCATGAAAACAAGCAGATAACTATAGGTAACATTTATAGACCTCCGAATTCTCCTGTTGACTCTACTAATTGTATTCTTGCTACTATTAATTCTTTAGACCATGCAAATGAGCTGATTTTACTTGGTGATTTCAATCGCAATTGGCTGGATCGTTCATCCACTCACGAGAAAAATTTATTTAATGGTTTAAACCTTACTCAATTGATTACTGATCCGACTAGGGTAGTTAATAAATCCAAGTCTCTTCTGGACTGGATTTTGGTTACTCATCCTAATAGAATCTCTAAATCTGGTGTATTGTCGGATTGTTTTAGTGATCACTCAATTGTTTTTTGTGTATGGAAAATAAAATTGCCCAGTCTTCCGCCAAAAGTAATTAGAATAAGGCAATGTAAAAAACTGAATACAGAGGCTTTTATTCAAGACTTATTAAGCATTAACTGGTCCAGATTTCAAATGATTCCTAATGTTGAAGACGCCTGGAACTTCTTTCTCTCCGAGGTACTTATAGTCATTGATAAATATGCACCCTGGACATCTGTAAAGGTAAAAGGTAATCATTTACCTTGGATTGATGGTGAATTAATACATCTATTTAAACAGCGTGATAAAGCCTGGGTCAGATATCGCAAGACAAAGGAAGCTGCTGATTGGCCTGAATATAAGAAATTAAGAAATGCTTGTACAACTAAAACAAGAAATGCTAAATCAAATTATTATAAGCACTCTTTATCATGTGACATCAAAAACCCTAAGCAGTTTTGGAAGAGACTTAACTCTTTAATCAACAAAACCAATACAAGTTCTCCTAAACTTAGAGTGAATAATAACATTATCACTGACCCTATTTCAATTGCTAATGCCCTCAATGAACACTTTGCTTCTATTGGTTGTTCACAACCTTCTGAGTTCTTTTATTCTATAACAAATCCTGTGAACAATATATCTTTCTCATTTTCTACAATTTATCCCTCCGAAGTCCAACAGGCCATCTCAGAAATAAAGTCTTCTAATGGTGTTGGTCCTGATGGTCTGGACATGAAGTTTATTAAGCTTTCTTCTCATGTCTTAGCATTTCCACTTTGTGATTTATTTAATTTATCACTTTCCACCTGTGTAATTCCATTAATGTGGAAATTTGCGAAAGTAATACCACTACACAAAGGGGGTGATTCACTTGATGTCAATAATTATAGGCCAATTTCTATAATCAATAATGTAGCTAAGATATTTGAAAAGCTGATTTTTAGGCAATTGTTTAAATATATTAATGACTTTTCTCTATTAACACCAAATCAATCTGGATTTAGACCTCACCACTCTACAACAACAACCCTTACATTATTTACCAATGATATTTTTTCGGCACAAGATAATAATAGGTCCACTGGTGCAATCTTTATTGACCTCACTAAGGCATTTGACTTGGTCAATCATTATATTCTTCTCGACAAACTATATGCTATTGGTCTTTCCAAATCAGCTGTTCTCTGGTTTAATTCTTATCTGCATTACAGACGTCAAAGTGTGTCTTTTAATGATGCTCTCTCTCAGGCTAGAATAATGGAAACAGGTGTCCCTCAGGGTTCTTCCCTAGGGCCTCTCTTATTTTCCATTTTTATAAATGATCTTCCACAAATATGCTTAGACTGTCAGATTCATCTATATGCAGATGATACAGTTATGTATACATCTAACAACGATATATCTAAGATTCAAACCTCACTTCAATCTGACTTTAATTTAATTCAAACATGGTTCTCTTCTAATTTACTTTTGTTGAATAAAAATAAGTCTTATAGCATGCTTTTTTCAACCAGATCTGCATTTCATAAGCAAAAAAAAATCTCTTCAGGTTAAATTCCTGGATGGTTCACCTTTGAAGAATGTTGAGGAGATTAAATATCTGGGTCTTTGGCTCGACTCCCGACTTACTTTTAAAACTCATATTGATTCTATTGTAAAAAACATAAATTGTCACTTAAGAATGTTATATCGTTCAATTAATTGTTTTACAAAACATATAAGATTAAAAATTATTACTCAACTATTATTGCCCATAATTGATTATGCGGATGTTGTTTATCAGAATACAGCTGATACTAATCTTAGGCCTTTGAATGTGATTTATAATAGTATTTGTAGATTTGTTCTGAGATGTCCATTTGGAACACATCACTGCCAAATGTATCAGTCATTGAATCTTCTTTCACTAAATTCAAGACGGCAGTTTCACTGGCTGCAGTTTGTACACAAATGCATTTTTTTAAACTATCCATCTTACTTGAAACAATACTTGATTCCATACCAAACATCTTATAGCCTAAGAGACACAGACCATTTTTTCTTTTTTGTACCAAAGATATCCAAAGAAAGTGGGAGGAGAGCCTTTAAATTTAAAGCTCCTTCGGAATGGAATGCTTTACCTAGATCTTTTAGATCTATATCCTCCTTTTACCTGTTTAAGATGTCTCTTCTTAATCATTTGCATACCAGTTGTAACTGTTTTTCTCAAGTTTGACATTTATATCATTGTTTATATGAATGACTCTAATAGTTTGTCTAATTTCTAATGGTTGGACTGGGGAAGACATGGGTGGTTTTGTTGTGATGGAAAGCTTTTGTCTTTGTTTTGTTAGTATGTAGGCTATGTATGTATGTGAATGTTTTTCTTGTTGAGGTCCCCTCGAAAACGAGATGTCACATCTCAAGGGGTTTTCCTCTTTACAATAAATTTCAAATTTCAAATAGCAACCCCACCACCCTTCCTTGGTCTGTCAGCACGAAACACTCATAATAAATATTATACTAAAGTGTTACTTGGTTAAATAAGTTCACATACTGAGATCAGTTTTATCCAGCTGTTTGATCTCCAATTTTTTTTTTTTTTTGGAGCCTCCTCAGCTCACAGTCCAGCTCCTTTAGTGAACAGTCTAGTTCAAGTCTCCTTTAGTGTGCAGTCTAGTTCAAGACTCCTTTTGTACAGGGCCCTGACTGAGTCTGTTTCCACCTGAAACATTCTGAAACATCAAATCACAAAAAGTTCCTTGACTTCCTACAAACACAGGACTAATTTATGTCAAGGGTTTTAAATCCTTACACATTTCTTCTGAAGCCCATTGAGGTAGAGGCCTCAGTTTCTGGGGCAGGTTGTGAAAAATCCTACAATAAAAGAGATGTGTAAGGGCCAGTCCCTTTTTTATGCCACACATTCAAATGTTTGCCATAATAAAAAGCCCAGTGCATTCACATCAGCAACTGTCTGAGAACACACAGACAGAGTGTCTTCATCATTTCCTCCACCCTAATAAATAAAAAATAGGCCAATGTAAAGCATAACTGTTGTAAAGCAGGTTATGTTTGGTGTTCTGTCTGCTGCATACTGACCTATGTGTGGGAGACTGTGTGTATGTGTGCTGGCTTCAACAGGGACACTGCATTTCCCTCTACTGCAGAACATACAGTCAGCCATATTTAAAACTTAAAAAAGTAGTAATGTATTGCACACGTACCCAGTGTTACTTGCTTAGAGGAGCCAGCACCAGGGTCAGATTGTACAGCACCTGTAATCCCATCCATAACCGGCCATCGCTTATTGCTACTCAGAGCCAACTCCTCCGCCACAGTGTATTATGGTTTTCTGAATTTAACTCTTTATTTCTGTTTGCTGCAAACAAGTGTTTGTGATCAAATGTTCACAAAAGTAATAAAAGGTTGTGGTAAATACTCACCACTTTGAATTATATTTTTATATTTTGTCTTTATCTGCTGCCAAGAACATTTAGAGTTGGGATTGCATCTAAAAATCTAAAAATCAATGAATATTAATCTTTCTTAGTACATACATGCACATTTTTTATATATTATAAAAATAGGCTATAGGCTATAATACACATATAGGCTACACATACATATATACATACATAATTTTACATAAATATAGAACGTATTTGTTTAACTTACACATTAACAATCAGCAATCTTTCTCCAACAGTCTTCTCTTGCTTTGGCAGCAGAGACCGTATTGTTTCGAGCTTGAAATACATATTTAAATTCATCGTAATTCTGAATGATTATCTCTTGCTCCTCCACGGAAAAATATATCGCTCTCGCTCTACCCGCGATTGGTTGTTCAGTGTCGGCGTCACTCTTTTATGTGCACTCGCGCGTGGAGTAATCATAGCTTAAGGATCAAAGCCTGAGTTGACAGAGAAAGTTGATGAGCTGCATCACGGTACCAATAAAGCCTGATTGCATCGGTTTGGTTTTGTCAACTCAAAACTAATCCTGTAACCCCGAGTTTGTTCAGCTACCTTCATGGTACAGGCTCCAGGTTTGTTGTGCCTTGTAGGCATAGGCTGCAGTGCTGCATAAAATAATAATAACAATAACCTATAGCAGGCAGCCTATCAGTAGTTAAAAAGGAACACTTCAGTAACACTACACTAGAGAAAAATGTATTGATTATCATATGTCACTTCAAATGTTTCCATTCATTATGACGTTATGAAATGAGATTAGAGTAAAAACATGAAGCCTAATGTTTGGTGCGTTTTGCTTTTCAAACGCACTGCGCGTTATTTACTGAAGCGATTGAGTAACTATGAAACATTATTGTTCCCATATACATATGTACGTTTGAGCAGATATCCACAAACACAGTATTTAACAGTGAATACGGGTCTAAACATTATAATATTCAGCATATATCTAGCAACAGTTAAACTGCAATGTGAAGTTTATGCAACAATAACATTAACTAATATAATTCAGAATACATGTCTTACCTTACATCTTTCTTGTCTTCAAATCGCGTTCTTCTTCTTCTGAGGTAAATCCAATGTAAGCTGACTAAGCTCACAGCGTGTCTTCCAAACTCGACGAAAAGCAGAGACTGATGAAGTTTGGTGCTTTGTTTTTGAGGTAATGAGCACGTTCGCGTTCCTTAACGTGGAGATTTGCATGTCAATCTCTTTTGCCCGCGTAGGTGTGATCACATTAAAACTAATGAGCAAGCGTTTGAGAAACTGGATCTTGTTGGTTTTATACAAATGTCTTAAACAGAGAATATTTGTTTTCATTTTGAATCAGATCATTTAAAAGTACACACTTAAATGTTAATATGAATGCACATAATGTGTGACAAGTATTCGCTGAGTTTTGCTTCAGTTTATAGACGTGCTCAAGAAAAAAAAGTTCACCGAGACGGAGAGGTAGAAACCACACCCTGTTTATTTTCTTTATTTTACAAAAGCATAATGTTTTGTTTTGATTGTAAGTGGACACATACAAAAGTAGACATCTCACAGATTCTTTTTTCATATTTCTTTTTTCTGTATGACCATAAATGACTGAGTAATTTAAGTCTATTGTGCCGGCGCATTTGCCGACCCCAGAATCCAAACAGGAACAGACAGGCAGAAGGTTACACACACACACACACACACACACACACACACACACACTTAATACAAAGGAGATCGGACAAAGACTGACTGAACAGAATGGAACTAAATACATACTCAGATGAACACTGATTACCAGGACACAGGTGATACAGATGATGATGATGATGATGATGATGATTAACTAAACACAGGTGATACAGATGAACTGATAATGACTGAGAAGACGACACGTGATGTGATGACAGGTAGACAAATCCAATGAAAACAAACTAAACCAAGCACAACTGTGACACGTGACAGTACTCCCCCCTCCTGGTAGGCACGTCCTTGCGCCGTAGATAGGCCAACTGCAGAGGGAGGGGACTCAAAAGGAAGACGAAGTGGTGAAGGTGGAGGTGAAGGGCAGACAGAAGGCAGGAGGGACCAGGGCGGAGCAGTTGATGCAGGCGGCCAGGGCGGAGCATGCGGAGCAGGCTGTACAGGCGGCCAGGGCGGAGACGATGGAGGGAGGAGCATTGGAGGAGGCAGGGCTGACGACTCCAGGGGGCTGACTGACGGGGGCAAAGCAGGTGGGAGAGGAGACCAGGGTGGAGCCGGCGATCCGACAAGCCCAGGTGACGCAGAGGATCCGGCGGGACATTGCAAAGCCACTGGCTCTGGCGACAGAGGTGCAGGCGAGGACACAGAAGGGCGCGGTGGAGACAGAGGGAGTGAGGACCAAGGAGGAACAGAAGGGAGTGAGGAGTCCAATGGAGCCGGGGGGACATAGGGATGAGGGTTAGCCAGAGGAGTGCAGTCCAGAGGCAACGGTAGGTTGTTGAGCTGATGGATCGACGGGCCAAGGTAGAGTCCTGGTCACGGAGGTTGGAGGCGGAGACCAGGGATCCACCGACCAGGCTGGAGCTGTAGGCTGGCAGACCCATGGCAACCCCACCTCTCTGAAGGTGGTTTGAGGAGCTGAGGGGCTGACAGGCAGTGGCGGAAGAAGGGTTGAGAGGTGGTAGATGGGAGGAGGTGGGAGAGGGAGGCTGGGTGGGAGTTCAGGAATCGGCTCAGGCTCAGGTTCTGGAACAGATTCCGGCTTGGGAACAGACTCAGGCTCAGGCTTAGGAACAGACTCAGGCTCAGGAACAGACTCAGGAACAGATTCAGGCTCAGGGGCTCGGGAACAGATTCAGATACAGGCTAGGGAACAGATTCAGATACAGGCACGGGAACAGATTCAGATACAGGCTCTGGGACAGAAGACTCAGGAACAGGTCTGGGAATATGGACAGTGTAACAGGAACCCAGTAATGGGCACCAAAAAAAAAAATATGGGTGGCCCAATTAAACAGAGGCAGAGTGAATACAAAAAGTTTGAAGTACAAATTAATTTTTATTCAAACGTGCAAAATCATGAAAAAAAAACATAACCCAAATAGATAACATTAACGGAAAAATGAAACAAAAAAGGGAAGAATCTTATCCAAAAACATCCAAATTAGATTCAAAAGCAATAATGCTAAATGCAAATTTTCTGAAAAAAATTACTTCCTCAAATATATTAAAAAAATAAATAAAATAAAAATCAACAAAGTACAAAATATCTGCAGCACTCAGGCCACACTCTCCACTGCAGCAACCAATACAGACTAACTCCATTAAACACAAACAAGCACATTTATCCTGGTGGCTAGCACCATTACCCCATGGGGAGGGACAAACTCACATACAACACTTTACACATTTTCCCATAAATAGAGAGTCTAGAAGAAACATTTTGTCATTTCGATCGATAATCATAATAAAACTCTTATGTCTGTAAACAGTCTCTCTGTGTGTGTGTGAGTGCATTTATTAACTCAAGTCCATGTTAAATGTGCGGTCAATCTGTGACCACTCCCCCTTACCCTACCCGACTTATGTAGGCCACTGGATGCCTATTCCCAACCTCCCCTTGTAACAGTACTGCCACTACGCCCATATTAGAAGCATCAGTCTGCAAAACAAAAAGTTCTTCAAAATTGGGTCAAGACAGCACTCAATCATTACATAGGGCATTTCTGATATCCTGGAAGGCATTCTTAGCCTCCTCAGTCCACTGAATTTGGACGGGACAGTTCTTTCGTGTCAAGTCGGTTAAGGCTGCTGCTTGAACAGCAAAATTAGGCACGAATCGTCTATACCACCCAACCATGCCCAGGAATGCTCTCACATGAGTTTTTGTTTGAGGGAGGGAACAGTCTTGAATTGCCTGTATCTTTTGTATTTGGGGCCTAATAACACCACCGCTGATAATATACCCCAGATATTCAGTTTCTTTCTGGGCTATGGCACATTTACGGGAATTGATAGTAAGGCCAGCTGATTGAATACGCTGGAACACCTCTTTGAGATGTTTAAGATGTTCTTCCCAGGAAATGAACTGAAAATGACGACATCGTTCAAATACGCGGCTGCGTATCCTTCCAGCCCAACCAGCACCTGGTCCATTAATCTTTGAAATGTCGCTGGTGCCCCATGCAGGCCAAACGGCATAGTTCAGAAATGGAAGAGCCCCCAGGTAGTCTTAACCCTCTGGGGTCTGAGGTGTTTTTGGGGTCCTTGAGATGTTCTGACATGCCCTGACATTTGTGCTTTTTTCAGTTGCTTATAAACATATTAATGGCAAAGGTGTAATTACACTCTATTTAGCACAAACAGGGCTACCATAATATGTGAGCAACATGTATTTACATGTTTTCATTTTTGAGAGAATAATGTTTATGCATGGTTATTGAAAAAACAAAAAATGAAGGTTTCTGAAATAAGGCCACAAAACACTAAATATGTGTCAATAAGACTTTTGACTAATGGATGTCGTCGCCTAGAGTTTTTTCTTCAAAATGATGTGAAAATCATCCTGCCTAATCATTCACATAAAACGATACATTGATTTAAATTTTGTGAAACACTTTTAGTTTGGAAAGGCAATATGCGGATGGGGCGTAAATGATCCAACACCATCATGAATATTTAGTGATTCACACCTGAGAAGTTCACACCCATAATGAGCCTTTTATTCAGGTGTGTCACTGAGCCACAGGAAAGAATGCAAGGACTATATATATATATACACATACATTATATATATATATATATATATATACACATACATACATACACACACACACACATATATATATATATATATATATATATATATATATATATATATATATATATATATATATTGGTTCACAGTTTTCACAAATTGTGCTTGCAAATTGTATAATATCCAAGGTAAACATTTCTAGTGAATGTGCAGTTAATTCTCATGCTGTATTTTCAGAAAGTTTTGGAATATATTCTCTACCCAAATGTGTCACTAATAAAACACAATAAAAAAATATTTAAAGAGAAGGCTTATTTTGAGTATAAGTTTTTTTAAGTTTTTGTTTACATCTATCCTTGTATATATTTTAGCTATTTTATTAAAAAGGTTATACAATTATTAATAATTAAGGCGAGACACTACAGGTGAATAGGGTAAAATTTTTAACTAGCAGATATCACCATGAAACTTTCACAGTTGATTACCTACATTAAGATGAGAAAAAAATGTATTACAAGTTTTCTGTAATTTAATGTTTAAATATGCAAATTAGGCAATATCTAATCAAATATGCACTAATTTGCATATATTTTAAAAAACGAAATCTGAGTATTGGATAAAGCCAGGTTAAAAATTATTTTTTCAATGCGTTCACATATTAGATGGGAAAAAAATTACAGAGGGATTTATGGATATCTACTTTTGTTATCCTGTAAATCAGAAAATACTGTCAATAGCCTTAAAAAAATGATTTTCGCCATGTTTTTTGGAATAAAATGTTATATAAATCAGGCTAGGAATAATATATTTACAAATCCCTCTGTAAATGTCTTCATAATTTAACTAGGTACAAGACTGGAAAGTTTGGTGTATATAGGTGCTACTGAAGTGGAGATTTCGGACTTGGAGTATGAGAGAACAGTCATTTTGAGAAAACAGGCTTTAAAGATTTTTCATCAGCCAATGAGATTGCGCATTCAGCCCTTTTACTTTCACGATTGGTTGCTTATAAAAAGGAAATGACCATATTTGGATCCGACAGGATTGTACACAAGAGAGAGAGCTTCCTAACGGTGCTTGTGATGACAGGCTGCCGGCAGAGATCGCGGAGCAGCATGTTGATTTAGAACGCGAACTTTTGTTGAATTTATGAGAAATCTACAGACGCAAACAGACAAAGTGTAATAAAATAAAGACCTAAATGTGTATTTCGGACTTTTTTTCAACACAAGTCTGAAAGAAAACATGTTATTGAAGACAAATATCCCAAAATCTCAAAATTGACCAGTAAAAAAAAAATGATGTTTTTGCCTGCCGTGTCTCGCCTTAAAATTTTAACAATATTTCCAGTGTAATTTTTCTTTGTAAAAATACATTTTATCATACGTATTTCAAAGTTAAGGATTCATTAGTTTGAATATCGCCTACATTGGAACAAACACTATAACATCTTAGTTGATCATTTTTGACAAAACATATATACTATATATTTAACACATGAGCAGAAATTGGCAACATTATAAGCTTATTTGATGTGGCAGTATTTTACAGTAAAAACTTTATAATCTATCCGATTTTTGTAGTCGATTTTTACTCATCTTAGTATAGCAACAGAGTTTGCTAAAAGCTGTTCATTCATTCACACACAGAAACTCGATTCATTTTGAAACAGTATTTGTGCCAGCTGTTGTAGCTACACAACAGCGCGCATCTGTGCATTCATTCATTCACGCACAGAAACGCGATTCATATTTAAAGTCTTTTTGTGTGTACAGACACTTGCGATTAGAACAAAGCATAGAACTGACCTATTCCTCAGCCGGATCTGTTTGCTCCTCGAAATGAAACTTCCAGAACTTCTGAGGTAAATTTTCCAGGATTATTATCAAGATAGTATTATTCCTCACAGCGTCATAAAGTACATGAGTCTGAAAGTGAACTCGCAGTGTGTGTTATCCAGCTGATGTGGGCGTTTAACAGGATTGCAGGATCGCCTCACATTTGCGTTTGAATAGCGCGCGCTCTCTGTGGGCGGAGTCAAATTAAAACATAATGAGCTGAGATGAGAACGACTGACATCTCTCTCTTTTCATTCATATTACATAAACTGAGAATAGTTGGTTTTTATAAAAATGACTTAATTTAACCCCCTGGGGTCGGCGGTATCGCCGGCGATACCAGCTCGCTTTTTTTTTATCAGTTCAAAAGAGATTCATTTTGCTCTGTTGACTTTGATATTACAAACAAGTTTCATACATCAATCGATTCTGTTAAATGTGTATTATTTTTGTGTATTCTCACAATAAAAACAAAGTGTTGTGCTTTTTGCCAAATAAAGAAAAATAAACACGAAGCGAGTTCTGCCTTCTCTCTGTCAGTGAAGTCCATTCTGAAACGCGTCCGAAAATGAACAATAACTCAGCGAATACTCAGTCAAACAGACATACAGACACACAGGCATGAAGCTTGAATTCTCTTCTTTTAAATTAAGTAATTTATATAAAAAACAAATATTCTCAGTTCATGTAATCTGTAAGAAAAGAGCGAGATGTCAGTCATTCTCATCTCATCTAATTATCTTTAATGTGACTCCGCCTACGGAGAGCGCGCGCTATTCAAACGCAAATGGCTGAGAACGCCCCCATATCAGCTTGAGAAAACACAAGTTTAATCAGACCATTGTACTTGTTTACACCGTCTCGCAGCGCTGTGAGGAATAATAATAATGGAAAATGTAACTCAGAAGTGCGGGTATTTCGAGGAGCAAGGATCCGACTGAGCTGAGGAATACTGTAGTAAGTTTTTTTTCCTTCTCAAGTGAATCGCGTTTCTGTGAATGAATGAACGGCAGAGATGCGCGCTGTTTACCACAGCTCGCAAAAAGACAGTTTAAATTTAAATTGCGTTTCTGTGTGTGAATGAATGACGATGTTTTAGCAAACTGTATTGCTATACTGAGATGAGTAAAAATCGACTGAAATATGTTGAAATAAAATGCAAGCTATTTGTATAAGCAACGTATTAAACTGCAAATTAACATTTATATGCCCTAATATTTCATAAAAACAACGTTACAGTCAGGCGTTTCTGTGTGTGAATGAATGTTTCGCTTTTAGCAAACTGTATTGCTATACTGAGTAAAAATCGACTGAAATATGTTGAAATAAAATGTATTTGTATAAGCAACGTATTAAACTGCAAATTAACATTTATATTTCTTATAATAAAAACGAAAGACCTATGTTACAGACATATGAAAGACAACATGTCATTGATTAGTTTTGGATAGATTATACATTTTTACTGTAAAATATCTGCCACCTCAAATAAGCTTTTGTTTACCAATTTTTGCTCATATGTTAAATATAGTAGGCCTATGTTTTGTCAAAAATAAAGTAATCAAATAATCAATCAAATCCTTAACTTTGAAATATGTATGATAAAATGTATACTTTAGTTTTTTACAAAGAAAGATTACACTTGAATTGTTGTGGTAATTGTAACCTTTTTAATAAAAAAATATATTTACAAGGTAGATGTAAACAAACTATTAAAAGGTAAATATAATCCTTTTCTTTAAATAATTTTTATTGTGTTTTATTAGTGACAAATTTGGGGAGAGGATAAATATTCCAAAACTGAAAATACAGTATGAGAATTAACTGCACAATTACTAGACATGTTTTCCTTGAATATTATAGGCCAATTTGCAAGCACAATTTGTGAAAAAAAAAAAAAAATTGAGATGCTTCCAACTGTTGCTCTTTCTTGTGGCTCAGTGACTCACCTGAATGAATTGCTCATTAAGTATGTGGGTCCCATTGTCTCCTCAGGTGCGAACCACTAAATATGCATGATGGTGTCATTGGATCGTTGACGCCCACTCGAATATTGCCTTTCCAAACAGAAAGTGCTTTGCAAAATTTAAATCAATGTATTGTGTTATGTGAATGATTAGGTAGGGTGATTTTCACATCATTTTGAAGAAAAAACTCTAGGCGACAAAAGTCTTATTGACACATATTTAGTATGTGTTTTGTGGCCTTATTTCAGAAACTTTCGTTTTTAGTTTTTTCAATAACCATGCATAAACATTTTTCTCTCAAAAATGCAAACATGTACATTCTTGTTACTCACATATTGTGGTAGCCCTGTTTGTGCTAAATAGAGTGTAATTTTTTTTTTGCCATTAATATGTTTATAAGCAACTGAAAAAAGCACAAATGTCAGGGCATGTCAGAACATCTCAAGGACCCCAAAAACACCTTAGACCCCAGAGGGTTAAAAGAAGAGAATTCAAGCTTCATGCCTGTGTGCCTGTGTGACTGTTTGACTGAGTATTCGCTAAGTTATGGTTCATTTTCGGACGCATTTCAGAATGGACTTCACTGACAGAGAGAAGGCAGAACTCGCTTCGTGTTTATTTTTCTTTATTTGGCAAAAAGCACAACACTTTGTTTTTATTGTGAGTATACACAACAATAATACACACTTAACAGGATCAATTGATGTATGAAACTCCTATGGAAACTCAAAGTCAACAGAGTATTTTTGAGTCTCTTTTATACTGATAAAAAAAAAAAGCGAGCTGGTATCGCCTGCGATACCACCGACCCCAGGGGGTTAAAGGCTGTCAGCTCCTTTGCATTGTCACTCAATGGGACTTGCCAGTAGCCTTTACATAAATCAAGTATGGTCAATCATTCAACCTTTCCTAGATGATCAATCAAGTCGTCAGTTCGTGGGGTAGGATAGGAGTCAAATTTGGACACTGAATTCAGATATCTAAAGTCCACACAAAAGCGTAGACTGTCATTTCTTTTAGGTACCAAGACTACTGGGCTACACCACTTACTTCTAGACGACTCAATGATACCCATGGCTCGCATCTGATTCACTTCTTCCTTCAACGCTGGTAGTAGACGTTCAGGAATACGGTAGCACTTACGTCGAGTGGCAGCCCCTTCATGCAAGGTGATGTTATGATGAATCAGAGTGGTACGCCCTGGTTTCTCTTGGCACATGCCTATGTTACAAATCTTCTGAAGCTGTGACTGTTGAAGGGGTGAGAGGTGATCAAGGTCAACAGTGTTTGCTGAAGGAAGTGACAAGTATTATTCCTCCACCTCATCTTCATCCTCCACCTGACGAATCAGACACACCTCAGACACTTGGGACAGCCTCTCATGCCATTTCTTGAGCAAATTAACCTGCAGTACCCGACGTGAGCGCCGCTTTCCTGAGTTGGCAACCTCGTAAGTGGTAGGTCCAAGTTTACGGACCACTTCAAAAGGCCCCTGCCACTTAGCGAACAGCTTGCTGGTATCACTGGGTAACATTACCAACACCTTTTCTCCAGTCTCAAAACTTCTGACCTTGGACTTTTGATCATAATATTGCTGCTGACGTTGCTGTGCTTGAACTAGGTTTGACTGGAATAGCTGAGTCATGCTCTTCAACTTCTCCCACATCTGGAGAACATAAGAGAGAACATGTTGAGTCTCTGGGGCCTCCTGGCCTCCCATCCAGCTCTCCTTCAATAGGGACAAAGGACCTTGCACCCCCCCAGCCATATAGCAACTCAAAAGGTGAGAAGCCAGTAGAAGACTGAGGGACCTCCCTGTAAGCAAACAATAGGTAGGGAATCCACTGATCCCAGTCAGCTCCAGATTCACTCACATACTTTCGCAGCATTTGTTTAAGTGTTTGATTGAATCTCTCCATCAGACCATCAGTCTGCGGGTGATAAGGTGTGGTTCAAGCCCTTGACACCTAACAAATGGTATACTTGTTTTAAAAGCTTGGACATGAAGTTGGATCCTTGATCAGTCAATACAGTTTTGGGAAAACTCACCCTCAAGAACAACTGCATAAGACAAACTGCAACTGTCCTGGCCTTGACTGTCTTGATAGGAAAAACCTCAGGATATCTGGTTGTGTAATCTGTGATTACCAGCATAAAGCGATTTCCAGCTTTACTTCATTCTAATGGCCACATCCACATACCACATCCATCCCTAACTGTTCAAATGGCACACCAATTACTGGGAGTGACACTAACGGGACTCTAGGAGGACCTCTACTGGCAGTCTTCTGGCACTGAGGACAAGTTCTACAAAATTCTGTCACATCTGTATTCATATTTGGCCAAAAAAAAAATGATGGCTAATCCGAGCTGATGTCTTTTTCCTTCTTAAATGGCCGGCCCAGGGAATGGAATGGCCCAACTCAAGCGCAACCTTCCAGGGGACCACTATTCGAGCATCTATTCCCTTCCCCTTATACAGCACACCATCTTTAATAAACATCAAATTCCCCGAACTACCTGATGTCGAGTCCTTGTCTTGTACTTCTTCCTGAGCCTGCCTATATAGGGGACCAATCACTGTATCCTCTTACTGCAACAACCATATTCTCCTGAGGGATTTCTACTGGGCCCACACGCTCTTCTACAAGAGGTTCCTCACCAGGTGCTGCTGCAAAACAGAGTTTCTCTAGTCTCTTTTGTATTTTAGATTTTCTAGGCTTACCTGGCTGAGCTTCCAAATCTGCCCCAAAGTAAGGCAACATACTCAGGTCCTCAACATCTTCCTTTTATTTCTGAGCCCTAGCCCGGGTCAGAGCTACACTACATTCCTTACCAATGCTTTCATTGCCATCAGTGAGTAGATCTACTAACGCAGGTAAGTCTTGGCCTAAAATAGGGCTGGGCGATATATCGCATGAGATTGTTATGCGCATCTCGTCAGTAAAGCCGGTTCCTTGATTAGTAGTAAATCGCCATCACCTGCTTTCAGATGGAGCGGCATTTACAACACAGTGCCGTAGTTAACTGACAAGCTGAGCCATATCACATTAATTATCGCAGGCGATACGTCCGCGATAATTAATGCGATATGGCTCAGCTTGTCAGTTAACTACGGCTCTTTGTTGTAAATGCCGCTCCATCTGAAAGCAGGTGATGGCGATTTACTACTAATCAAGGAACCGGCTTTACTGACGAGATGCGCATAACAATCTCATGCGATATATCGCCCAGCCCTAGCCTAAAATCATTGGCTATGGCAAACCATCCACTACACCTACTTCCAAAAAATAGGCCTGCCCCTATACATTAACCTCATTACCTGAAGTGGGGTACTGCCTTTCCTCTCCATGAACACAACAAATCTGTGCTACAGACGTATGACTCCTTAAAACTACAGGTACCAAGTCAGAACGCATCAGTGATTGCTTACTTCCTGTGTCTACAAGCGTAACCTTTTGTCCATTAAGAAATACATCAACATATGGTAATACCACTCATGTTGCCAAACAGCTAGGTCTTGGAACGGTACACACATTGGCCTGGGTAGAAGTGTTACTAGGGCACCTTGACTGTTTGTGACCTTCCTGTCCACAATGATAACATATAAGACTTCTACGCACCCCAACTTTAAAACCAGGGCTTTGTTTGACCGAACCAACCTTATCACTCGCAGACTTACCTTCATTGATGGCTCGAACTGTAGTCAGGAACGAGTGCTGGAGCTTGTTTGTGTCTTTACTCCCATCCCACTGCTTGAATGTCCTTGGCTGAGTCTTGCATCGAGCAGCCACAAAGGTGTCTGCTAAGCTTGCAGCTTCAGCAGCAGAGCCAGGATCTCGTTCCCTAATCCAGACTTGAAGGTCAGGTGGCAGTATGCACAAAAACTGCTCCTAAACAATTATCTCTCCAATTTCTTCCTTAGTATGATGCTGTGGCTGCACCCACTTGGAATAATGTTCTTTAAGTCTGGCATACAACTCATTCAGGGTTTCATCCTCCTTTACTTCGGTAGAACGGAACTGAAAACGATACGTCTCTGAGTTGATATCATATTTAGCAAGAAATTCTGCCTTGACCTTTTCATAATCATTTGAAAAGGCTGGATGAATGATCCTGTGTTTCACTCCTGCGCTCCACAACTTGTTCCTCACCTCACGGAAACGCGCCCTGGCCTTCGCCGTCTCCGCAGTGAAGTCAGGAAAAATGCGCAGCTTCATTCCACGAATCTCAAATAGCTTTTCTTTCTTGGCTAAACGTAGAATCTCATCTCTCGTATCCATCCTGTGCATCCTTGCAATCATTGCGCGCTGACCAGATTTAGCCACCGGTCCAACGCGATGGGCATTTTCCACTTCAGGTGCGCGATGGAGATTATCCTTAAACAGATCATTAAGCAAAGCGGACACAAAACTTGTTGGATTCCCCTTCTCGGTATCTCGAACCAAGCCGAGAATACGGATGTTATATTTCCGACTGTGATTCTCCAAACGATCGGCTTTCTCTTTCAAGTCCGTGTTCTCTTTACGTAAACTTTCATTTGCAAACTCCAGCGCCATAACCCTGATCTCCATGTGGTCAAGCATTTCCTCCATAGCAGCAACTTTGTTGGAACATTCGAACATGTCTTTTTTAACAACATCAAGTTGCGGTTGAAGTTTATCAACCGCAGCATTGATTTCTTCCCTTATTATGATTCGGATCAGCTCTGACAGCTCCTGCATGTTGATATCCTTTCCTGCTGCCATATCAATCTCCGGCACCTGTTCAGCGAGGCCACTTAGCTTTGTTTGCGACCTTGTTTTCTTCTTAGACATATCACAGCTCTCTCACCCGATCAAGTCGACCTTCATACTTGACTGACCGTCATTATAAATCAGAAAGATCTTTAATTACCAGTATTTTCACGTTTTGTCTGAGATTGGCGTTCTCCCGATATGCTCAGCCTTGACGCATGCGCATTATGTATTTAACGTAAATAATGTTCTACATCGTCTGTCTCACTCAATCGTTGCAGATGTGGCTCTCTCTCAACTCTCAGCTGACTCTGGCCTTGACTTTCCAGAGGAGATGCTGCTGGTGATGCCATCTGCCTGCTGCTTGGACCATATTGTAGAACTGAGGGTACTCTCTGGACTGTTGGTTGTGATGGAAGGCCATACTGGAGACCACTGCCGGGCCTTGGATCTGGTGTCATTCTCAAGTGCACTTCCTGCTGTAGAAGAGAGAACTGATGTTGCATACCTCTCCATCGAGCCTCCTGTTGGCCAGCCTCTTGCTCCATGCGGCGGTCTCGAGCCTGCTGCAGTGCAAGATGTGATCGGAACATGTCTCTCTGCTCCACCAGTGAGACATCCTCCATGACGCTCCCCAACTCAGCATCTGATTCACCATCATCTCCCTCCATCTCTGCTCTAGCAGGTTCCTCAGCCTCTGCTTGCACCGCCCGCACCTTTTTAGGAGCCATTCTGGGCCAATACTGTTGCCTATAGTGGAGAGTAAAAAAAAAAAAAAAAAGACCAAAAAAAACTCCAACAAACTTTTTTCTTATACCTAAGAAAAAGAAAAAAAAATCACTACTGCACTCTTCTGACCATCCAACTTCTGACACCAGTTGTAACAGGAACCCAGTAATGGGCAAAAAAAATAAAAAATAAAAAATGGGTGGCCCAATTAAACAGAGGCAGAGTGAATACAAAAAGTTTGAAGTACAAATTAATATTTATTCAAATGTGCAAAATCATGAAAAAATCCTAACCCAAATAGATAACATTAATGGAAAAATGAAACAAAAAAGGGAAAAATATTATCCAGAAACATCCAAATTAGATTCAAAAGCAATAATGCTAAATGCAAATTTTCCAAAAAATAACTTCCTCAAAAATAACAAAACAAAACAAAAAAATCAACAAAGTACAAAATACCTGCAGCACTCAGGCCACACTCTCCACTGCAGCAACCAATACAGACTAACTCCATTAAACACAAATGAGCACATTTATACTAGTGGCCAGCACCATCACCCCATGGGGAGGGACAAACTCCCATACAACACTTTACACATTTTCCCATAAATAGAGAGTCTAGAAGAAACATTTTGTTACACTGTTCAAAATAGATAATCTACTTTCTTATGCAACAATTGATCTAATTTACAATACACTGAACAGGAAGTAGCAGAAGCAACTCGGCCGCATTGTCCCTAAAACCCCCATGCTCAATTAACAAGTGGTAGATTCCCATCCTTAGCGGAAACAATGATTCCCGCCACCGTTTCCCTGTCGGACCTCTAAAATTATGGGACAAACAATACTGCATAAAGACAACAGGTATTTCATTCACTCATTTTGATCGATAATCATAATAAACTCTTATGTCAGGAAACAGTCTCTGTGTGTGTGTGAGTGCATTTATTAACTCAAGTCTATGCTAAATGTGCGGTCAATCCGTGACCGTCACAGACAGTCATTGGGGCAGGAACAGGTCTGGGAACATGGACAGTCCTTGGGGCAGAAACAGGTCAGGGAACAGAACGGGAAACAGGAACGGGTATCGGTGGCCATCCTGGCTGAGGGCCCAGGCGGTGAGGCGGCGGCCATTTTGGCTGAGGGCTCAAGCGGTGAGGCGGTGGCCATCTTGGCTGAAGACGAGGGCTCAGGCATGGCGGGCATTACGTGAAGAAGCTCAGGCTGGTCAGGCATGACGTAAAAAAGCCTTGGGTCTGGCAGTGTTCCGGATCGAAGCACGACGCTCTCCAGACACCAGATGACATTCTCCCTCCAGTCCAGTCCGGTGGTGTCTGGGAGGTCGATAGGATGGTTGAATGTGGCCCTGATCGGGAACAAGGTGCTCAGGCTCACGTCATCGAGGGTGCTGGTTACAGCAAGGTGGCAAAAGTCCTTTTTAAAGGAAAAAAAGTTTTTTCTCTCCTGAGCCATGATAATAATTTTTACCCTATCATCCATTTTGATTTCCGATCTTCTGTCATGGTGTGGTGCGGACAGAAGAAGACGAGAGAGAATCAAAAGTTATAATGCAAACTTTTACTAATAATACAAATCCAAACAGGAACAGACAGGCAGAAGGTTACACATGCACTTAATACAACGGAGATCGGACAAAGACTGACTGAACAGAATGGAATTAAATACAAACACAACTGTGACACGTGATAGGATGTATATAGTGGTACAATGATGTTATGTGGACAAGAGCACTTAATACTGACAAGTGACAAGTCATAATTGTAATAAAACCATCAGCTCAGTTGGGGGTACCATCAGCTCAGTTGGGGGTAATTGCCTCTATTGTTTTAGCAGTAGTCATCCCTAAAGGCTGTGTATAAGTTCAGCACCTTTAGGGACAGCCCACTGAAATGCCTATAAAGAAACCATGTAAAGTTATGTTAGTCAGACTGATTTTGGAAGACCTGCAGCCACTTCAACGTGAAGTCCTCAATAAAGAATAACTTCTTGAACGTGATCCAAACGTCTCCTGGTTTCTTGCTTCGACAAAGAAAAAGTTTTCAACAATTTGGTGCCTGTGACCCGGATAGAGTTCCAGCTTCTTCACCTGAATCCAGATTGAAACAGCAAGCTCAACAAAAGATCTGCTTTCCAGACTGCATCTTTTGGAATCCAGAGCGAAACCTCTAGCTAAACAAAAACTGCCAGACTGAATCTTTCCAGCTTCCTCCAGATTGAAAACTTCAAGCTCAAACAAAGATCTGCTTTCCAGACTGCATCTTTTGGAATGCAGAGCGAAACTTCCAGCTGAACAAAGATTTCCAGTCTGAATCTTCTTTTACAACCAAGGGTTGGTGAGTGCTACTCTATTCAAAAGAACCTTTAAAGACCAGTACAAGTTTGATACCCTCTGTGCCGTTCAGAGAAGTAGTTAACAGACAGCTGCAGGGTTTGGTTAACTAAGTTTATCCTCTAAAAAGTGTTTTTTTTTTTAGAGATGAAATTGCATTATCCTCTACATTGCTAGAGAAGGTTTATCCTCTATAAAGTTAGTGAAGGTTTATTCTCTGCTTTAAAGGGAAGATTTAGCATTAGTGCTAATATTTTGGTTTATCCTCTAAAAAAAAATTTGTTTAACCCTCTGGGGTCTGAGGTGTTTTTGGGGTCCTTGAGATGTTCTGACATGCCCTGACATTTGTGCTTTTTTTATTTGCTTATAAACATATCAATGGCAAAAAAAAATTACACTCTATATAGCACAAACAGGACTACCATAATATGTGAGCCACATGTATGTACATGTTTTCATTTTTGAGAGAATAATGTTTATGCATGGTTATTGAAAAAACTAAAAATTAAAGTTTCTGAAATAAGGCCAGAAAACACATACTAAATATGTTTCAATAAGACTTTTGACTTATGGATGCCATTGTCTAGTGTTTTTTCTTCAAAATGATGTGAAAATCATCCTGCCTAATCATTCGCAGAACACAATACATTGATTTATATTTTGCAAAACACTTTCTGTCTGAAAAGGCAATATGCGGAGTGGGCGTCAACGATCATGCATATTTAGTGGTTCACACCTGGAGACAATGGGGCCGCATACTTAATGAGGCATTCATTCAGGTGTGTCACAAGAAAGAATGCAAGAGAAACAGTTGGAAGCATCTCATGTTTTTTTTTTTTTTTTTTACACAAATTGTGCTTGCAAATTGGGCTATAATATGAAAAGTAAAACATGTCTAGTAATTGTGCAGTTAAATCTCATACTGTATTTTCAGTTTTGGAATATTTATCCTCTCCCCAAATTTGTCACTAATAAAACACAAAAAAAAATTATTTTAAAGAAAAGGCTTATATTTACCTTTTATTAGTTTGTTTACATCTACCTTGTATTTTTTATTAATTAAAAAGGTTACAATTACAACAACAATTCAAGTGTAATCTTTCTTTGTAAAAACTAAAGTATACATTTTATCATACATATTTCAAAGTTAAGGATTCATTACTTGAATATAGCCTAGGCTACATTGGAATAAACACTATAACATATTATTTGATTACTTTATTGTTGACAAAACATACTATATTTAACATATGAGCAAAAATTGGCAAACAAAAACACTTTATTTGAGGTGGCAGATATTTTACAGTAAAAATGTATAATCTATCCAAAACTAATCAATGAAATGTTGTCTTTCATATGTCTGTAACATAGTAACTTTCGTTTTTATTATAAGAAATATAAATGTTAATTTGCAGTTTAATACGTTGCTTATACAAATACATTAAATTTCAACATATTTCACTCGATTTTTACTCAGTAGCCTATAGCAATACAGTTTGCTAAAAGCAAAACATTCACAGACAGAAACGATTCAAATTTAAACCGTCTTTAGTTGTGGTAAAACAGCGGCATCTCTGCCGTTCATTCATTCGTTCATGCACAGAAACGCGTCGCACTTGAGAATGAAAAAAAAAAAACTTACTACATTGTTCCATAGCCTCGGATCTGTTGCTCCTCGTACTTCTGAGGTAAATGTTCCATTATAGTATTATTCCTCACAGCGCTGCGAGACTGTGTAAAAAAGTACAATGATCTGATGTGTTTTCTCGAGCTGATATGGGGACGTTCACAGTTTGCAGGATTGCCTCAGTCATTTGCGTTTGAATAGCGCGCGCTCTCCGGGGCGGAGTCACATTACATTTGAATGAGCTCTAATTAGCTCGACTGGAATCGTTCTCTTTTAATACAGATTTCACAAGCTGAGAATATTTGTTTTTTAGATATAATACTTCAATATAATGAGTATATAATACTCATTTAAAAGGAGAGAATTCAAGCTTCATGCCTGTGTGTCTGAATGCCTGATTGACTGAGTATTCGCTGAGTTATGGTTCATTTTCGGACGCGTTTCAGAATGGACTACACTGACAGAGAGAAGGCAGAACTCGCATCATGTTTATTTTTCTTTATTTGGCGAAAAGCACAACACTTTGTTTTTATTGTGAGTATACACAAAAATAATACACACTAAACAGGATAGATTGATGTATAACACAAGCATATAAGATAAAAATTAATATTTTTTTTTTATTATTTTTTTGCACTCATACGGAAAAAAACGAGCCTATCGCGCCGGCGCGACAGCCGACCTCAGGGGGTTAAGAGATGAAATTGCATTATCCTCTGCATTGCTAGAGAAGGTTTATCCTCTGTAAAGTTAGTGAAGATTTATCCTCTGCTTTATCAGGGACGGTTAGCATAAGGTGCTAATATTTTGGTTTAATATTTTGTTTATCCTCGGTTCTTGTAGGCAGGGAAGTTAAGTGTGAAGTGTTAGTCATTTGGAGAGTTAACAATAGCTGATGTGTTAACAAGGGTACCCACTGTGTAGACACTAGAGAGAAGTTTTTTAGTTTTTTTTTTTGATTGTGTGTGTGGCATAAGAGCGGTATTACAGGAAAAATTTGCGACTACGCCACCCGGGGAATTCCGCCCCGGGAAATATAGAATAAACTCAAATAATTCTTAGGTCACTCAGGTTCGACTCTCTTTAATGAAGTAGGCAGAAACGTGGGTATGAAAACGTACAAAATATTTATTAATACAAAATTTAAAGCAAGATGATAAATCACAATAATGAGCAATGATTGTGCAGACTCAAAAAGCCATTAGGCCGACAGTTTAAAAATAAACAAAATCACAACCACACTCAAACATTTACTTGGCTGATACACAATTTACAAAGACACAAAACACACACAACTTACAGGGCTGAGGTCCACCATAGGAGAGATCACTAAACTGAGCAACCAAAAGCACACTCACACACACACACCACTGTGCACTTCAGATCACACCACAACACTTCAAAAGTGTCACACGGCAAAGGTCCAGAGAAGCACCACCACCATAGAAGATCCTACAACCGTGGGACCCCAGCGCCTGAAAGTAAATCAACATTTATAAACAGGCTTTTTTAAAAAAACGTACATTCAACTCACATTTTGTCATGGTGTAATCATGAAACAGATACTCATAAAAATACAAGCAGCCACAGTTTGATGGCATCCGGTGCAAGTTGCGATACACAATCTTTAAATAAATTAAAACAATTTAACTCAATTTGACAGAGTTAAACTATCAAAAAGAACAGGCAAACCAGACAGCAACAATTCCCTCCGTATACTGGGAAGATACGATGTTTTCGCCGTACAGCAGCAGAGAAACAACCAGGCTGTAATGTTAACGGTAGTGACAGTATAGAAAGCGACGCCACGGACGAGAAGTGAATCGAAAGAGGATGATGCAAACGCACGGTGTGTTTCCTTTCGTCACACAAACGCTCTAATTTCGTGCGATCAGCTGTTCAGCTGGAGTACAGGCCTACAGGGACACTGATTGTAAAGCAGCGCACAAATGTCCCGATCAAGACCATGCCAAGGACCAGGCGGAGAGAAGAGACAGACTAAACATAACACGAATAGTCAGTGCCATACACACAAAAAAATAAAAACAACCATTGCTATAGCTAACACACATACCTACGATCACCGCAAACAACAGGACGGAGGCGGAGTCGAACGTGACGCATCCCAGGCTACAGCCAACCAGCCCTTAAATAGGGTGGATTACCTGCTGATAGGTGCTCACTAATGTCAATCATCTCATTCATTCGGTTACAATCCATCCCAGCCTTTTGTATCGTCGCCCCGACGATAGACCACTAGCCCATGACGGCTACACACCCTGAGAAACGAGTGAAACACAAGTTCTCTACCATGACGGCTAAACACACTGAGAAACGAGTGAAACACAAGTTCTCTGCCATGACGGCTAAACACACTGAGAAACGAGTGAAACACAAGTTCTCTACCATGACGGCTAAACACACTGAGAAACGAGTGAAACAAGTTCTCTGCCATGACGGCTAAACACACTGAGAAACGAGTGAAACAAGTTCTCTGCCATGACGGCTAAACACACTGAGAAACACAAGTTCTCTGCCATGACGGCTAAACACACTGAGAAACGAGTGAAACACAAGTTCTCTACCATGACGGCAACCAATTTCCTTGTGCCGCCTGGATGCGACACGTTCGACATCAACTCGCCCCCCCCCGATCCGAGACTAGCCGAGAGTCAATGTGACAGCAAGGTTGTGAGGCCTGGAAAACAGAACTAGGGGCCTCCCCCACCCACTCATCGATAAAAATGCCAGACCTACCATTAAATTTTGGACACTTTCTGTCACGAGGAACAAAAACGAATCGCTCCGTTGCACTAGAACCAGTAGATGGAGATGGGTCCACAGCAGCAGGCATGGGAGCACTAGATGAACCAGGCTGTGCAGTCGGCATTTGCTCCTGTCGCTTTGACTAAGAAATTACACCGCAACAAAGATGCAGAAAAAACTGATGAGGGAGAATTTAGTCAGCCGGATAACATTTATCCTGACTTAAAAGCTTTCTTTGAAACAGATGTAGCCATCCAATCAGTAACTGATAAGCCAGTAGATTCAGTGAAGGTGTGTGGTGCTAGGAGAAGGTCTCAGGGAATTGAGGTAACTGAAAGTGTTCCTCCCAACTCTTCTGTTGTCCAAGTACAAACTGTTGCCAAAGCGCTAGGACCCAAAGATATCGAGAGACTATCCCAGAGTTTACCCTCAGCACGCACAGAATTTTCTGAATTTAGAAGGGCATTGATCAGTAAAATGCGTCTTTACGACATGTCGTTGCCAGAAGTTACACAGCTGATGTCACAAATTCTAACTGAATCTGAATTCAACAGTTTTGAGTCTGCTGTTACTTCCAAACTGCAACATGCCAGTAAAGGCGATTTGAGAGAAGGTGTTTTGAAAATCCTAAAGAATCTCTTAGGACCCAAAATAGATTGTTCGAAAGTTACTAGATGTGCACAAAAGAAAGGAGAGACTATAAGTGAATACACTGAAAGATTTTGTCAAGCAGCTGCCACGTACAGTGGAATAGTGGAGGATTCTGAAAGTGTACTAGATGATAGAGGAGCTCTAATCCGTATTTGGGCAGATGGTCTTATAGCTGAGTACAGATCAGCCTTGCCATTCCTACATGTTACGTGGGCTAACGGAACTCTCAAAAGTAACCTAGACAGGTTAGCTACATGGGAAAGGGATGCTGATGTTAAAACCCAAGTGAGAATAGCAGCAGCTACGTTTAACCCAACAAAACAAGACAATAGATGGACTAAAAAAGAAAGCACATGCCACTACTGTGGAAAATTAGGGCATTGGGAGAAAGAATGTAGGAAGAAGTTGCAAGATAATAAAAGAAATAGAATGCATAATTCTGCTCCTTCTCAGCCGGCTTACAACCCTGATGTAGTTCCGCAAGTGTCCACTGAAACTTTAGGACAGCTCGTTCAGGCTCTTCTAAGAGCACAACAAGACCAGGAAAAAAACTAATTGTTGGGGCTGTGAGTAGCTACCTTTCCCCTGTAATCCATCATAATGACAAAAGAATTTTTGTGAAAGGTAGCATAAAAGAAAAAGAGATTGACTTTTTCTTGATACCGGTGCAGAGATTACGATAATTCCTACAAAATTGGCTAAAGGTTTAGACATCCCGTACAAGAAAACCAAACTTTCTTTAACTGGCGTAATAGGTGAAGATTCTGTTTTGTATGAAGCCCCGCCCATAGAGGTACAATTTGGCCCGAAAACTCTGACGACAAAATTGCTATGTGCTCCATTGAATACAGGTGCAATTTTAGGCATGGATCTCCTGAGACAAGTACATCTGTCTTCAGAATCTGCTAGCATTAAAATTTCCTCAGCACACGTTTCTACCAATAATGCAATCCCTCCAGAGTATGCTTTCTTACTGAATCATCCAATTTGGGCTAATGACAAGGATGATTGTGGTTTATTGACAGGTGTAGAACCAGTCAAACTGACAGGAACTCCACCCCCGGTTACCAAACAGTATCCGATCAGTAAGGAGGCCATACAGGGAATCAAACCTATTGTAGAAAAGTTGCTGACGCAAGGAGTGCTAGTTAAAACCAACAGTCCCTGTAACTCACCCATATGGCCAATCAAGAAATCCAGTGGGACATGGAGACTCACCATAGACTACAGAGTAGCCAATAAAAACATTGATAAATTCACCCCGCTAGTGGCAGATCCATCTACAATTTGTAATG
This sequence comes from Vimba vimba, assembly GCA_022828995.1. Classification (NCBI taxonomy): domain Eukaryota; kingdom Metazoa; phylum Chordata; class Actinopteri; order Cypriniformes; family Leuciscidae; genus Vimba; species Vimba vimba. The sequence continues at coordinate 466,379 of JAKKIH010000026.1, read as the reverse complement.
GCTTACCATTAGATTGTAAGATTTTTTCAGTAATTGATATGTCTAATGGATTCTTTTCTGTACCATTGCACTCTGACAGCCAGCCATGGTTAGCTTTCACAGTTGACCATGAACAATATCAGTGGATTGGCCCAGGGATTTCAAAACTCCCCGACCATATACCATCAGGCTGTCAGACGTGATTTGTGTGACCCAGAATATCCAGTAAAACAGTCCACTATGATCCAATATGTCGATGATATTTTGATTGCCTCAACAGATCACGAGGTACATCAAACTGAATTGGCAGCATTGTTGGACTATTTGCATAAAAAAGGACACAAATGCAGCTTTCACAAAGCTCAAATTGCTAAAAAGCAAGTCACATTTCTGGGTCAAACAATTGGTGCAGGAAATAGATCCATTACACAGGATCGAGCGGCTTCAGTCAAAGCCATAACTCCGCCTACTACCATTAAAACACTACGCTCATTTTTAGGAACAGCCGGTTACTGTAGACCGTGGATTGAAGAATATGCCTCGATTGCTCAGCCTCTCTATGACTTGTTGAAAGGCCATGGTAAAGATTCAGATATTGTTTGTATGGAAGAACTTCACCTCAAAGCATTCAATGATTTGAAAAGAGCACTATGTCAAGCACCAGCATTAGGAATTGCTCAATCTGATAGACCCTTTGTGCTTTATGTCCATGAACACTTGGGCTTTATGACTGCATGTCTAATGCAAGATCATGGGGGAAGTTTACGTCCAATTCATTACTATTCTGGTAAACTTGACATAGTAGCTCAAGGTATGGGACCATGCCTCAGAGCAATACAGGCAGTTCATCTAGCGCTTCAGGCTTCATCAGTAATGGTGTTAGGTCAGACTGTAAATGTAAAATGCCCTCACGCAGTGTCCGCACTAATGAATCAAGCAAAAGTCACTTCTGTCACTTCCTCTCGTTGGGGAAATTGGTTGACTACTCTCACAGCCCCGAACATTATTTTACAGCGTGCACCAGTCACGAACCCCTCAACGTGTATGATGTCTGCAATGACTGAAGTTGTGTTAGAGGATGAAGGCGAAATGACTCATGATTGTGTTATGCTTACATACGCAGCGACAAGTGAAATAGCAGAAACTCCCATAGAGAATGCAGAATTTGAGTTGTTTGTTGATGGTTCAGCTCAAGTAATTGAAGGGAACAGACGAGCAGGTTATGCAGTAACGTCCACCACTGAGGTGGTAGCTTCAGGTCGTCTTCCAGATCATTTTTCAGCTCAGGCTGTAGAACTGGTAGCTTTAACCAGAGCATGCACACTAGCTTCAGGATCAGTTGCAAATATCTACACAGATTCCAGGTATGCTTTTGGGGTTATTCATGATTTTGGTGTCATTTGGCAAAGCAGACAGTTTCTAACTTCTGCTGGATCCCCCATTAACCCTCTGGAGTCTGAGCTGTTTTCTGGGCCCTGGAGGTGTTCTGACATGCTCTGACATTTGTGCTTTTTTCAGTTATTTATAAACATGTTAATGGCAAAGGTGTAAATTCACTCTATATAGCACAAACAGGGCTACCAAAATATCTGATCAACATGCATGTATATGTTTGAATTTTTAAAAGAATAATGTTTATGCGTGGTTATTGGAAAAAATAAAAATGAAAGTTGCAGAAATAAGGCCACAAAACACATACTAAATATGTGGCAATAAGACTTTTGACTAATGGATGTCCTCGCCTATAGTTTTTTCTTCAAAATTATGTGAAAATAGTCTTGCTTTATCGTTCACATAAAACCATACATTGATTTGAATTGATGTAAAACAGGTTTTGCTTGGAAAGCCAATATGCGATGGGGGCGTGAACGAGGAGTGGTTTACACCTGAGAAATCCAATGTCCCACCCACTCTGCATAATGATGAGCCATTCACTCAGGTGTGAAACTGACTGAGCCACAATGCAAGGACAAAAGATATATTTAGAAGAAGACTTATATTGACCATTTAAGATTTTGCTTACATCTATCTTGTAAATATGTTTTGCTATTTTATTAAAAAGGTTACAACAACAATAATTACAATTTCAACAATATTTCAAGTGTACTCTTTCTTTGTAAAAAAAAAAAAAAAGATTATAGGCCTACATTTTATCTATGTTGTCATTACTTTGAATATAGCTTCTGGCAAAGATGAAGTTGACGATAGGCTATTGACTCGCGATCTTCGCAGTAGGCTAGTGAACGCACCGGAGAAATGCACATAGATATTAGGCTACATAGTTTTTTTGTTTTGGATGGTTTTGTTTAGAACCAGCTTTCTGTAAATATATTTCAAATTTTTTTAGACATGTGAGGCGAGTACGGTCTGGTTCATGATGATCTCCAGTTCAGACCTTATGTTGTGATTGCTAGCTAGCCTATATTTACTTTAAATCCAGGAAATTTGTTAATGAAAAAAATATTAAAATTAAGATACAATTGATACAAAACGAAATTTGTTTTAAAGAAAGGATTTGTACTTTCTGTTTTGAGGTCTCTGTGAATGTTTGAAAGTCTTTTAGTGCTTAGAGCGCTCGCGTCCATAATGGAGAACTGTCACGTAATATTGTTTTTTTCCTCATAAATGCGAACACGAAAAATAAAAGACAAAAGACTTTTAAGTAAAACTTACTCCGAAATTGTGTCCTCGGTGGAATTCGCTCTTCAATATGCTGCCGTTCGTCGTCTGAGTTACAATCTTCCTCTGAGGAAACAACCCGGTATCATGCATTCTTCCTCGCTGTCCAGAATCATCTGAATGGCGTCTTCATTACCGGAGAAGCGTGCCATACTCAAAACGCGATGAACTATCATTAAGTCTGATAGAAACTGTGTTTTTATGGCATTGATCGGGGGGCGTATGCGTTGCATACTAGATCACCTAAACTATTTACATGTGAATCGCACCGGGGGCGGGGCGGCCGCAGCTGATTATAAAGATAATGAGGCAGAAGGAAAAACGGTACCTCTCCTTGCTTTCAAACGGATAACATGAGTTGAAAACATTTGTTTTTTATATAAATTACTTCATTTAAAAGAAGAGATTTCAAGCTTCATAAAGACATAACTCACGTGTCTCTGTGAGAAGTATTCGCTGAGTTATGATTCATTTTCGGACGTGTTTCAGAATGGACTACACGGACAGAGAGAAGGCAGAACTCGCTTCGTGTTTATTTTTCTTTATTTGGCAAAAAGCACCACACTTTGTTTTTATTGTGAGTATACACAAAAATAATACACATTTAACAGAATCGATTGATGTATGAAACTCCAATGGAAAATCAAAGTCAACAAAGAATTTATGAGTTTCTTTTACACTGATAAAAAAAAAGCGAGCTGGTATCGCCGGCGATACCGTCGACCTCTGGGGGTTAAGCATGCTGAATTAGTGAAAGATCTTATGTTTGCCATGAAACTTCCAAAGAAATTAGCAGTGATCAAAGTGAAAGCACATCTCACAACTAACACTACAGAAGCTAAAGGTAATGCTCTTGCAGATATAGCAGCTAAACAGGCTTGTTTCTATGTAACTGTACAAGTGTGTTCAGGTAGTACAGCACAGAAGACAATTCTGCCTCCTGAATCTATCATTGATTTGTACAAAGATGTTCCTCTATATGAAGCATGGTTAGACAAAGGAGTCACCGTTGATTCATCTGGCTGCTGGACCAAAGGGGGGAAGTATGTTGCTCCCGAATCACTGCTGCCATATTTGGCTCAACAAATACACAATTTGGGTCACAGTGGTCCAGCAACGATAAATCACAGGTTCTCAAACCAATGGTGGAATCCAAAATTCAGACAGGTAGCCACAGAAACAGCCAAAAGGTGTGTTACATGTCAGAAAAATAATGATGTACCAGCAGCCATTACACCAGCAGCACATACCCCAGCTCCACCAGGACCATTCCGTCATTTGCAAGTTGATTACATATCGTTGCCTCGTTGTAAGGGAAAAACTGTTTTGGTAGTAATAGACAAATTCTCAAGATGGCTAGAAGCTTATCCAACAGGGCGTGCTACAGCTGCACATACCGCTAAATGTCTTGTCACTGATTTCATTCCCAGATGGGGATTACCAGATTGCATTGACTCAGATCAGGGTACGCACTTCACAGGACAGGTTGTCAAGGAGGTGTCCAGAATGTTGAAGGTTAAGTGGAATCTGCACTGTCCCTACAGGCCACAAGCATCAGGACAGGTTGAACGATCAAACAGAACAATCAAAATCAGGTTAAGCAAAATGCATCAGGAAGAAGTACCATGGGTTGAAGCGCTGCCAGCAGTACTGTGTAGTATGAGAGCATCACCTAACAGAACAGTAGGACTGAGTCCTCATGAGATTATTACTGGACGCCCAATGCAAATTCCAGGTGTGATTGATCTTAGAAATGCTGATGTACACATTGCCTCAGATGCCCTGATCGCTTACTGTGAAAACCTCACAAAGGCAGTACAGAGTGCCAAAGCGAGAGTTGAGTCTTGTTGGCAGACTCCACCAGGAGGTGGACACACAATCGTCCCAGGTCAATGGGTCATGATAAAGTCATTCAAAAACAAACCATTAGAGCCTAAGTGGCAAGGACCACATCAAGTTATGTTGATTACAGCAGCTGCAGTATTGTGTCAGGGAAGGAAAACCTGGACTCATGTTTCACACTGTAAAGTTGTTCCTCCACCAACAGGGATAGGATAGGACACACGGTTCAGTGAGGGCCCTGGAAAGAACTGAACGCAACAGGCGTCGGGGGCCAATCCAGGGTGAAGACAACCTCATAGGCCTTCCCCATTTTTTTAGTCCATCCTTACCTCACTGGTCTTTAGGTGTCGCCTAAAATAAGAAACAGGGAAAGACGGAACAACAATAGCAGACTAAGATTGAACAGAGGATAAAACTCTAATGTTTGCAGTCTTTATGACAAATACTGCTACAACCCTAGTGTTTGAAGAAATACTGCTCTGTTTTTTTTTTGTTTTTTTTCTCTTTTGTTTTTTTTCTCTTTCTTACTCTGTGCAGATATCACTTGATGGCTGTCCAGAGATCCATATGCAACAACCTCTTTATCTGCGTATGAAGCGACAACATCCCAAAGACAATTTGACCCACTGCTGAACGAACTAAAAATAAAAATACACAACGCAGAGATATACATACGGAACCTTCAGTCATCCCAGTCACCAACATGATCAAGATTGTCGTACTACTACTAACCATCATGGACATCACACAAAGTGCGGACTCCAGAGACAACATATTCCTAGAGCTGATGAATATGTCAAGAAACGCTTTGTTTGCTGGAAAGAATGTTTGCATGCCACACGCACCTTCAGTAGGAGCAGGAATCCCATAGGTAGCGCACCCTATCTCCAAATGTGACACATGTACCTTATTCGATCATCATACCAGTGGAGTATTCAACAAAGATACATGTCACAACGTAACCATTCCTCCAGCTTCTCAGTGTTGCATTCCTGGACTACCATCCTGCAACCTAACTTCAGCTACTCCCATCATGACAGATCTACTCCTGCCAATGATGTTCCACTGGTGCATGGAAAATTATGCTCCAGCATCGACTCCACTGGGTGAAATTCCTCGTGAACGTTGCAGTTTTGTGATTGAAAGAGGAACAGGTGAATCCCATGTGTACGTTACTACTACAGAGAAGAAACAGGAAAATGACTTAATCGAGTGTCTCTCCAGGAACCCATCCCTACCGAAACTTTTTGCAATAAATCAGTGGTGTATGATTCCTCCACCAACTGGCACTTTTTGGTTATGTGGAACTTCTGTCTACAGCATCCTACCCAGCCAATTCAACGGCAGGTGCACCCTGGTTTATGTTCTGCCAGCTGTCAGAGAAAACACACACTCCACTCCAAGCTCTCCACAGTTACATGATTCAGCTCCTTCTACCAACAAAGATGGCTGCATTCCAGGACTCACTTGTGTTCAAACGTGGTGGTCAAGAACTCTTGGAGCCTTAATCCCATCGTATGGTGTTATGCAGGCTCTCGATCAAGTCAGAAGCCTGTCAGATTCTGTACAATTGGCCAATGATACAGTTTTGGCCCTGGGTAACATTACGAACACTCTCGCTTCACACAAGATAATGATCTTACAGAACAGAGTGGCCTTGGATTACATTCTTGCAACACAAGGAGGGGCCTGCACCATTATCGGACCTGAATGCTGCACTGGGTTAATGGATACAACAGAGAATTTGAACAAAATCCAACAAGACATTCTTGATCTTTCAACAAAATTACACCAGATGACTGGAGACAATTCTTCATGGTTCGGAAACTTGATTGGTAAACCCTGGCTGTGGATTAAAGAAATAGCAATTCTGCTGTTATTTCTCCTATTGGCGTTCTACGTATGCTTCCACAGTATCAAGTGTTTCATTCAACAAATGACTCACACCTCACACGAGAAAATGACTGGTCCAACCATAAAAGAATATTACCCGTAAGACTTCACGGACCCTAAGTGCATGTTTGTTTCTGTGTCAACATGCAATTACAGAAAATCAACACAGAACATATGCCATGTGCCTGTAACTTTTTCAAGTTACAAGAATGAACTTTTAAGTGTTTAAATGTGTATTTTGTAAATTGTAAATTTTGAGTTATTTTAAGAACTCTCTAAGAGGGGACTGTGGAATATCAAATTTAATTTACTCTTTAATGCAAGTCAGCTTTAAGTCAGCTGTCTAAACCTTGTAATAGTCAGGGGTTTTGTTAGTCTTTGATCTTCCAACTAAGTGTTGAACTGTGTGTGAAGGTTACATAGTCTTAGCTCTCGTGACCATTTGTTGTTTATACCTTTTGGGGAAGTCTTTAATCTTCCTACTCAGAGTTGAACTATATGTGAATGTTACAAAGTCTTCGTTCTCGTGACCATGTGTTATTTATGGGGGGGGGGGGGGGGTACCATCAGCTCAGTTGGGCGTAATTGCCTCTATTGTTTTAGCAGTAGTCATCCCTAAAGGCTGTGTATAAGTTCAGCACCTTTAGGGACAGCCCACTGAAATGCCTATAAAGAAACCATGTAAAGTTACGTTAGTCAGACTGATTTTGGAAGACCTGCAGTCACTTCAACGTGAAGTCCTCAATAAAGAATAACTTCTTGAACGTGATCCAAACGTCTCCTTGCTTCGACGAAGAAAAAGTTTTCAAAAGTTACCACCAAACATTTGACATATCCTTGAAGATTTCTTTAGGTCTTGTCTCAGACCCAACCTTAGGTTATCCAACCTCTCTTGTCTTGGTCTCGACTCGCAGTTGATAAAGAATTGGAGTTATATGATCAAAGGTACGTGAGTGAGTAACAATTCTGGCTGCTGAGTTCTGAATTAACTGTAATCTTTGAAGTTGTTTTTTAGGAATACCAAATAAAAGACAATTACAATAATCAGTCTGAGATGTAACCAAAGCATGAATGAGTACTTGTTGAGAACAATGTTGAGAAAGTGAAGAACAAAGTCTAGCAATATTACGTAAGTGAAAAAATGCAGTATGTGAAATATTATTAATGTGGGAACTAAAAGAAAGCAAACCATCAAATGTAACCCCAAGACTTTTCACCTGGGTGGAAAAGTTAACCGGGCAATTATCAATAAGCAAGTTGAATGATTGAGTTTTAGATAAAACAGACCTAGACCCAACAAGGAGGGCTTCGATTTTACTGGTTTTTAACTTTAAAAAAATATTATTCATCCATATATTAACATCCTGCAAACATTTAGTGAGGTTAGAAGGAAGATGAGAAGCATTAAGTCTTGTGGATCTGTACACTCCAGTGCAAGCCAATCGTTCCAGTAATACTGAATGACTAATAGTATCAAAGGCAGCACTAATATCTAAAAGAACAAGAATAGACCAGAATCAGCAGCCAAGAGAAGATCATTTGTTACCTTAACAAGAGCTGTTTCTGTTCCATGTTTGGATCTAAAGCCAGACTGAAAATGCTCATAAATGTCATTGTCTTGCAGATGTGATTCAAGTTGAGTTGATACTATTCTTTCAAGTATTTTTGATATAAAATGAAGATTAGAAATGGGCCTATAATTATTTAGATCATTAGGATCAGCACCAGGTTTTTTTGAGAATTGGAGTGATATGGAAGCCATTTTTAATGAAGGAACAGTAGCAGTAGATAATGAAGAACATACTATAGCTGTGTTACGTTTTTCTGATTGATCTAGGGGAGGAAAGCAACAGCAAAAATGGATGGTGGTGAAATGAATGTGCAACAGCATGAAGCCACCCCGTCTCCAGACCCAGAGTTGTTTCACAATAAACACATAATTATCTCAAGAAAAGTAGTTTTTATTTACAAATTAGGCAAAAGAAAAAGAGGGGTATCAGATTCAGAAGGGGGTATTGGCAAAACAACAAACATAATCAGTCTAACTCCTTATTAACCAAACTACTTAAACTAAGAGAAAAGAAAACAAGAGTACAGCAAAATAAGCTAACTCCCTTACTAACATAAACAGGAGAAAAAGTCAAATTCAAAATAAATGGCACCCTCCTCCCTACTAACCCCACAAATAAAGAAATAAATGATTAACTAGCAAATTTCAAATAAACTAAGAGAAAAACAGATTAATTAACCATACAATAAATAATCATTAAAGTGAACTCACTTCTGCATTTTAAGTCTCAATCATAGTGTGATCAAAAAGAGACTAATGAGAGAAAACTACTTCAATAAGTAGAACACAATATGAGGTAAAGATACACTATCAACTACTGGCTTCAACAGAACATCAGGTCTGGGGTTGAAGATGAGACCTCAAAGCTGCTGGACACAGTCAAGCCACCACCAACACAGCTCTGATGATGGTTGCAGTTTAAATTCTCTCCTTCCCCTCCCAGCATCCAATCATAGCAGGGCATTTATTATTTGCATCAGGTGGAAACCATTTCTCCTACGAAGAGAGACAGGGATAGAGAGAGAAACAGCTCAGCTTGGGCACACACAAACAAAACCTTACGGCTCTGGGCGTAACAGCTGTAATAATAGGAGGGATTGAATGAATACAAGACTTAAAGCTCCAATATGTAGGAATTTTGTAATAAAATTTCCGAAAATAACTTGGACAGTGTGATATATTTCCTCCAGTTGTGTACTTACAATATCTCAAAAGTCTCCAAAGATTTTTTATTTCAGAGAAATTCCGATTTTAAATAACTGGCCGTCCCGGAAAAGAAATGTCGCGCCTCAGTGACGCAATGTCCGCTCTATCCTTTTTTTCCGTTTTTGGCCATGTGATAGGATATTCCACAACACCGGATTTTTATTTTATTTTTTTACAACAACTTTATTGAGTTTTTTTTTCTTATCACAATAAACAATAAAGACGTCTGACAAAGAATAAAAAAGAATAAAATAAAAAATATGACCCACCACACCGGAATATCACGGTCAAATGCGGAAGTGGTGGTTATAGCGTTATTGCCATAGACTGTATGGTTATAGCTGTTATGGATCACGATTACTCTTTGGCGAGTATTGAAGTGCCAACAAAACGAAAGCGTCCATATTCGGATACACGCGGAGTCACGGACTGTGTGACAAACGGAGGAATAAAACCCGGATAAATATCGGCAGGCGTTTTCGAGATGGAGAGAGCTGCGTGACTATCTTGGACTTGACAGAGACTCTGCTCTCGCGAGTGTATTGATAGACAGGTAAGACATGCAACTGTCAATAATAGCACTTATAAACAAAGTTATATTGCTCTTTGTACTTCGGTAAGGCTTTTTATCACGTGTGGTGACCGAGATTATGGCAGTACAATTAAATACAATCGGATATGTTGTTAAAAAATATATTTAGTCATTACTTGCAAATGTTCGTTCAAATTTACTTTTAGATATTGGTTTGAACACGTTAAACAACACGGCATTAACCATAAAAACGTATAACTGCACAACATAAACCAAACAAATCATTTGACAAATAGCTGTAAGTTGTAACGGGATAATATAGCATAACATTTCACGTTCCTTGCAGTTCATTAATTATGATGACATAAAATAATACGATCAGACACATGTAATACAAAAACGAATAAATTACCTCATCCGTGATCATGATTCATTAATTCCATTTAGATACATTGCTGTGGTGAAAACGCATTAAAAACGACATCTCCCATCGTCACCTCCTTCATAGCGTCATCAAGCTTCGCCTTTGTTATTGTTGGAAACTGCGCCCTCTTGTGGTCACATACAAAAGTTACATACTGGAGCTTTAACTAAAACAGTAGGAAAAGGATCGAGTGAGCAAGTAGAAGACCTAGGGCCCCATCTTGCACCCAGCGCAATTGACTTTGTACACCGACGCATGTATCATTCCTATTTTGCACCCGCGCAAAGCGCGTTTTTCCCTCCACAGAAGCACGTCGCTAAACTAGGGAATGAACTTGCGCTCCCTGGGCGGTTCAGCGCAAAAAAGGAGGCGTGTTCCGGCGCAAACGTTCCTTCATGCTATTTTGCAGGTTTAGAAAACAGTTGCGCCACTAACCAGGAAAAAATAGTTTAAAGTCAGTGGCGCGTTGCGCATGTTATTCATATGCTGTTTTAAGGGCGCATGCTTGGCCATAATCAATGTAGCGTGTGCACAACGCGCACTTTGATTCTCTCATCTACACAGAAGCAGTTTTCATTTTTGCAAATCATACATTATTACGATACATAGATAGATAGATAGATAGATAGATAGATAGATAGATAGATAGATATACAATTTATTATAAAAGCATACATCTAGCTTACACATTTACCCAAATTATCATACGCCTTTTTAACCGAAGTTAATTTGGGTGGGTTTCTCCATCCCCAACGTCCCTGACGAGAGAGTTGCTCTCCTTGGCTGTGAACCGCTCCTCGCGTGCGCCTGGCAAATCCGCCGTTATAATAGGAATCCGCTTTAGAACAAGCGCGTCTGCTCTTAAAGGGAATGTGAGATGTCGCTCTGATTGGTTTATTTCACGTTACGCCCAAACCACACCTATGAATAATGAAGCTACTTCAGACCAACCCTTTTTAGATTTGCGCCTGGCGCAAGAGTCATTTATCCCGCCGGGAAAATAGCAACAGCGCCAAGACCCGCCCACAAAGTTACTTGCGCTTTGCGCTTTGACACTTGCGTTTCAGATCGTTAAAATAGGGCCCCTAGACTTTATGATCAGCTTAGTAATGGAATCAACTGAAGGCAGCTTAAAATTACAGAAAGTACTTGCAGACCAACAAATATGATTATATCCATCCAGACATTAAGTCAGAATTCACGAGTTCACACTTACATCAATTAAACAGTAAAGATTATGCATATTTGGCGTGCTGTCCGGGGGGAGGGCTCCGAGCTCTGACTTTTTGCCCGAACACAGAGTACTCCCCCAAAAGCAAAAAAGCAAAGGACAGCCGCCAGACTAAAGACCCCCCAAAACGCAGAATTTTGTCAGGCTGGCGTTTTTAGAATAAGACTGGTTGCTTGACCAGGAGAGCCTGCTGGCTCACAAATGGGGAGCAGTCGTAATTTGTAACAATTACGGACGGGCGAACCCTTACCGGCCGATAAATGAGGAACAGCGTGATTTATGCCACCTGACCAGGAGGGCCCGTGTTGCCTCTGGCGGGAGCAGCTCACTGTGCTAGGCGGACGGGCTCTACTGGCTGACGAATGAGGAGCAGCAAGATGTAGGAATGGTTGGTTGGATTAGCGATGAGAGGTTGAAGATGTAGATGAAATGGCCTTTTTTTGGTTTGGTCTGTCTTGAGAAGTGGAATGCTTTAAAACACCTCCAAGTTGTCACATAGGATTGGAGGGTTCTGGGAGAAACTGCTTGGAGGATGGTGTCCAGTGATGCGTCGAGGAGGGGTTTTAACGGGTGGGTTACGGGAATATTAGTTCTGAATAGTGAGGTACTGGAGTTGGGAATTGGTCCGCCTCTGGAGACAGCATCCTGAATTTCTGACAAGATCTGTGCTCGGATGTTGTGAGACACTGGGGGCAGCTCCGCAGTGACTGCGTTCAATGGGATGGGCATCTGTGTTGCTGTGAAGAGAGAGTGCTGAGATTTTGCCTGGAGAAGAGAGCTGGAAGGAACCAAAGCCGGGGCTGTGATTGTCAGTGGAGGCAGCCTCACGCTTGAATCGGCCTCTAGGGCTTGGGGAGGAAGATTAAAAGAAACAAAAGAAGGAAAAGAAGGTTGAAAATGAGAAGAGTGCGCTTGTGCTGCAAGCGGAGGCAGCCTCATGCTTGCTTGAGCTGCTGGAGCTGCAGGCTACTGAAAAGGGGAGGGGTTAGTAGCTGTCGCGAAAAAAGGTTGAAATGATTGGGCCTCCGTTGCTAGCGGAGGCAGCCTCACGCTAGCGTCTGGAACGGGTGCTGGAGGCCACTGAAAAGAAAAAGGATTAGAAACAGTGGGAGTAACAGACTGATATGCTGAGGGAGGGCCGGCGGGCCTGGCTGCAACCAGTGCTCCAGCCTGCTGGTGAGGTCTGACAGCGGAGGAAACTGGGGCGCAGCCCAAGCTCGCTGAAGGCCTGCCGCTGCGGCCTGATGCTGGAAGCGAGCTGGATTTGGTGCGGTGAGATGGTGTTGTCGAGAGAGGTGAATCCTGAGCTTTGCGGGCTTCGCTTTGCCTATTGGCCGTTTTGGGGGCCCGCGTGGACTTCGGAGAGAGGTTAGCTGATTGCAAGGATGCATAGAGTACGCCTGTACTTACTGACCAAATCAGATCAGAGGCACGTCTTAAATAAGCTGTCTGATGTCAAAAAATTGCATCTATAACTGAATATAGACTAGACATTGTAGATTGATAAATCAATTTTATTCAGTGATAAAGGGGTAAACTTGTTATTTACCGTCGAGAGATGGATTTCATAGGTTCTATATGGGGTTTAAAATGTTCTAAAACTTACACTATGGGATTTCAACCATTTTTTAATATAGATATTACATGGGGTTTGATGAATTAATTACCTTTAGGAATCATGAAGTGCTTGACCAACATTGTTTTGAAAAACTCAGATGTAAATGTGTCTTGCCTGAAAATTTAGTAGAGTTTGATAAACTTCCTTTCTCTTTATTACATCTTAACACGAGAAGCCTAATAAAGCATCATAATGACTTACTATCTCTCTTAGCTAGTATAGATCATAAGTTTAATATTATTGGATGTAGTGAAACCTGGATAAATGAGCGGTCATATCTGAACACACTCAACATGGACGGCTATGTGCTGTATAATAAAAATAGAACAAGCAGACCGGGCAGGGGCGTGTGCTTATATGCCAACATACAGCAGAGTGTAACTGTTCGGGATGACCTACTTTTGGATGATGGGTTATCAGATTCCTTATTTATTGAAATACATAATGAAAATATGAAAAGTATAATTGTTGGAATAATCTATCGACCTCCTGACTCTGTCTTAAATTGTTTCTTGACCAAACTGGATGAAATATTAAGTAGCATCAATTACATGAATAAACATTGTTTTATTCTTGGCGATTTTAACATCAACTTAGCTAAAGATGATGGTGCGAAAAATGATTTCTTAAATTGTTTGTATTCTTCAAAAAATTTTCCAACTATAAGCTCATATACGAGAGTAACAGAAACAACTAAGTCCACCATTGATAATATTATTACAAATATAAATGTCTATTTTGACTCAGGTGTAATTATGTCAGACATCACAGATCATTTTCCAATTGTACTTTTCATAGACCTGGATACTAAGACCAGGCAACAACAAAAGAAGATATTACCTCTTAAAAAAAGCATAAAAGTATTAACAGGAAAATATTTAGATAAATTGCTTGATAATCTTAGGCATAAAACATGGGATTTTGTATTTAGCTGGAATACTCCGGAAGAAGCCTATAGTGCTTTTATCAATGAATTAACCAACAGTATTAATATCACTATACCGGAAAAAATTGTTAAAGGAGATACAAGCAATCAAAATACTTGGCTTACAAAGGGAATCCTAAAATCAATTAAAAGGAAAAATAAGCTTTACAAATGCTACATTAAAAATCCAACTAATGACAATAAAGAAAAATATTCTACATTTAGAAATAGACTCACAAAGTTAATACGAATAAGGAAGTGGAATTACTACACTGATTTAATTAAGGCTTCTCGTGGTGATCAAAAGCGATGCTGGAGAGTACTAAATACTGTGCTCAGCCGGGATCAAAAAGCAACTGTCCTTCCAGAAACTAATGTCAAACATAATGATAATCACTATCTCAATGATGACGATCTTGCCAAAGGTTTTAACAACTATTTCATCTCTATAGGCGAAACTCTTTCGAAATCCATAAATCCTCCAGGGGGAGCTTCATACCAACAATATTTAAAAGGGAATTATTTAAATTCTGTTTTTTTTTACACCTACCGACAAAATGGAAGTTTTGAAAATTATTATGAATATGAAAAGCTCTTATACTGCTGGCGTGGATGATATATGTAGCAAAATTGTTAAATCTATTGCAATTGAAATTCTAGATCCACTTGTCTATTGTATAAACCTTTCTTTATCTCATGGTGTAGTACCATAAATGACAAAAATTGCAAAAGTTATACCTATTTATAAATCTGGTGATAAAAATAACTTACAAAACTATCGACCTATATCCATTTTGCCTACTTTTTCCAAGGTGCTTGAGAGGGTTGTGTACAATAGACTTAGCGGTTACCTGGATAAAATGAATATACTCATTCCATCTCAATATGGATTTAGGAAAAAGAGCTCTACTTGTTTGGCAATTCTGGATCTCATCGAGAAAATTAATGATGCTATAGATAATGGTGAGACTGGTATTGGTGTATTTTTAGATTTATCAAAAGCCTTCGACACCATTGATTTAGAAATTTTAATTGGGAAATTGCAACACTATGGTGTCAGAGGGAAGGCACTCAGCTGGTTCAAAAGCTACCTAACTGAAAGGGAGCAATTTGTCCAAATAAACAGTAGTTATTCAGAATGCACAGATATTGTTTGTGGAGTCCCCCAGGGCTCCATATTAGGTCCACTTCTTTTTATTTTGTATGTATATGACATTATAAGTTCATCAAATATTTTTCATCAGGTTGTCTTTGCAGATGACACTAATCTTTTTTTGTCCCATAAAAATCTTGATATTTTACAAAAGCTTGTTAATGAGGAATTAGTTAAAGTAGATAGTTGGTTTAAATACAACAAATTATCTGTAAATGTATCTAAAACCAAATTTATTATATTTCGTTCAAATAGAAGTCGGACAAACATTGAAAGTATACAAATCAAAATACATGATAAAGTAATTAAAAGAGTAGAGAACATCAAATTCTTAGGAATTTATTTGGATGAGTCCTTAAACTTTAAACAACATATAGAGTTTTTAACAAAGGAATTGTCAAAATATGTTGGTTTGTTCTATAAATTAAGATATGATCTTCCTTTTGATGCTCTTCTAACATTGTACCGGTCACTTTTTGAATCACATCTAAATTATTGTAATATTATATGGTGTAACACATATCCAAGCCATCTTGAAAAATTGCAGACTCTACAGAAGAAAGTTATACGTGTTATATCATGGGCAAATTATGATGCTCCCTCTGGTCCGCTTTTTTATAGGTATAAGCTTTTGAAGCTCGCTGAGTGCAATAGTTTTCAAAATGCTTGTATTCTGTATAATGTAGTTCATAAATTGCATCCAACACTTTGTCATCTCATTCCAGTAACCTCGTGTATGCATGACCATAATACTAGAAGGAGAACTCTATTACGAGGGAAAAAGCGTAAGATGAAGTGTACTAGTTTTAGTATAGCATGTAAGGGTCCTGGGATCTGGAATGAGATTGACAATTCTATAAAGGAACTACCTTCTTTTGATATATTTAAAAAGCATTTTAAACACAAATTGTTACAACATTATGCTTGTTAGACACCATAAGGCTGAAGGTTTCATATTTTATTGACTTATCTGATTTTCTTTTTTGTGATGTTTGAATACCCCTATTATTGGTTTTGTTTGAGGGATGGATGAGATGTGTGATGTATGCTGACTGGTGGGAGGATATTTTGTGGTGAATGGTGTTGTTGTTGGTGTGGATGGGTATTGGGTGGGTGGATTATTATTTGTTGTTATTAGTGCTGATTATGTGTCTTGAAGGGCCCTATTTATAAGCCGGTATGGTTTCTGGGTAGTCCTTTTTACAGGAACTTCTTGTTCTGTGAATAAACAATAAACAATAAAAAAAAAAAAAATAGAGGGCATACAGTTCCGCTTTATTCATCCTTCAGGAGAACTGAACATCCGAATTGATCAGCGCTTGCCTCAATCCTATAACTGTCCACTTCCCAATAGGTGGAATATTCGGGACGGCTGAGCGATAAGAAGACGCCGGGGACATTTTGATGTCTCGCCGGTGGAGGCGAGGGCTGGCCGCGGTGAGCGTGTAGCTGTTCGGGCAGGCCGGTGGCCGCGCGAAGAAGCCTGGGGCTCGGTTGCGATGTCGGGTGGAGAAGGAGTGGTCCTAGGGTCGGAAGATTGCGGCTGAGGATCCGGAGAGAGGTTAGACTCGTCGTCAGATGGGAAGAGCTGGAGTTGCGACATAGTAGCAAAAAGGGGCGAACCAATATGCTGTTAAACTGTCAACGAATGGAGGCAAGTTTGCTGTATACATACCCCTCTTAACTTGTTGATTGGGTAGATTAACAGAGTATGCTCCACTCGTGTCTAATTAGGTTTGATTATCTGAATGTGCTCCACATGTGTTTGATTAGGTTTAATTATCTGAACTTGATCCTCCCGAACTTTGTTAATAAAACATAATTTAAGTAGTTCTTAATGTATACTGTCAATCTTGGATCTAAAAAAATTAGAAAAAGATACACATTGATAGGTGAAAAAAGTATCGTAAGGTTTCAACACTTTGTTAACAGTACTGAATAAAGTCCTTGTATTACTTTGTCCATTGGCAATGATATTTTCATAAAAAGATGATTTTGCTCTTTTCAGTTCAGCCTTGTATGAAACCAGGGGCCCGTTCTTCGTACGTCGCTAACTCAGTTAGCTGGATTTGATTGTTGACGATTTGGCATGATCTTGGATTGTTTGGTTCTTCGAAGCTCATCCTGGACTTGCTGTCAGAGCAACAGGTCCGTAAGCTTAAACTTGCTCGGGAGCAGGCTTATTTCATGTAAACAGGATTGTGGCTTTATAAGCGGAGCTGATACGGGAAGTCCAGCGCAGCGCGAAAGTGCACTTTCTGAGATATTTTTTTTTTCTCGTGACTCATGAGATTGTCGTTTACATTATTAATTTGTTGGAAACGCACATTTATTTTTGACTTGTCGGAGTCGGGCTTTAACTACAGCACAAACTGTTTGCATTGCCCTAAGATTATTTGCGAGTTGCTCTTTCCTTTACACTACTGGAGATGCGGAGAACTTGATGGAAAGTGCTGTCTGTCATTCGGAGTTTACCTGGCGCTTTTAGGTTTAAAAAACAGTTTTAGGTTTTTTTTGTGGCATTTCCAAGCCACTTAAGACCCAATGTTGTAAAGCAGTCTTTTTTAAAGCAGTTTTTTTTTTTTAGGCTATCATATTTTTTTATGAAGATCATGCAATCATGACCATGACGATTACAGTATATGTCACTCAGGCTTCACTAACGTGATTGGTACCATAGACTATTGACCATAGACTGCCATCAAGGCCTCAATGAAGGGGATTATGTGAACAGAAAGGGGGTTCACAATGTAAATGTGCAGCCCAGTTACTATTGTGATTCTTAATATTCCAGATTAGTAATATTATATCAAATAAAAAAAGGCAGTTGACTAAAATCTTCCATATCACAAATGTGAAAGCAAAATGGCCAGGATCTGTGCATGACTTAAGAATTTTCAGAGATTCACATTTATGCACATTATTTGAAAGTGGTAAGGAAAGTTCCACAATTAAATATCAAGCTCACTTTATTACATACACTTATGCTGATCCTAACAGAACTGCATTTTTCATAGGTGATTATGACATGTTCCTGCCTGCAGACAGGTGTTTTATGACCCCATTCCCTGACCCAAACCAGTTACAATGCAGCTCTAGCCAGGACACACAAGGGCACACAATGAAATTAACTTTGGCTAACTAAAGGGAAGATTTCAGTGTCTGAAAAGTCTGAGGGTTGCACACCTGACAGGGCCTGTGACATTGTTGCATGTGCCATATTACACAACATTGGCAAAAAAACAACAACACTTTTCATTAAATGTTTAATAAAAGACAAATATGCTTAGTTCCTTGAGTTTTATTTCAATTGTTCTTTGTAAAGAAAAGCCAGTGGTCAAGTGCCTGCAACAAGCGATATTAGACACATGCCTCATGCAACAAATAAAAAGGAAAAGTTGGCTATACACTGCCCACCTGTAGGCCTATGTCTCCTCTGTCTGTGCAGACTCTTCTGTAGATGTGGAATCCTGCAACTTATATTGCAGTCATAAAGCACACAAGTATAAATTAAGTAAAGTTATTTATGCACTTGCAGGTAGGCTAGTTCCTCCATATGACAGTTATCTGAGAGGGTTTATTCACTGTCCAGTGCAATGGAAACAAATGGACATTACAAAGTCTTATACTTTCTTTCCTTTGGAAAGTTAGAAAATGTCCACTGACTGCACATATTTCAGCCACCACTTTCTTGGGAACAGATACAAGTGTTGGTGTATTATGTAAAAGTGCACAAAAGAGGAAAACACAATGTCATTACAATGAACTACACTCGGGAAAAATGTGATCAATAACTCATGGCAAAATATTTTTACGTTAACATAAGTTTATCAGTTCCCTTTCGAGGGAACTCGCACTGCGTCGTGGAACGACTCTTTGGGGACGCTCCCTTAGCGTGCGCCTCTGAAGTATGAATGAAACTAATCCAATCCTGATTGGCGTTGCGTCATGACGTAACATGTGACGGCATAACCGGATGCATAAACGTGACGCTGAAACACACACACATTAGCTTTCGCTCTTCAGCAAGCGCTCTCTGTTGTGTTACGTCCTATTTGGTGTTGTTTGTCTGTGAGAAAGAATATATATATATAATATATGATGGCGAGTGAACAGTTCAGGCTGTGTGTGCACCCCTGCCCTAGATACATCACGGGTGGGGACACGCATCAGCTGTGTGTGATCTGTTTGGGAGCGCAGCACGCCCGGGCAGCTCTCGAGGGGGCTGCTTGCGGCGACTGTGAAGCACTATCATTGAGAGTGCTGCGCTCCCGTATTGAGTGTTTTGATGAACATGATCAAGCTCGCGCTCCCCACGGGTCTGGTCCCGCGTCCGTTGAGGCGGCGCGGCGATTGAGCTCGTGGGGTTCGCAAAAGGATCTTGCAGATGAGAATGAGACTGCTGCGGCACTTTCTCATTCTTCATCTGAGGATCCTGAGGTCCCTGTTGGTGGTGCAGAAGCCCGCGATGCGGCTTCTTCTGCCCGCGATCAGGGCCCGATGCTGGAGCTCTCTGCTTCCGAGGAAGTGGATGTGCTCAGCATCGAGGCGGATGACCGTGAACTAAGCTCGCCGGTTCACGGTCATGCGTATGAGGAGCTGATAGAGGTTGTGACGCGTGCTGTGGCCAGACTCAATATTAGCTGGCCACAGGATGAGCAGGGAACGCAAATAAAGAGTAAATTAGATGAGCGTTTCCTGCAGCACAGATCACAACCTCAGCGCCGGGGTTTACCTTTTTTTCCCGATCTCCATAAGGAAATTTCGAGATCGTGGGAAAAACCCCATTCGTCCCGTGTCTATAATCCAGCGGCTGTAGATTATAGTAATGTTTTAGGGGCAAGAGATTTGGGTTATGGGAAGATGCCTAAGGTGGAGGAGGCACTCGCGGGTTACCTCTCTCCTGAAGCTGCATCTTCCCTTAAAACCCCGGCGCTGCCCAGTAAACCGTGTAGAGACACTTCTGCATTGGTTGGAAGGGCTTATATGGCGGCAGGTCGCGCTGGTTCATGCCTGCATTCGATGGCTATTTTGCAGGCATACCAGGCTGACCTCCTGAAAGATTTGGATGAGGGGGAGGGACCGACACCCGAAGACATTGCCGAACTGCGTAAAGCCACAGATTTGTCTCTCCGTGCTACTAAAGAGACGGCCCGCGCTATCGGCCGCTCTATGGCAGCTATGATTGCTACGGAGAGACATCTGTGGCTGAATTTATCAGGTATCAAGGAGAAGGATAAATCGTTTCTCCTTGATGCGCCGCTTTCGTCGTCTGGCCTGTTTGGTAACGCAGTTGCGGCTGTCGTTGACCGATTTCAGGAGACGAAGAAACAGTCTGCAGCGTTTCAGCAGTTCCTCCCCCGTCGATCCAAACCGAAATCGAGTAGGGTGGGGCAAAGAGATCAGCCCCAGCCGTCATCCAGCTCCTCATACCGCCAGGAACAAAAAGAGAGCGTTGCCTCTAGAGCCCCTCCTTCGGGAGCTTGGCAACAGAGGAAGCGTTCTCAGCAGAAGTCCTCCGGCCAGAAGGGCGATTTGAGAGACGTCCTTCAGGCTAGGAGGGCTTCAGGAAAGAGATCCTAGCTGGGATAGCAGGACCTCTGAGGGCTGCCCCCCCCGCTGCAGAGCAACCGAGGTTGTTCTCGCAGCGGAGCCCTCGGGAAATCGATGTGAGTTTCCCGCCGTCTCTGACGCTTCGGGCCGCATCAATTTCCAGCGAACGCACACCGTGTCGTTCGTGTCAAAAAATAAAAAACGAGCATCAGTTGAGGTTACAAAAACCGTATCGACTAAATCCTGCCGATACTTCGCTTCAGGAGGTCGAGAACGGTGCTCAGATAACACCCGAGGCCAGCCTCGAGAGGCTGGTTCCCTTAGTAGATTTTGTAGAGGCATGGTGTCATCTTCCCAACATATCTGCATGGGTCCTGCGTATAATAAAATTAGGGTACAGACTGCAGTTCGGGCACCCTCCTCCCAAATTCGCGGGGGTGGTGCAGACTACAGTGGTCCCGGAGCAGGCTCAGGTGATGGAACAAGAAGTGCAATCTCTGCTGTTGAAGGAGGCCATAGAACGTGTTCCTCCTTCAGACAGGGAGTCCGGGTTTTACAGCCGGTACTTTATAGTTCCAAAAAAGGATGGAGGACTGAGGCCAATTTTAGATCTAAGGCATTTGAACCGTTCTCTGAGGAGGTTCAGGTTCAAAATGCTCACTATCCCTATCATCGTGAATCAGATCAGATCCGAGGACTGGTTTGTCACGATAGATCTAAAAGACGCTTATTTTCATGTCTCCATCCTTCCATGTCACAGGAGGTTCCTGAGGTTCGCTTTCGGGGGCGAAGCTTACCAATATCGGGTTCTTCCGTTCGGCCTAGCACTCTCTCCCCGCACGTTCAGCAAATGCATGGATGCAGCACTAGCTCCATTGAGACTTCAGGGCATCCGCATACTCAATTATATCGACGACTGGCTCATTTTGGCCCAGTCTCGAGAAATGGCGGTTCGGCATCGAGATGTCGTCCTTTGCCATATTCAGAGCTTGGGGTTGAGGCTCAACACGAAGAAAAGCGTGTTGGAACCATCCCAGAGCACAACGTTTCTGGGTGTGGTGTGGAATTCGGTTACGATGCGGGCACAAATGTCTCCTGCACGTATCGAGTCCATTCTGGCGATGGTGTCCAGGATAAAGCTAGGCCAGGCCATCACTGTAAAGCAATTTCAAAGACTGCTGGGCCTCATGGCAGCGGCATCCAACATTATTCCTTTGGGCCTTCTACACATGAGGCCCCTTCAGTGGTGGCTGAGAGCCAAGGGTTTTTCCCCCAAGGGGAATCCGTTCCGTATGATCAGAGTAACGCGCAGATGCCTTCGTTCTCTGGTAATTTGGAAGAAGCCTTGGTTCTTGTCCCAAGGGCCAGTGCTAGGAGCGTCATGTCGCCGGAAGTCCGTTTCGACAGATGCCTCCCTCACTGGCTGGGGCGCGGTCATGGACGGCCGCTTTGCCAGGGGTCTGTGGCAGGACCATCATCTTTCTTGGCATATAAATTGCCTGGAGATGTTGGCTGTGTTCAGAGCTCTGAGGAGCTTCCTCCCAGACATCAAGGGTTACCATGTCCTGATACGATCGGACAATACATCAGTGGTAGCTTATCTGAACCGACAAGGGGGACTCAGGTCGCGCCCTCTATCCAGACTGGCGCATCAGATCATCCTTTGGTCCCAAGGGAAAGTTTTGTCTATCAGGGCAATGTACGTTCCGGGGGTTCAGAATCAGGGAGCAGACATCCTGTCGAGGCAGGGGTTGAGGCCCGGGGAATGGAGACTTCACCCAGATGTGGTGAAGTTGATATGGGAGAGGTTTGGACCTATGGAAGTGGATCTGTTTGCGTCTCGAGAGACGTCTCACTGTCCACTTTGGTTTTCCCTCACGCATCCAGCCCCACTGGGGTTGGATGCTATGGTACAGGCCTGGCCGAGGCTACGCCTGTATGCCTTTCCCCCGATCGCTCTGCTCCCGGGAGTCCTGGAAAGGGTCCGTCAGGAGGGCATCAGTCTTCTTCTGGTAGCCCCGTTGTGGCCGGCCCGAATATGGTTTTCAGACATAATTTCACTCCTGATAGCTCCGCCGTGGCAGATTCCTCTGAGGAGGGATCTGTTGTCTCAGGCGGAGGGCACAATATTCCACCCTCGTCCAGAGCTGTGGAAACTGTGGGTCTGGCCCCTGAGGGGGTCCAGTACCTAGATGCTGGTCTATCAGCCAGGGTGGTTGAAACCATACTTAGCTCTAGGGCTCCATCTACTAGGAGATTATATGGCCTCAAGTGGAATGTTTTTTCCATTTGGTGTAGAGAACATGAGTTAGATCCAGTTAACTGCCCGGTGGCTTCAGTTCTGGAATTTCTTCAAGATCGTTTCTCTGCAGGTCTCTCCCCTTCCACACTTAAGGTGTACGTGGCTGCCATTGCGGCATTCCATGCACCATTGAGTGATGGGCCTCTGGGGAGGCACCAGCTGGTCATTCGTTTTCTCCGTGGTGCGTGGAGGATGAGACCGACAGCCAGGACCAGGGTTCCTGCCTGGGACCTGGCGGTGGTTCTTGAAGGGCTATCCCTGGCCCCCTTCGAACCCCTTCAGTCGGCTTCGCCCAAGGACTTGACGTTCAAGATGGCTTTTCTATTAGCTATTACCTCTCTAAAGAGGGTGGGAGATCTTCAAGCTCTGGCAGTAACGCCAGCTTGCTTGGAGTTTGCTCCTGGGGGAGTTAAGGCCATTTTGCACCCTAGGCCTGGCTATGTGCCTAAGGTGCCTTCTATCATGGCACGGTCTACGGTCCTGCAGGCATTTTATCCTCCACCTCATGTGTCGGCGGAAGAAGAGAGGCTCCATCTGCTCTGCCCTGTCAGAGCTCTGAGCATTTACCTCGAGAGGTCCTCTTCTTGGAGGAGGTCGGACCAACTGTTAGTGTGTTTTGGGTCACCTAATAAGGGGCTCCCGGCATCCAAACAAACTATTAGTAATTGGATTGTTCAGGCTATTGCCTCGGCCTACAAGGTGCGCAATTTGCCCTCACCTTTGGCCATAAGGGCCCATTCTACTAGAAGCATGGCGTCTTCTAGGGCCCTCCTCTCGGGAGTGCCCCTCCAGGAGATCTGTGAGGCAGCCGGTTGGGCTACCCCACACACTTTTATCAGATTTTATAGTCTACACCTCCCTAGTACGCCGGGTGCACGTGTGCTCTCGTCCTAGTTGGGTGCCTGGGTTCAGTTTCACTCCAGGACAGGCATTTATCGGTGCGTGGCCTAGTGGGCATTCGTTCCCCAAAGAGTCGTTCCACGACGCAGTGCGAGTTCCCTCGAAAGGGAACGTCTCGGGTTATGACTATAACCCTTGTTCCCTGAGAAGGGAACGAGACACTGCGTCGTCCTGCCACGCCCCTCAATGCCTGAGAGCGGCTTGCTTCATCGCGAGGCTAATGTGTGTGTGTTTCAGCGTCACGTTTATGCATCCGGTTATGCCGTCACATGTTACGTCATGACGCAACGCCAATCAGGATTGGATTAGTTTCATTCATACTTCAGAGGCGCACGCTAAGGGAGCGTCCCCAAAGAGTCGTTCCACGACGCAGTGTCTCGTTCCCTTCTCAGGGAACAAGGGTTATAGTCATAACCCGAGACGTTTTCACTTTCACAAGTCAAAGCAATTCATCATTACTCAAGATTTAACAGTTGAAATGACTATACGGCCTTAATTAAAACAGCAAAAATTATTTTACAGTGTAGGCTACTAAGATCTTTTTCTTGATTGCTTTTATAAACAGACAACTATTTATTTAACAGTGCCTTTTATAAAAGCGACTATAATATAACTAAAAATTACCATTATGTAGAATATTTTTGTACTTCACCTTTATGTGTTCCCATGTTCTAGTGTGGTGACTCTGACATTACAATGAACAAAGTAATTATGCAATTATTAAAATACAAAAATATAGGCTAATAAGTGATAAAAACATCTAGCATGGCCACTTCTAATGGATTTAAATTGTCTGCTACTTTTTGCCAGCCCTCTCTCCTGGCTTTTGCAGACTTTGAGGTGTTCCCTGGCGTTTTGATTAAACATTAAAATTCCGAATAAACTTTGACTATTAGTTCTTGCTCTGCTGAGGAGAAAAACTGTGTGCGCTCTTTGGCCACGCTGAGCAGCCAATAGCAGCGTTGCTGATCAATGTTTCTACTATCGATACATATCCCCTTTTAAACCAGCGCATGAACGCGCAATTATCTCAGATAACTCAATCCAGCGATACTAATCATAAACAACAGGTGTGTTCGAAGAACCCAATTAGCCGGATCATGATTAGCACGATGATATCATCTTGGATGTCTCATTTGATCTCGGATGTTTTAAGCAACATACGAAGAACGGGCCCCAGATGCTCAGAATACATCTGTTTGTGTACTTCAAGACCAGTTCGTTCGCATAGTCTCTCCAGTCGACGACCTAAGGCCTTTTGGTGGCGAAGTTCAGTAGTATACCAAGGAGAAGAGTTGACAAAAGATACAATATAAGTTCTCACAGGAGCCACATTGTCAAGTATTTGAGAAAAACTGTTGTTATAAAAATGTATCAAGTCAGATGTAGGAGAATTAAAACAGCACTTGTTTACAGAGTGATCAATCATTCCATCCAAAACATTAAGATCAATATTATTTTGCCAATGGAAAATAAATATTAAATAATATGGGCTTATGATCTGATATAGAAGATTCTGTAGAAGTAAAGTTAAAAGGCTTGACACCTGAACAGCATACAAGATCTAAAATATGTCCCTTGTTATGTGTTGGAAAATTAAGAAATTAGATTAAAATAAGAAATAAGAAATAAGAAAAAAATTAAGTCAGCACTATCCAGAATTGATTTAAAATCATTATATTGAGTGTTAGTAGTCTTGTCAAAATGAATGTTAAAATCTTCCATCAACATGATGTTTGGAGACAGGATACACAGATGTGTTAAAATGGTAGAAAATTCAGTAAAAAATGTGTTCATATCAGATGCCTTTGGTGGTCTATAATTCATGACAACAATAGTGGGAATTTAACATTTAAGTTGTACAGCCAAGATTTCAAAAGATGATGGCTCCGATATAGAAATCGGACAGACTTTATAGCTGTCACGATAAATAAGTGCAAGGCCACCCCCTTTACCAGAGCAGCGAGGTTTGCATATATAGGCATATCCAGCTGGTATTGTTTGATATAAATGAAAAAAGTCTTTAGGCTTCTGCCAAGTCTCAGTTACAGACATAAAATCAATGTTTTGGTCTTCAATAAGTTCATGGATAAGAGATGTCTTATTGTTGAGTGACCAAACATTAAAAAGAGTAAAACAGAGTGCAGAAGGCGTGAAATCTGACCTGGGGTGTGTTTCCCGAACAACGACGCAACTCGCTGCTTAACTACCATAGTACGATGCATCGTTGAAGAAATCAACTTGCTAGTCACGACTGTTTCCCGAAACTGTATTGTCACAAAGTGGTCGTTCAACCACGTTGGTTTATGACGTCACGCACGTGGTGGAGTAATAACTTATTTTAATGAATCTGTTTGAGATCGACTTAACGCTAGATGTTTTGCTTGATGTTTTGCTATAAATTTGCTATACAGACATGACATCTGAGGACTATTTCTCATTTTTCTCAGTTATTTTGCTTCATTTCCAGATTCAATCATAGGCTCGTTCTTACATAGTAGAGCACGTTCGCACATGCGCACTCTTCAAAAACGGTGCTTTAAATCTCTTGACAAACTAAAAGATGTAAATTAAATTTTTATGTATTCTAAATAAAAGACACAGGTTGTACTGAATGTCAGCTTGCTTATTTTGCTCAAGATAAGGATTTATCAAGTCCACATGTCATGCAAACTAGAAACTATGCTTCTAACCACAGGTGGAGAGCTGTCGTTCCAACCACACTACTTTGCGATGCTGTTTGCGAATGTTCGTTGGAACGATGGTTTCGGGAAACACAGACTCGTTGAACTATGCTGATAACGACGGAACTTGCGACCATAGTTGGCTAACAATGCTTTTGGGAAACACACCCCTGGGCAGCAGAGCAAGCACTTCAAAATGAACAGACCTCCCAGCATTTTTAGGCAGTCTTGGGTTTGTAGACCAAAAAGAACGAATTTGTCCACCACATTCAGATTTAGCAGAGCTGATTTGGATATTCCGATGAGACCCACGGTGAATGTATTTCGGTCAGCGTATGAGATCCGGATGATTATGCAGGGACAGCGGAGTTATGATTACAGGTCTAAGTTTGTACAGATCTGTCACCGAGTACACCAGTCGAGGAGCAGCGCTGATCACCACAGAGGAGAAAATGATCCATAGCAGCAGTTTGAAGAACCACATGATGAAATCTTGTAGAATTAGGGCAGGCAAACCCAACAGTGATGGAAGCCGAGCTGCAAACGCCAATCTTCCGCCACAAAGTCAGGAATAGTAGATATCAAATTGATACAGAGGTCCAAGGATACAATAATGAAGCAGTGCCCCAGCGTGGATCTGACCAGGTGTGTGAGCCCGAGACACCAGTGGCCGAGGAAACTGAGATGGGGGACTGGCTGATAGACTTCGATGGGGTATTGTCAACTCCCACCCTATCCCACCCTATCCCACCCGCTATCTGAATCCTCTATATTACTCAAAGAGAGCGTTGAGAACTGGGAACTTTTTTTGCTCTATCCTGTGTGAACTGTGTCATGATTACCTTTGTCATCTCAAGTCTCATTTCATCACCACCATTACAGAGCTCAGCCAGTTCTCCAGTCCCATCGCTGCTGGATGCTTGCAGCCCTGCGCCGTCTCTGGGGAGTCCCTGCATTGATCCCTCCACCAACGATGCTCATCGCCGTGACATTGCCTAGGTCTCCTGCACCAGCGATGTCGCTCAGCTCCCTCAACCCTCGGTCTGCGGATCCACCGGCTCTGTCTCCATCTGTCGTTCCCCAGTTACCATCAGCCTCATCACCATCTGGACTCCTCTCTCTCGACTCTGCCGTGGTCTGTCGGCACTGGGGAGCTCTGGGTCTGTGCTTGCAGACCATCTCCACCGTCATCGCCAGGGGATCGTCATCCTGCCATCACCTGCCCTTCTCCAGCTCCTCGCCCGCCTCCAGAACCTCCTCCCTCATCTGTTTATGTTCTTCTTACGGCACAAGGCCGCATCTACTCGCAGGGGGCATTATGTCACAGTTTGTTAGTCACATGTTTTCCTTTGTTTTGTCACCATCATGAGTTCATTTGGTTCAGCTGTGTTTCATTAATCATCCTAATTTGTGTTTGCTAAATAAGTTGGTCCCATTCTCACATCCATTCTCTGTCTGATCAACGTTGTAAATAGTGTGTTGCTGCCTGTTCTGCTGTCCTGTATTTTTAAACCTTTGTGTTGAAAAGATACCTTCATCTTGGAGGTGATTGTTGCGTCAGCATCAGTGGGAGAAATAATAATGTAACAAAGCATAAATTTATTGACAGCCCAGCAAGCAATTATTTTTGCTTAAGGTGAGACACTACAGGTGAATAGGGTAAAAAATTTAACTTAGAGATATCACCATGAAACTTTACCAGTTGATTACTCACATGAATAGGAGAAAAAAATATATTGCAAGTTCTCTTTAATTTTATGTTTAAATATGATAATCAGGCTATATCGAATTAAATATGCGCTAATTTGCATATATTTTGAAGTGACGAATCTGACCATTTAAAAAAACAAGGTTCAAAATTATTTTTGCATTTTGTTGATATATTTAATGAAAAGACATTTTCAGAGGGGATTATGAATATTTCCTTTTGTTACCCTGTAAATCAGAAAATACTGCCAAAATTTATTTTTGCCCTATTTTTAGGCATAAAATGTCATATAAATCAGGCCAATAATGATATATCAACAAAAATCCCTCTGAACAAACCTTCACAATATAGTTAGGGATACCACTGTAAAGTTTGGTGTATGTAGGTGCTACAGAAGTGAAAAATCGTCACTAGGAGTGTGAGAAAAAACTCATTTTGAGAAAACGGCCTTTGAAGATTTTTATGGCAAAATTCTACTAATTTTCATCGAAAGCCATGAATTACATACAAAATATGCTTTAGGTCCAAGTAAAATCCATGTATCACACTGTATAACATCCAAAACTCATTATTGCTTCATTCATCACTGATCAAAACATCCAAAACAACACATCAACAGTCCATCACACAGGTGTGACAAAAACTAAAAATATCACACCCACAGCAATCACGTGACGCTTCTGAAGATGACTGCAGAGTCAGCAGTCGAAACTGTCAAGGTATGACAACAAACTTTAAACCTGTCGTATAAGAAAGAATTTGTATTATAAATACAAATAGTAGACTAAATTAACTTGTTTGGATTAACACATAAACATGGCCTTCAACTGAAGACCATTACATCACAAACTTCAAACTGACAGAACACAACCTTTACACCTGAACACAACCTTTACATCTGACACTTCGCCTAACATTTTAGTCTACATATCCATGCCAGCACCATATGTAGGGCCCTCCTCCATCTCCTGCTGGTGTCTTTTAACTTTTTTGGCTGTGCTTACACTTATACGTCTCCGTTTTGCACTAGCGGAATGGACACTATTGGCTTTTGAAATCCTAACCATGTCATCATCCTTCATTGCATTGACAGTTACAACTGTCCTCTGAAGCCACAGTTTCTCCATTACAGCCAGCATGGCAGAGGCACCCTCATTAAATACAGAAATAGCCATACTGGCTGCAGCCTCAACTCTGCTTTTCCCCACAAAGACTGTTTTTGGGCATCGGGCCCATATGACCGAGTTGAGGCATTCGTTGGCATTCTGAGTGCCTCCATGCTGCATGCGCTTGAGCAGGCTGTCACTGGACATCCGGTGATAGACAGGGATGAGCTTCTGACCCACCTCCCGTGATAAAAAGTTTCCTGTGTGAAGACTATGGCTCTCTGGCTTTTCTCCATTCTCCTCTGCTCTCCTGTACCAACACCAGGATGGATTACACCTAGTGTGTGTAGGACTTTTATCACTAGACATGGAGTGGAGGAGACCTGCCCATATTTCTGCCTTCATATGATCCAGTGACCCTTGATTATTTAGAATAGCCCCCCTGTAATAAATCTGCAAGGATTTACATTTCTTGGCAGTGAGCTTACCCTGACCTTTGCCCCCTAACTTACGCTCAGCACTCAGTTTCCTAAGTGCTGTGCCCATATGCTTGTGAGCGTGATTTATGCACTCAAGCTTGACAATTTCATGTCCAGGGTATGGGTTGATCGCAACCACCTCCTTGAATGCTGCACTGTCCCCATCTGACAGCATCTCTGTGTAGCGCAGCTGATGCTGAGACACAGACCTGGCCCACATCCTCTTGGCTGCCTCCTGCTCCATGGCCTTACTTGACCCTGAGAAATTTTTTGCACAGTCTACATGACTCTCCTTCCAGCTTTCAAATTCCTCCCGCGTAATCTTACCACCTCGCCTAGCACACTCTCTCAGGGTACAAGCATGGCAGTAGGAGGATAGCACCTCAAAGTCCACTACCAGCCCAGTGAGGATGTCGATGCACACACCAATGCCGTAGTGGGACGTGAAGCCTCTCTTCTGCCAGGTGCCATCAAAAGACACACTGATATTTATTATGGCATCCTCATCCTCCCTTACTATCTCAGCAACATCAGGGTCAATATCTGTGTATGCCTGCCTGATCTGATCCCTGGTTCTCTGCAGTGACTCCAAGCCTCTCTCAATTTCAGCAACTGAAATTAAATTTATAGCTTATTACTAACTGTTCATCCATATTATAAAACACAAATAGATGGAGGCCATAATCTATAATGCCACAAATGAGAGAGAGAGAGAGAGAGAGAGAGAGAGAGAGAGAGAGAGAGAGAGAGAGAGAGAGAGAGAGAGAGAGAAAGAGAGAGGGAGGTAAGACAAGAGATGATGGAACATTTCCCATTACTGCAAATATAAGATTTTCCATTCTGGGAAAAAGTATCTTCACTAAGATATTTACAACTTGGAAAAATAGCCAAAAGAATAAAACTTCCCAAAGTTAACTGGAAGTTCTCCTAGGAGAGGGGACAGCAGCTCCACTGAGAACTAAATATGTGTCTGCCTGAGGGACTCACAACCACTTTAGGATCTCACAATTACATATTTGTACAGATAGTAATAATTATATTATACAAAAACTGAAAAGTGTTGTCTAATGTAATTGTTTTGTATATATAGTGTGTAAAGTATAGTATATATGTGACACCTATATATTTAATATATGACGTGTAGCTATGAATTTCTATAAACTGCTTTGACACAGAGAGAGAGAGAGAGAGAGAGAGAGAGAGATTTTCCTATACCTGTTACTGTCTTTTGGTGTCTCTGATACGTTTTAACATGAAGGCCAGGAATCCCCAACACTTTGCTGATTTTTTTTAGAGCTGCATATCCCAAGCCTAACTCATGAGCTAACAGCACCATTCGCACATTCACATCAAACGCCACATCGTTCCTGGATGCGTCTTGTAGACGCGTAGATGTATAGACACTTTGCCTGTACCTATCTTCTTTGCAGAGACTGCACTCTAATACTAAACTACTACAGAACCCATGATTCTTCGGATCAATGTTAACTTTCAGCCCTGTCCCTGCGCAATTAGGACAAATTAAACCACCGATCAGTTCATTCAAACGCGCTACATGAACTATCAGCCACTGCTGTGTGGCGCTTTGATTACCTCCGCTCTCTGAACACTCCTGTTTTCCAAAAGACAGTTTACGCATCGACGCACTATGTGATGGCATTTCATCATCTTCTGTCTTCGTTGGTAATCCCTTGTGTCTTCTAGCTAATGACAACTGTTTTCGTTTTTTCTGAGAGACTTTTACACGCATATCTTTCGACATTTTGAACTACCGGCGCGGAAATGTCAGAGCGCGCACGTGACGATTCTGAACGAATCACGTTGTCAGAAATTGGCATCAGCCAATGAGATTGCGCATTTCGAGTTATATCACCCATTTTACTTTCATGATTGGTTGCTGATCAACAGGAAATTACCAAATTTGGATCCGACAGCATTGCAAAGGAAAGAGAGAGCTTTCCAGCGGTGCATTTGATGATAGGGAGCAGAGAGCGATCGTGGAGCAGTGGGATGATTTAGAACGCCAACTTTTGATGAATTTAGGCGAAATCTACAGACGCAAACAGACAAAGTGTAATAAAATAAAGACCTAAATGTGTATTTTGGACTTTTTTTCAGCACAAATCTGAAAGAAGACATGTTATTGAAGACATACAGCCCAAAATCTCAAAATTGACCAGTGAAAATAAAAACGATGGTTTTGCCTGCTGTGTCTCGCCTTAATAAGTTCTTTGGCGTAGGCCCCATCCGTAGTGCATAATCCAAGGGTAGCGGATCTGCATTTCCTGCCTGAAGATGAAGGCAGGGGCGCAGCCGACCCCCAAAAGTAGGTGGAGTATGGATACACCACCCGCCCACACGGGGCCCGCCCACACCCATAAATTGGTAACGGAGAGTATACCCACCGGTCATGAATCCTGAAGTTCCTGAAAAATAGGAAAGGAAGTTACCATAAAATAGCATGATGAACGTTGGACGTGGATACAACATAGGCCTATAGCTTAATTAGGAGAGAAAGCCGCTTTAGTCTTAGTATAAACGTTGACTTTTAAGTACTATAGGGAGCCCTTTTTTTTTCTTTTTTTTTTTTAACTTACATTGCCAGTTCACCCCTAAGGACACATGGAGACAAGGCCTCATTGGACCACACAGACAGTGCCACATTGGGCATACATAGACAGGCCTCATTGGACCACACAGACAGTGCCGCATTGGGCTATACATAGACAGGCCTCATTGGACCACACAGAGCAGGCCACCTAGGGCCATACATAGATGGCCTCATTGGACCACACAGACTCTGGCCACATTGGACCACACGGCCATATTTGACCACAGAGACAAGGCCTTGATGAGCCACACGGCCATTATTGACCACATGGACAAGGCCTCAATGAGCCACAATGGCTGCTAATGCCACATAGAAGACAAGGTAAGACTAGACGAGCACATAAAACGAAGGCCACCCAGGCCTTTTTTTATTTTTTATTTAAGCAATGAATGCTACAAGGCCTTGGTAGACCACATAGATCCTATGCCCCGAAGGGCCACTGGCCAACCATAGGCATCTTTTAAATGACGAGACCAAACCACTAAGGCCACACATAGACAAACCACGCAGAGATGACGGCTACTAAGCCACACTGAACCTATGCCCCGAAGGGCCACGCGGCCAACATAGGCATCTTTTTAGAGGACAAGGCAACGATATGCCACTAGGCCTAAAAGACCCACAAGGCCCACTGGGCCGCTAATGCCACACAGAGACAGAACGACTCATGGACAAGGCCCCTAGGCCACAAAGAACCAATGCCATTACTGGCCACAAGACCACGGGACAAGGCCACATTAGGCTACTGTCGTGGATTTTTCCCTAAACCTAACTATCTGGGTTGTCTCCAATCGACATTCCCTGGGTTGTCTCCAATCGACATTCCCTTTCTATCTATACCTCTATCTGGTATAAAACACATATACCACAGTTTTTATAGTATGAGGTATGGCATAAATTTCAGGCTGCATTACATAATTTCCCCACTATTTGATTGGTTCTTCATATGCAAACCCTTCTGTTACTAGGTAAAGCAAACTTTGCTTTAATGATTACTTCATTGTTAATCACAAGGTTCAAATTTAGTCATCTGTCTAGTTTCAATTCCCAAATGTGTTATTTATACACTCACACAACCAAAGTCAAAGGGGTATGAATACAACATCCAAAAACACAGGACAAAACGTTTTAGTACATTGTGTTTCAAAGTGTTATCATGTTAGGCCTGGAAAGAGAAGGTTAGATGTTAAATATGGTTAGAAACATGGTTAGTTTAATATACAGTTTAAAATTTCTACGACAGTTCCCCTCTCTGGTCGTAATCAAACACGACCACTATTAAATTAAATTCTTCCAATCAAATTTCCATACCTGCATGGGTTACCTGCTCTTTACCAAATCATCCCATTATAAGTTAGTGACTATAATACCACCTGATATCTCTAATCATTTCCATGTTTCATCATCTACTTTATAATACCTGTCAAATATTCCTTCAATCAGCATCCTAAGTTGTAATTAAAATACCACCTCTTTCCAACGTTACCACATACACATACCATCTTCTCAACTTTATCTCCTTCTCAGCATTCTATCTTCAAGCCATCTAATTCTATTTTCAGTAAAAACTAAACATACCATAGTATATTGTGTTTTAACTTTAGTAGACCTTGAGTCAAGTTTAATTATCATCTTTCTCTGGATTTTGAATCTCATTGATCTATTAGGCCTTTAACAGGCTGATACTGCTGATTAACCGTTTTTCTTAACCTTTTTTTTTTTTTTGTTAGCTTTTAATTAAAGCAATTGTTTTACTAAGTAAGATCTATTTACGGATCTGTGTAATAAAATCTAACCAAAAAAGAAATTCTTCTAGAATTTTTCATTTTTATCCTTAACACAAATATCAATAATTGTATTATCTTGTTTCAAACAATGTCATTATTTTAAAATTAACTCTGTTTCACCCAGCTCTTGCCATGAGAATAGCCATAGCTGCTGATATGCCATTTAATCTTTAATTACCTTTCTTCCTACCATCCTATTTTTCCCAGAATTAACTGATGGACATAACATGTCCTGCCTCTATTTGTTGGCAATGCGGAATAGTTCATAATGGATCCATTGATCCAGATCATTAAATCTGTAACTTCATTCTGAATTAAGAAAGCTTTTTTAGAATTTTGCTTTATGAGCAAATATTCTATTTCACTGAAATGTCTTAACTGTTTAGATTCAGTTTAGTTTAAATTTGACATGTTTGTGTTACATTGTTCTTGGTTTTGGTTTTAACTTTGTGTCCACTACATATATATATTTTTTTAACACGTTGAAAACCTTTCTCAACAAAGCAAGTCCATATTTCATTTCTGGAAGCCGGGCTAAATAAGCAAGCACTGTTACTGTATTCCTAGATAGACTAGACCCACAGTCACCTCTCAGATATCAAATACAGACATTAGACAATACATGAAAGTAACATTTCAATAATCACACTGGTAACTTCTTAAAATAATACTAATCCAGAAATTAAATATGTGTCCCAAAATCAATCTCCTTTTGAAAGTTTTCTTTTGCTATTTTAGCCTAACACCTAAAAAATATTTAATGTAGTCATTAATTAATCGCTATAGAAGTCCACCCAATTATCTATTCGGACCTAAGTCCGGCAAAGTAACTTATCCTCCATATTAGAGAACAACTATTACAACTATTAATTCATTTTTTTAGCATCTATGATATCTGAATTAGGGTTCTAAAACCCTCAAGTTTCTTCAAAAATAGTTCCTAGATTATTTATTATTTTTACAGTAATGTACCTATTTAGAGTCCCTATACTCTACAGAATTAAGAGATTTTCCTCTTCTCAATTTACATATACCTGAAATATTTTCAAATTAATCAGTAATTGTTCAGATCATAAGATCTATATCAATTCTCAGTCGTACAGTTTGATTGAACCAAATAAAACATCAATAAAACATCACACAAAATTAATTATTATGCTAAGCTTAAACCATTAGTTGGTCCACATCTTCCTCTAGATGTGTTGATCATCTCATTGCCCCATGGACGCCTGAATCGTTCCATCTTCACCTTGATAACTCTTTGCGAGTTGTCGCAAGGTCTATCCCCCGTCGGTAGAGGAGGCCAGTTACTAGCACTGCCTGTTTTCCTCTACTTACCGCTGTGCGTTGTCGTTGGTGTTGACGTTGGCGTTGGTGTTTCGTTTGCTGAGGCTGGTTGGTGTAGTTTAAGTCGAGATGCTTGGACGGAGGTGTCACCGCACCCCAGATGGGACCTTGTTTGTGGAGTGAACCATTTCCTGGCTGCTTTCACCTGTGAATGGAGACCTTAAGTATTTTTGTTAATTACAACATCATGTATCATGTCGCCAGACTCATCTGCTTATCTGGCCGGTCGTCCTTTTTTGATGAGACCTGTAAAATTTCATGTTAAACAGTAACAAAACAATAATACATTATACATTTGGCATCAAATAAATGATGTCAATCAAAACAGCTGTATCTAAATTTATCAAATATGAACCATAGGTTAAAATATACCCAACAAAACAACGACCATGGATGATTTTGACTAACTATCCTGGTCTGGGTTTAAAACTGTGGCAGAAATAAACTGCCACATCATACATTTGGAACAGAATCAGTTCTGTTCGATGAGATCCATCATGACATCCTGTAAAAAGTAAAAAGTTAAATATGGGGTGGACAGGGCAAGCTTGCTTGCTCTCTGCCTTCCCAAAGTTATACGCTGCGCAGGTGTAGCATTGTTTATTTCTGCCACAGTTTTAAACCCAGACCAGGATAGTTAGTCAAAATCATCCATGGTCGTTGTTTTGTTGGGTATATTTTAACCTATGGTTCATATTTGATAAATTTAGATACAGCTGTTTTGATTGACATCATTTATTTGTCGTTGAACACCATATTTCACACACTTTCACACACTTTCACCCACCCCTCTCTGGCCAGAGATTCATACATTCTTGTCTGCCATAGCAGTTTATGAACTGAATGGGGAATATATATTAGGAGTGGAATACCACCAAATCTGAATGGTAACAAAGTTCGACGACGACAGAAACTACTGAACGTAGACACACTGTGGCATTCCTCTTGCAACAGTGTCTGAACGTATCATTTTTCAATTGTCCGATGCAGTCGCCATGTGTTTGAGTTTACACAGTGGACGTAAACCTAGCTTTTCAAAAATCAAATAGATTAAACACTTTTAATAATAATCATCGTATAGACCTACAATTGCAGTTGAGAGAATCAGTTTTAATTTCTCAAATGCAATTTGTCATTTTTTGCACAATTTCAATATTCCAACTTTTTGTTGTTGCTCATAAGCCATTCAAAAGAAGATTTGGAAATCTTCACACAACCTTTGATCCATGGACAAAAAGAAAATAACATTTCCATCTCGTACCCCTGATGATGACAGCATGTGATTTCAAAAGTTTAGAATTAGAAAACATTGTTTCTATTGAATCCAGAAAATTATGATATAAAACTAAAATAAAACTTTAAATGAAATGGAGTGACCAATATTTTTGCTTTTCTAGTCATAATTTCTCTTTAGACGCCTTGCGGCCTATATTGTATTTTTTCTTTTCCATAGAATTCTGCAATGTCAATAACCTATTATTGCTTTTACATAACTCTTACTGCCATATCCAGCCTCAAATGTTAACTTCCGCTATTGAACTTCCTGCAGAAGGGCTGTTACTGGTACCTACTGAAAGCAGATTCAAAGAGTTAGTTTAAACAGAGAAGAATATGAAGAAATATGAAGAATTGCTGAAACCAGTGGATAATCAAAAACAATCAAGTTAATAATAACTAAATTTGAAACGGTCTCTGTAGTGATCATTGAAAATGCAGCACCTGGTCCACAAGGCTAATTGTCTTTCTGTGTGGATTGTCATTCAGTTGAACTTCAGGCTGATAAATTGGATCATCAGGCTGTGATGGCACTCTCCTCGGTCTGGATTTTGATCCATCCTGCCACAAAATTTCATAATGCATGGCAAAATTGTCTTTAGGAAAAGTCTCAAGTGAACTGTCACCTTTGCACTGTCTCAGTCTCCCCATGCTGACCCCTCTCAGAAGTCTCAACTTCCTCTTTCAGGAGGGCGGCTGCAGGCCCCACTTCCTCTTTTGTTTTTCTGCAGTCATCCCACATTGTCAAGGTAGCTGTCTGAAATCTTGAACACTCAGAGAACCGCAAAAATCAAATTAAACAGCTTAATTTCCAAAAGTCTCTTCTGGTTTACAACACAGCAATTCTTCAATTTATTAAAAAGCTTAGTCCTTCATTGCGGAAAAAAGCAAGCACTTCTTCTTTGCAAAGACGCCGAAAAAAACACAGGAAAACTCTAATTAATACAGTGTATTCTGCAAACCAAAATAATTCTTTATCTTTTCTCTTTTACAAGAAACCAAAATAAAATGGCTCTAAGATGTCTGTTATGTGCTTGTTCAAATCACAATTTATATTTAAATTGGACACTCAATTTCATTATCATACTATGCACAATGCAGAACAATTATCCCAGTTAACATAAACCATTGACTCTTAGAATGTCATGGATCAAAAACATTTTTCCACACTGTCTCCCAGGGATAGCGGGATACAAATTCTAGACGTCTTCATATAGAAAGTTTAATATTTAAACACATGCAATTCATATAGTACTATTTATTCATCACTTTAAGAACACCTGTTGCTCAGTTTTATATATCTCATCTACATAAATACATAATTAAAGTCTAACTCATAAAAGTTTATTCTTTACTCAAAATGTCCTAATTATCACAGAATGCATATTCCTATTATTATGATTTATAATTTTATCAATTTCTAAATTGATTTCAAAATGTAAAAATTCATAAATCTCAGGATAACAATATTGATCGTTTACTATTTATCTTGTTTCCACATGGAATCTTTCTTTATCTTTCTTTATCTTTCTTTAATTCAATTAAAATCTAATTCTTTTTCAAACAAAACTTCAAACAAAAAGCAAGTTTCATTACTACAGCATCTCAGGGTATTTTCCCCTCCTGGATCTGGTTTCCAGTATGACAAGTTGCTATTTGCAGAACAAAGTTTCATTGACAGCTTTCTGGGCGCACTCTCAAACACAACAAATAAAATACTCAACATATACTAATTTTGTTGAATTTAACCATAATCATTCATTGCCCTTAATAGACAATGTAAAAACATATATTTTTTTCTCTTTAAATCCTTAAATCTGATCACCAATTTTCTTTAAAATTTTACAGAATGGACTAATTTTTAGTTAAACCTTTTAATTAATTTAGAAGCATTTTAAAGGAAAAGTGCTGAGGTCAGTCATCCTACCTACCTTAATACTTTAAGTCCTTTTAGCCCGACTGGAATGGTCCCTCTGTCAAACAGGGTTCTGCAGTCTGGCAGAGTGAAGACAACGTGGTTCCTCGCTCCCTGTCCATCCGACAGAGGGAGATTCCGAGGACTCCTGGCTGGCTCGCCAAATTGTCGTGGATTTTTCCCTAAACCTAACTATCTGGGTTGTCTCCAATCGACATTCCCTGGGTTGTCTCCAATCGACATTCCCTTTCTATCTATACCTCTATCTGGGTTGTCTCCAATCGACATTCCCTAA
Source organism: Vimba vimba (assembly GCA_022828995.1). Lineage (NCBI taxonomy): Eukaryota > Metazoa > Chordata > Actinopteri > Cypriniformes > Leuciscidae > Vimba > Vimba vimba. The sequence continues at coordinate 427,365 of JAKKIH010000026.1, read as the reverse complement.
CGTCTCCAATCGACGCTTAATAAATAGTCTAACTAACTAACTTGCTTCCCTAACTAGATTTCTCCCTGAGCAGGAATAATTGACAAACAGACCTTAGCAAATGTCCTCTAAATGCTTTAATCACGGCCAGGAGATCTTACCGAGCAGTTCTCAGGGAATCTCTCCCAAGAAGCAAGGCCGGAGGATCTCAGACAAATTCCATTGAGAATCCCCCCGTAAAACACATATACCACAGTTTTTATAGTATGAGGTATGGCATAAATTTCAGGCTGCATTACATAATTTCCCCACTATTTGATTGGTTCTTCATATGCAAACCCTTCTGTTACTAGGTAAAGCAAACTTTGCTTTAATGATTACTTCATTGTTAATCACAAGGTTCAAATTTAGTCATCTGTCTAGTTTCAATTCCCAAATGTGTTATTTATACACTCACACAACCAAAGTCAAAGGGGTATGAATACAACATCCAAAAACACAGGACAAAACGTTTTAGTACATTGTGTTTCAAAGTGTTATCATGTTAGGCCTGGAAAGAGAAGGTTAGATGTTAAATATGGTTAGAAACATGGTTAGTTTAATATACAGTTTAAAATTTCTACGACACTACACGGTCACAGTAGACCACACAGAACATAGAATGGTCACGATACCAAAAGCCCACACTGAGACGAGGTCGCACAGAGACATCGGCCACTAGGCCACACAGAACCGAGGCCGTTAAGGGCCACAGGCCTTTTTAGGCCACACACAGGACAAGGCAACATGGCCTTGAGACCCACACAAACACAAGGCTGCTAATGCCACACAGATACGAGGCCAACGAGACAGAGCCACTAGGCCACACAGAACCAATGCCATTTTTTAGGCCACAAGACCACGGGACAAGGCCACATTAGACCACATCGAACATTTATATCACATTGAATAGAATTTTTTTTTTTTTACATTAATAAGACCATAAAGACCACATGGAACAAGACCACAACGGCTACTAAGCCACATGGAGACAAGGCCACACTAAGACAAAGCCACTAGGCCACACATAGACGATGACTCAATAGTCATTATAGAGTGCAGGCTCGAGACTAATGACAGGATAATGAGAAAATAAGAGCAAAACACCACCACCAGTAGTTGCATAGATATTTACCTGATTTGTTACTGGAGAGCTTGCTGAGCTTCGAGAATGGTTTTTGAATCAGGTCTTATTTAAGATTCAAAACCCGAGGAAGACCATCTGCCCATGATCTTAATAGCTGATGTAGAGATTCCTCATTCAGCTGCTGTTGTAGATGCCCCAATTCTGAAGGAATGGCCGGTATAGAGAGAGGGGGATAGACTGCAGCTTTTGATAACAGAAATTAGATGAGTTCTGAACCAGGCCTTAGAAAGAGGTGCTCCATTAGGTAATGAATAAAGGGCCGTGATTTGAAGTTCTAGGGCAGATTTTAAGAAATTTAATCATAGTGTGAAGGGACAAAAATTGTTATTAATTTTTGAAAGTGTTAGAGTGACGCCGGAGCCTTCAGCGTCATTTTTAGAGTGCTTAAGAAATAGAGTGAAGAAATTAGGTGTAAAGCGTAGATCGGAAAAAGGAAATACCACGAGCAGGATCAAATGTATTCATTTCTGAGGAGAATTCCCCTGGACGCATAAAACCATAAAAAGCAGATAGAAACACTACTTCTAATAGAATATTAATATACGTGGAAAAGAGGCCATTGCAGATGGATAATAGGCAGATGTTTATCTGTTGGTTTACTGGAAGATTTAGCTAAACCTTTAAGTAGTAAATTAATAGAAGTTTAGGAAAAAAGACTTTGAAAATTGGGATTAAAATATTTTGCGTAGAATTGAATGCCGGCAAGGAGTCTGCGGACGGAAGAAATTTTTTGCGATTTTCAAAATTAAAGATGAGGAAGGAGCAAACAGTCGAAATTAAAATGGGAAAAACGGGAATTTGGAAGGAGAAGCAAAACATTATAAAAGCTGACCATGCGGATGTGTAAGCTTTAAATGTGGCCTTTAGAAATGTAATGTCTTGCCGACATGAGCAGATCGTTTAATTTAACATTATGGCTGCTAGGGGAGGGCAGGGTGTTGGATCCGGGTTGGCTGAGGGGCAAAGCCATCTGGAATCTAAATCAAGAGAGCACATCAGCAATAACATTGCAGTGGCCGGGAATATTTTCAGCTTTGATAATGAAGTTAAAAACGACAGATTGCCAGATTAACCATCTCGCAAAAGGCATGATCATATGGCAAGATGATCTACCTTTATTAATGATGGCAACTGTGGCTTCGTTGTCGCAGAACATCATGATACGTTTGATGCCGCTAGCGACAGCTAGAGGATAGATCTCGTAAAGCGCGGATGAAACGGAGCCAGATAATGTTTTAGGAAAATCGTTTGGCCATTTTTCTGCGAACCATTGCCCTTGGAAGAACCCCCCGAACCCGATAGAAGGGGCGGCGTCTGTGAATAATTGTAATTCTACCAATGATTCGAAATCATCATTATAGAAAAAAGAAATGCCGTTCCAATCATTTAGCAAGCGCTTCCAAAATTTGAGGTCGGACAGACACCCTTCATCTAATTGGATCTGGTCGCTTAATTTATCCACGGAATGGGCCAATGTTAACAATCGTGAAATGAAAGCCCTGGCTTGAGGGATGATACTCTTAGCGAAATTTAGGTGGCCGAGTAGCGAAAGCATATCACGCTTTGATTTAGCTTGTAGAGAGGAAAAAGATTCCAGAAAATACCTGATTCTTAGAAGCTTTTCGGAAGGAAGAGAAGCTTGCATTAGAACTGTGTCGATGGAAGTTCCTAGCAATTCTGACGAAGTAGAAGGGCCCATGGTTTTCTCAGCGGAGAGGGAACGCCGACGTCGCTAAAAATCTGTTTGAGTATATCGAGAATTGAAGATTGGGAAGATGGAAAATCGATCAGCAGAAAATCGTCGAGCAAATGTAAGACAAATGGAAGCTTGCAGATGTTCAGCAGGGTTTTAACACAGAGCTTCAGAAAGGCTATTGAAAATATGGGGGCTACCTCTGCACCCGATTGTGAGCCGTACTGCAAAATAGAATTTAGAATTCCATTTAACTCCGAAAAGTAACCAGTCAGAAGGGTGGATTGGCATCATTTTAAAAGCGTAAGTTATATCAGCTTTAGCTAGCCAAGCACCTTGACCGGCATAGCCTGGATAGCGTTGTCTACCGAGGCGTAATGTAAAGAGAATGGTGTTAGAGGTATACATTCGTTAACACTCGCTGTAGTGGCAGAATGAGGAGAAGACATGTCAAAAATGAGATGTTTTTTACTGGAGTATTTCCGCGTTGCAACACCTATGGAATTGATGCGGAAAGTTGAGAAAGGAGGGAAAGCAAAAGGGCATTGATAAACATTGATTAACATATCCCTTTATTGACCTCTTTTTCTAGCAGATTAGTGACCACTTCTGGTTCAGTTATAGCTGATTGCAAATTTTTAGCTATGAAAGAGGTGGTAAGCTGGGAAAGGATGCCCACCCGAAACCCTTGAGACAAACCGGTGATTAAATAATCGACAAAAGTTGGATCAGGGTGAGAAGAGAGGTAGCTTGAGAGATTAGCTTTTTCTCAGATTACAGGTTTGTACTGGCGTGGGCAGACCGATTTCGGGTGCGGATCCTTGCAAAAGCTGCAGATGTGATCAAATTTACATTGAGGAAAAGAACAAACAGATTCATTGAAATTAACACAAGGAAAAACACCTTTGGGATCTGTGACATAACGTTTCCTGCTGTCATATGGAAACCTTACATTTTCAGCACCATGGACAGTGTGCAGCGCTTGACTGGCGAATGCTTTCGGGCAAAATGGAGCCGAGTGCCCATGAGTGCTACAAATTGTACAGGCCAGCGTTTTTTGGCCACCGAAATGACGAACGAGCAGTTTGGTATCGGTAACAGACCAGTATAGTCTGGAGTTATAGAGCGAAATGAATGAAGTAGATTTTGGCAGAGAAGGACTTATGATATTCGTAGAATAATGTTCCCCCATACCTTTGATTAAAATCAGCCATCAGAGCTAAATAAAGATCCAACTCTTCCCTCCGATCTGGAAAAACCTGACACAAAATGTCTCTGAAAATGCTGAAAGCAATAACAAATTCTCAGAATGAAAGATTTCGTTGTAATCTCAGATCGGAAGTTTTAAGAAGGACTGCCATGTCACCACAGTCAACCATTTTCCTGTTAGCAGCAGGCGAAGGAAGAAAAAGTGAAGCCAGGTTAATATCCTTACCTTGGATAATGTTCGCTCTAATATGAGGGGACACCGTAGCAGTGGCTGATGAAACAAAACGCCTACCAAAAGACTGAGCTGGGGCTGCTGTAGAAAGGTTGAAAGATGAAGTTTCGGGTGGAGGGGAGACATCCTGGAATGGTGTCTGTGCCGGTTGATGAAAAGTTGGCGGGGCTGAAGAAGTAGAAGGCATTGTCGAGGGATCGCTTAATCTGATGGCAGGGGGATGAAGCTGAGGGATTGCTGAGAAGTTGATGGCTGAAATCGAGCTGTTGGAGTTATCGAAGGAGTGTTTGAATTTTGACATCTTTGATTCCAGAACTTTGACAGTTTGGGAGAGGCTTTGAAGAAGTTGAGTGTTAACACCAGCGGGCTAGGATGAATCCAGAGAAGTAGATGCCCGTGCATGCAGCGTGGTTCTTTTTGCAGGGTGTGGTGATGATGATTTGGCAGTTCTCTTTCTGCCGGCTTGTTTTGCCTGGCCAGATGCAGAAAAGGTTGCAGGACTATAAGTTACAGACTCGGGTGGATTACTCAAAGTATTTTGGACCAGGAGAATTAAATCCTCTCTGGACTGACCTTGGCTGATGGGAATGCCGGCTGCCTCCAGAGTGCTGATTATATCTTCCGAAGCCCAAGTTGCCCATGGCGAGTCGCGGCAATGAAGGCACGTGCTGCGCCGTGTTGGAAGAGGAGCGGGCGGAACGAATTTGTCATTGGATTCTGAGTAGTCACCGAAGAATGGCTTATTGTTAGGCATGGCGGTTAGCAGCTGAGCGCGAGCAGTGATTGTTGCGTCAGCATCTGCGAACTCAAACATGTGTAAGTACCGATCTTTTAAGGACATGATTGGATAGATGTGAAGGTAATAAGTGACATAGTAATTAAGTCTTCCTGGCAGAACTTATGCTGAAGCTTTATTTCCACTAATTCTCACAAATCTGTGTTTTTATAACAGTAAAAGCTCTTTTCATGTAATCGTAATGTTATATTGTGTCATGTTCATCAAAATGAAACTGATAAAAAAAACAAAACATAGACCCCACTTCGATGGTATTTGAATAGTATAGGCTTATGTTGAACTTTTTTCTTGTATTAAGCAGTACATAAAATATTGAATGGACATGTCTCTGAAACATTTGTGTATTTTACAAATATTGCAGTTATTTCACTTCAGCTGTGATGAAGTAGGCAAAAACTGCGAGAGCATCACTATGGAAAGCAGAGGGTGTTTGACTTCACGTCTCCGTTTTCATCCTCCCTGACTGCAAGCGGCAACTCTCACCGATCGGTTACATCCAGCCAAAGCCGAACGCACCTAATATGAATCTGCAGCAGTCACTTGGTACATGTAGGAGCTCTCAGACAATTTCCATCTTACAAGCTGTAATTACGAGCTCTACGAAGACATGAACACTTTTGAAATCACGTAATTGTGGTAATTATGACATGGCATGAACAACACACCTCATTTCATGCTTTTAAAGCCCTCAAACACACACACAAATGGTAAAGCAACTACTATATAAATTAAATTAATTAATAGTAAAAGTATATTTGTATTTCATGAAAAAAGTACCAGTGCTTGCCATCCACAAATGTGTGATATGCACTGATCTATATAAATTACTGGATTGCTCATTGCATTCTAAACTGCCAGCAGGCACCGGAAGTGTTTAAATTGCCGTCTAACAATTCCTTACTGACAGATGGCATCATTGACTTACAGCCAAAACACTGACCTAAAATTATTTTAGGCAGGATAAGCTATATATATAAATCGTTAAAATGGGTGTGTCTACTGCACAAGGATGACAAGGATACAGTAATTGACAAAATATATTTCTTAATGTACTTAATGAAGCAGGAAATATTAAGCATGAACTTCTGGGATTATTAACAGAAATGTATTTGAATATACATTAAATATTACAATACATAGAATCCTCTATTACTAAATTGCATTATATTGCATTGATAAGGTTTACCATGCATCATCTTGCTCGTATAAGCGACAGTGTAAATGCTTGAAAATAACATTTTATGTCTTTAAATCCATAAGCAGTCAGCGTAATTACTCTGAATAAGTTAAGTTTATATTATTTTCCGGTGTCTTTTTGTTGACCACCATCCACTTCAGACTCTTGGAGATTTTGGAAACCGTTTAAAAGACACAGGTCAGCTCATATTCTATGCCAATCCCGGGCCTGTAATTACTCATCCGACCTAACGGGCAAGACTTACGGAGCTAGTGGTCCAGGAACTCCATCTCTGGTTGTGCCTGGTCTCCTAGGCCGGCCTCTTCGGCGACACAGTCGAAAACATTGCTCAGCAGTTCTCGGCTGCACAGAAGCAGACGGAGGCGATTAAAAATATCCTGCCCCGGCGGACAGCTGCTGCCTCCACCTGACTGCCGGTGGCAGCCCCCCGCCTGCTTGTCGCCGAGGGTACCCTCCTGCGACTGCCCCCGCTCCAGCACAGCTTCAGCTGAAGCCTCTACCCAAGCAGCGCCATGGAGCCGTATGCAGGCAGGACGCCCAGCCCGTCCAGGCCCCCCACTAAACTTAGTGGCAAGCAGAAGAGCAAGAGGCCCTGCTCAGCAATGCGATTCGATTCAAAATGGTAACGCAGAAATGTGGTTTCGAATGCATCCGTCCCCAAGTTTGGTTTGCGGGGATCGACCTGAAGGACGCATACTTTAATGTCTCGATTCTCCCTCGACACAGGGAAGGTACAAGGTCCTGACCTTCGGGGTGTCGTTGTCTCCCCATGTTTTCACGAAATTCATGGAGGTGGCCCTTGTTCCCATGAGAGAATGTGCCGTTCGCATCCTCAACTATCTCGACAACTGGCTCATAGCACAGTCCCGAGATCAGTTATGTGAACACAGGGACCTAGTGCTCGATCATCTCAGCCAGTTGGGTCTTCAGGTCAACTGGGAAAAGAGCAAACTCTCCCTTGTGCAGAGGATCTCTTTTTTCAGTATGGAGTTGGACTCGGTCGCTCAGACAGCACGCCTCACAGAGGAACGTGCTCGGTCAATGTTGAAGTGCTTGAATTCGTTCAAAGGCAGGACGGCGGCCCTACTGAAATTATTTCAGAGGCTCCTGAGGCATATGACAGCCGCGACCGCAGTAACGCTGCTCGGCTTGCTTCATTTAAGGCCGCTTCGGCACTGGCTTCACGGCCGAGTCCCGAGATGGGCGTGGCAACGTGGCACTCACCAATCACTCAGGCCTGCTGACGAACCATCAGCCAGTGGTCAGACCCTTCGTTTCTACGGGCAGGAGTGACCCTAGAACAAGTGTCCAGGCATGCTGTTGTCTCCACGGATACCTCTACTACCAACTGGGGTGCCACGTACAACGGGCATGCAGTTTCAAGGATTTGGACAGGTCCGCAACTGTATTGGCACATCAACTGCCTCGAGTTGCTAACAGTATGTCTTGCACTGGGCCGCATCAAACAGTCGCTACAGGGCAAAGACATACTGTTCCGTACGGACAAGACTGCGATTGTTGCGTACATCAACCGACAAGGTGGTCTACACTCTCGTTGCAACTCGCCCGCCATCTCCTCCTCTGGAGTCAGAAGCATCTGAGGTCGCTTCGTGCTATTCATATTCGTGTGAGTGCTCAATCATGCTGCCGACGAGCTCTCACAACAGTATGCACTTCCGGGGGAATGGTGACTCCATCTCCAGGCGGTCCAGCTGCGCAAATATGCGTTTCCCCCAGTGAGCCTTCTCGTACAGACACTGTGCAAAGTCAGGGAGGATGAGGAGCAGGTCCTGTTAGTGGCACCTTATTGGCCCAACTGGACCTGGTTCCCAGAACTTTCACTCCTCACGACAGCCCCTCCCTGGAGCATTCCTCTGAGGAAGGATCTTCTCAGAGACGGGGAACCCTATGGCACCCACGTCCAGACCTCTGAAAATCCATGTCTGGTCCCTGGATGGGAAGCGGAGGCTCTAGGTGATCACACCATCACTTCGGCACGAGCACCGTCTACGAGACACGCTTACGCCTTGAAGTGGAACCTGTTCGTCGAGTGATGTTCTTCTCATCAAGAAGACCCCCGAACTTGCCTGATCAGGCCCGTGCTTTCCTTCCTGCAGCATGGGTTGAAGCGAAGGCTGTCTCCCTCCACCCTCAAAGTCTATGCTGCTTTGATGTCTGCTCATCATGACCACATAGGAGGTAAGTCGGTTGGGAAGCATGACCTGGTCATCAGGTTCCTTAGGGGAGCAAGGAGGTTGATTCCTTCTCACCCTCCCTCCATACCCTCTTGGGATCTAGCTCTAGTGCGTAGAGCACTCCAGAATGCCCTGTTCGAGCCTTTGCAGTCAGCCGAGTTAAAAGTCCTGTCTATGAAGACATTACTCCTAACTGCATTGGCCTCCATTAAGAGGATAGGGGACCTGCAAGCTTGTTCGGTCGAGAAATCATGCCTAGAATATGTGCATATGTAGCAGGCAGACCTAGCCCTGAATTTGCTCTGTCCCGTCCGTGCTCTGCGACTGTAAATGGTTAGAACACAAAGCTTTAGGACCTCAGACCAGCTCTTTGTCTGTTAGGAAGGCCAGCAGAAGGGAAAGGCTGTCTCCATATTTGTGCTTTCATTGTTAAAAAATATATATTTGTGCATCTGTGAATCTTGTTTTGCATATGTCAATTAATTTGAGAGTCACCTTTTGTGAATTTTATTTTAGATATTTATGAATTCAAGTCCTAATAGTCTTTAAGTAGTCTTAAGTATTAAATTCTTCACTTGACTGTGGTCCATCATAAAGATCTGCCTAATTATCTTGTGGTTAACACAGTGGGCATTGCCCATTCAGGACTGAAGAAATGTCTAAAGAATCATGTGTGTCACCACTGTTTTCTGAATTACTAGTAGGCGTCAGCGTTCTCATAAGGCAAATACACGAGAAACTATTAGTGGTGACTGTGTCACGATTTGGTTATGTTTCATGTTCCTGTTTCATGTCTGTCATGTGATCCCCTGTTCAAGTCATGTGTTCCCTTGTCTGATGTTTCATGTTGTTCATTGTTCACAGGTATCCCTTGTCTTGTCATTAGTCTTGTGTGTATTTTTGTCCTCATGTTTGCCATGTGTCTTTGTCAAGTTTTATTTCACTGTAACCACGGTTGGTAAGCGTCACGTCAATGTTCATGTTTTTGAGTTCATGCCACGCCATGCTTTTGTTTTATGTTTGATCTTGTTATGTTTTTAAATAAACTGCACTTGGGTTCTCTCTACAACTTGCCTTCAGTGGAATAGTTTACAGACTGTCTTGTCCCAGTATAATTAAAGTATAAAGTATAATTATTATGTTATGTTGGATTATTATTTTGAAATAAGACATCAGTAAAGCATTTCCTATAGTGAAAAACTAGCTTGTGAGCAATGGTTGCTTTGAATCTGCATATTTTCTTTATAGCCTACCTGTTTATTATTAATTAAGGGATGATCATGGATCATCTCTTCACAAGTCACATTTCACACATTTTTCTTAAATATTGATGCAGCATTTGGTATGGTAATCAATATTATTATAATTTTATATATATTAGTAAACATACAAAGTAATAGAGGGAGAAACAGACAGTGTTTAAAAGTATAATGGTGCATATCTGACTATTAAAGCTCCTAGAAGCTGGATATTCAAAGGCAGAAATACCAATGTAAGAAAATTTTACAGTCAGCATATAAAATTATTTATTTTTGCCTGTTCTTCCCATGATGGCTTTTTTAGTGTTTCTCTCTGGATGTAATATAATGATGTAGCACTTTGGAGCAAATATGGCCCCCAGTAATCCAAAACTAGAAGCTAAAATTGCAAATATCTCCACAGCCACGGCATATTTCCCTGGTGAGCTCACATATGCTGGAATAAACACAATCCATACAGCACAGAAGATCAGCATACTGAAGGTAATAAATTTAGCTTCATTAAAGTTATCTGGAAGATTCCTTGCTAGAAAAGCTAGCAGAAAGCTTACTGCAGCCAGGAGTCCAATGTAACCCAGCAGAATGGCAAACCCAGTCACTGAGCCAATAGCACATTCATATACTATTTTAGACCTGATATACAGGATGTTTTTATGGGGTGTTGGAGAGGCAGTTGAGAGCCATACTGCACATATCACAACTTGGACTGCAGTGAGGACCACCACAGTGCCTCTTTGTTGAGCTGCTCCAAACCATTTCATGGCACTTTTACCCTCAGGTCGAGATGACTTGAACACTGCTATTACCACCATAGTCTTGACCAGGATGCTGGAGACGCACAGGACAAAACTAATACCAAACATGGCGTGTCTTAATTGACACGTCCACAATTGTGGCCGGCCAATGAACAGTAGCACACACAGGAAACACAGTTTGAGTGACAACAGCAGCAGGAAGCTTAGCTCTGAATTGTTGGCACGTACTACAGGAGTGTTACGATGATGAGTAAATATGACCATCACAAGAGCGCAGAAGCAGGAGCCAAGCAGAGATGCAGTGGTCAGAGAGATGCCCAGAGGATCCTCATAGGACAGAAACTCTACTGCTTTGGGGATACAGCGATTCTTTTCTGGACTGGACCAGAATTCATTTGGACACACTGTGCATTCAGTAGAATCTGTGAGAAATGTATATAGAAAAAGATTTGTGTAAGAGTTCTGCACAAAACATACATATTTCTTTTTGAATATCACTCATCACCTGATGTATTGGAAATCTCTCCATCTGCACATGGCAGGCAGTCAAAACAGCAGACAGGAAGGCCCTTCCTTGTTGCTCTTCTGGTTCCTGCGGGGCAGCTCTCACTGCACACAGACCGTGGGGGCTGAAAGAGACATCATCTGTTATCACTCATGGGTTTGTATGTTTGTAAATATCTCTGATGCATAATAAATAGCTTGGCCTTTTCATTTATTTGTTCTAATTTGTCTTATCTTAGCTTTGTACAGTATTAAGACTACACATCAGCAAAAAGGATTAAGTTGAAATGGTAGTTACTTTTTTTGTCTCAAGGTTCCAGTATATTGCATTCTCTACCAGTGTGAGCACCTTCCCTGTTGCTGCCCCTTCATTTACCACACCAACTGTGCGAACAACAATCGACCCATCAGAACTTGGGTGCCAGTTCATCACATCATATATGGCCAAAGCATCTCCATTCTCATCAAATGACACATGATCCCCAAAGCCTGTGGTGAAGTTCACTTTCTGTATGTAGTGAACCATCTGCACAGGTTATAAAAACAAATATTACTCAAATATTTCTGTCTTTTTTTCCATTTAGAATGTAATTTATGAGACTTTGTAGCACAGTAAGCTGTGGGCCCTATTCCTGTGGGTTTTACCTGCCATGGCTGTAGGTTGGTTATGTCAGCACAGCTGTTATCACTGAATGGTCCTCTCCCCTGTTCACACTGCATCAAGTCATGAAGAGCATGTGCCAGGGCATAAACTGCCTTATACACATTATAAGAGGCCCTCAGCTCTGATACATCATTATATTCATTAACTGTGCTGTTCAGATCTTCTTGGACTGTACACATTTTTTCTCCATCTTTGCTTCCATTCTCAAATTTGCACCCAAACATGTTCTCCCAGAAGATTCTCACCAAATGATTTCTTGGATCACTGTCAGGATGAAGACGTAGCAGAAATTCATGAAGTCCCTTAATCTCTCCTCGACGAATGGCAATGCCCAGCGTGCCTCCAATAAGGGGTACAAAACGTGGAAGATGGAGGACAGGTGAGATGCTCCAAGCCTCACTTGCAATCCACTGCCTGCCTGTCACATTTTGCAGTAACAACTCATCCATCAGGGGTAACAGATCAGTTGAAAATGCCACCACTACTCTGGCTGTAGAGGCCTTAATCACTGTCACTATGCGCTGAATGTTCCTGTGATTATCATAAGGCATTATTTCAGAAAAAGCCACACAACCTCCAAACCGCTGCATTTCCTGCTGGAAGGACTGAGCAGCATATATGCCATAGTCATCGTCACTATAGAGGACACCAACCCAGGTCCATCCAAAATATTTTAAGATCTGTACCATAGCCCGCACCTGGAAGGCATCACTTGGGATTGTTCTGAAGAAAGAGGGGTACTTTTTCCTGTCACTCAAACAGGAGCAGGTGGCGTAGTAGCTAATCTAATTAGGAAAGACAGAAAGGCAGCAAATGGGTTAGGGTGGCTAGAAAACAAAGAAAGAATTTCATTATTATATTATCATTGTTATTATATTCATATCATATCTTACCATAGGAACACGAAACAGACCCAATACACTAGAAACTGCAATAGAGTGAGTTGACCCAGGATCCCCAACGATAGCAATTACTGGTGGTGAGCCAGTGCAATTGAGGTTTGAAAATGTCTCCTCTGTCCCACTAATAAGAGTTGTAGCAGCCCTGAATGCTACTACAAGCTTCAAACAGTTGTCATAAAGATGGTAACCAAGAGTGATGTTAGGCAGTAATTTTGGATTCTTGTTTATCTCATCTATAGCGAAAACCATGGTCTGTGCCTGCTGGAAACTTGACATATAAAATCTAGAAATAAACACATATATGTTTTCAGTGACAATGTACATTTAAAAATAAATCATTGGATTTACACATTCAACCACAATATGAAATAATCTGCATTTATTTTAACACTATACACATTCTATTAAGTAATTGATTTTGGTATGTAATGCATATTGCATGTAATCAAATAAAAAAATACAAAATAATTAAATTTTTCCTGTTATTATCATCCCTTTTTTATCATATCATTTTGGTCTTTCACAATCTTCAGTCTATATAATTTCTCATCATTTGCTTTCCACACTCACTCCTCACACTTGGGCTGTTCTGGCTTCATTCTGAAACTCAGTTCTGGGAAGACTTTGAGGTGCTGAATCTCAAACAAGCCTCCGATGATAAAGTTTCCATCCTGGTACATCCCATTCAACTTGAAGTGTCCCTGGCTTTGACAGGAGTCTGAGTTGAAAGCAGGAGGCATAAATGTAAAGGACAGATACAGGCAGAAGTTTAGAGTGATCAGCATCTCTCTCAGTTATTCTCTGTATAAGCCACATCATCCTATCCATGCCCTAATTAATTATTGTTCTCCCCTTTTCTACAGAACAGGTGGTCACATGGACCTTCCTGGGAATTAATACGTCATTGTGGGTTCATTAATGTTTTTGAAATATCATTGATGAATGCCAGAGCAGGATGGAACATTTTTGTATTAGCTTTTCTGGTGTCAAATCACACACACACACACACACACACACACACACACACACACACACACACACACACACACACACACACACACACACACACACATGAACATTTCTTTTAACTCTAAAACACAGTACAATACTATGCATGATTCAAGTACATTTGAGACCTTTTCTTACAGACTTTACAGTACATACATCAGAAATGAGTACAGTATTTATAGCATTATAATCTGTTTATATTATAACCAAATGGGCTGTTCAAATAAGCAACTGCATTTGCATGTACAGTATATTTAAAAAAAAATCAGATCAGATTAATTGGGTTAATTGATACTGGGCTTGAAGACCTGAGCTGGTGTAAGTCAGCCAGTAGTTTTGTAGCTTCTGTGTCTTCTGATGGAGAGCACGTTACACAGGATATCATGTAGGTGGCAGTCATGCATTGGACACCATTTTGTACTTGTTGTGGTTATCATGAGAGCTTTGCATACTCTCTAATCCCTATTCAGCAGTGCTAATTAACAAAGAACTGAAACACATACATATTTATATTGATATGCAACACCTTTGCTAACAATGCGCAGTGGAATAAATCAAATAATATGTATTATGTATTAATATCAATGTAATAATATAGCTGCGAGCAGCGATTACGGGCCCAAGTGTGTGTATATATATATATACACACACACACAGTATATGATGTATATATATATATATATATATATATATATATATATATATATATACATTATATACTGTGTGTGTGTGTATATATATATACATTTTAGGGACAAGACACAGAGAATTTTACTTGCCTGACCTGATTAGAACAACGAAAAAAAATCCAATAAAAAGATAACTAGGGAATCACTAAATCGAGAGAATTATTCTGATTTTATGATACACTCAAAATATTCCACAACAAATCCTTTAAATGTAACGATATTCAGAATGGAACAAGAATAAAAAAATAACTACAAACAAGCCAAAACAAAATAAAAAAAATAAAAATACATTTAAGCAATCCATGACATGACATGATTTATCTAGTTTTTGGACTGAAACATTCTGGTTGTTTTTAAACTCAAACATAATTCTTAAATTGAAAACAAACAAACAAACAAAAAAAATAATAATAATAAAATGGGTATAGTTCTGATATTTGTATAATTTTATATAGAAATAAATGGTGTATAATTGCATTTTTAGAAGATATGAGGCTTTTAGTGTGTCCTTTTTTGACATTACTTTAATCCCTCACTATAGCAAAACCGTTTGAGATTTTATTTTTAAAAATAATCAGTTAACAACATAGGCCTGCTGACTATAAAAATTACAAATATGGAGGTTTTATATATTTTATAACATATGATACAGTGAAGCAACCTCAATTGACGAGTGTCATTTCCTGAATACAATCACAGTTGAAACTGTGACATTGATTTCATACAACAGGTTAATAAACAGTTCCAGTTAAGTCACTTACATTTTAGATGCAATACTGACTGTTTTTGTTCTGTTTCAGCAGCGAAAATAGTTAAACAAAGATCACAGCAGAACCATCACGCATCACGCGTTTTCTCATAACTGAACGATTCAGCATTTTTAACGAATCGGTTGACTCAAATAATGTTAATTCTCTCAAATAATGACATTGATAATGATGCTGTGTGTGCAACATTATCAATGTCAGTGTGGACGTCTGTATTTTTCTTTCACTTTTATATTAGCGATTTAAAAGCACCCGCTCGTGTCACACGTCGATTAACCGGTGGGAAAATATCCTCAGACACATACCTAATAAATGTATATTTAAATACAATATTGGCCTACCTGGTAAAAAGTTTTATATACTATTTTGATGTCCTTTTGGACACAAGAGGGCAGTATAGCCCTATGTTTGCTTTTTTGTTTAACCAAATAGCACTAAATAGCCTGTTTTTAACTTTTTCATTCTTCTTGAATTGCAAAAACAGAATAAAATGGGTTTAGTTGTGATATTTGTATACTTTTATATAGAAATAAATAAACTTTTATATAGAAATAAATAATTACATTTTTAGAAAATTTGAGGCTTTTAGTGTTTCCTTTTTGGACATTACTTTAATCCCTCGCCATAGCAAAACCGTTTGAGATATTTATTATCCGTTCACAATTTAGCATATTTAATGTATTTTCATCATGTTGAAAAAGTTTGGTGGGAATAAAATAAATAGTTTAAGAGGAGTGGCTAAAAATTCAGAGGCTGATTTTGCAAAAAAATCCACATTCAGACCAAAATATCTGACTTCCTGATGGCCGGAGCTAATGAATGTAAATTAGAAAGTTGTCCGGCTTGATGAGAACAATATACAAACTAATTTTTTTTTACTGTATTTAAAACTAACCCCGCCACTTTTGTCAAAAGCATGTTGAAAGTGACACACTTCCTGCTGCCAGTTGGTGGCGCTATAACTTTGACTCAAAATAGTTACATCCATCTGATCGGCCTCTTACCACGAACACACTGCTGAAGTTTCATCAAGATCAGTTAATGTATGCAGAAGTTATTCCACTTCGTGTTTCTCTTTTCTCGCCATAAATTCGATTCCTCGCCACGGCCAAACCGTTCGAGATATCAAAAATCCGTCCGCAATTTAGCATCCTCAAAGTCTTGACTACATGCACACCGAGTTTGGAGGGGACACGGTGAATTTTCTAGGAGGAGTATTTCACATTCCACAGCAAGCGTTTTCCAAACAACCCATAATAGCCGACTTCCTGTTGGGCTGGCGTAAAACTTGACCAGGGGAAAGTTGTTTGGCCCGATGGGATCTATATGTGTACCGAGTTTCATATTAATTCATGCAAGCGTGTTTGATATATGGACCAAGTTTTAGAACCCCGTTCAAGGGGGCGCTGTTGAGCCCCCCAGCCACGCCCAGGTACCAGCTTCAGCCCGGCCCTGAGAGCCATGGGTTCTGACCTGTGTGCAAAGTTTCAAGAGTTTTCGAGCATGTTAAGGGTCCCAAAGGCCTCTGAAACCTTGAAAACAAACATTAAACTCAACAGACAAATCCCTCCCACCCCTCACACACACAGAGACATACAGAGAGAGAGAAAATTCTCCAAATAATCACATTCAAACTAAAATATCTGACTTCCTTTTGGTTGGAGCTAATGAATGTAAATTAGAAAGTTGTCCGGCTTGATGAGAACAATATACAAACCGAGTTTTGTGACTCGGACTTAGTAAAACTAAGCCCCCATTTTTGACTAAAGGTGGCGCTACTGAGCCCCTCACCACGCCTGTTTCTGAAACTTTGCACATGTCGACTGGCTAATAAGTGTGATGTGTCTGTCGAGTTTCTTGCAATTTCAAGTATGTTAAGAGTATCAAAAGCATAAAAAAAGAATTTTAAAGTTTGATGCGTTGCCACGGCAACAGTATCTAAGATATCAATAATCCTTTCACAGGTCTACATCTGCCGTGGGTCTACATTATACACATAAAGTTTGAAGCAAATCGGGTAAAAATAAGAGGGTGATTTCAAAGCATTTTGAAAGTGATATATTCCTGCTGCCAGTTGGTGGCGCTATAACTTTTACTCACAATAGTCACATCCATGTGATCGGCCTCTTACAATGAACACACTTCTGAAGTTTCATCAAGATCAGTTAATGTATGCAGAAGTTATAACACACTTCCTGTTTCATTTTTTCGCCATAAATTCGTTTCCTCGCCACGGCCAAACCGTTCGAGATATCAAAAATCCGTCCGCAATTTAGCATCCTCAATGTCTTGACTTCATGCTGACCGAGTTTGGTGGCGAATGGTGGAATTCCCTAGGAGGAGTACATTAAATTCCACAGCACGCATTTCCAAACAACCCTAAATAGCCGACTTCCTGTTGGGCTGGCGTAAAACTTAGAGCACGAAAGTTGTTCGGCCCGATGAGATCTATATGTGTACCGAGTTTCATATTATTACATGCAAGCGTGTTTGATTTATGGACACGTGTTCGGATCCCGTTCCAGGGGGCGCTGTGGAGCCCCCCTGCCACGCCCGAGTACCAGCCTCAGCCCGGCCCTGATGGCCGCGGGTTCTGAGCTGTGTGCAAAGTTTCAAGAGTTTTCGAGCACGTTAAGGGCCCCAAAAGTGCCCGAGAGGTTGACAAAATAATAATAATAATAATAAATATAGCTGCGAGCAGCGATTACGGGCCCAAGCCGGTGGCACCGCCACCCCGGTGCCTTTACCTAAAGGCACCGGGGTGGCGGTGCCGCCAGCTTTGGCCCTTCATCGCTGCTCGCAGCTATATATATATATATATATATATATAAAAGACAGAAAATATTACTTGTTTTACCTTTTAAAGTTACCTGTTAACCCGTTGATTAACTGGTGGTAAAATATTCTCACCGTCACATACCTAGTATATTTTTATATAGATACAATAGGCCTACCTGATTTTGAACACAAGAGGGCAGTATAGTACTATGAATGACATGATTTATTTATTTTTTGGACTAAAAAAAAACATTCTGCCTGTTTTTAAACTTAAACATTTATTAAATTAAAAAAAGAGATTTTCCATTTTTGACATTACTTTAATCCCTCACCATAGCAAAACCGTTTGAGATATGTATTATCCGTTCACAATTTAGCATCTTTAATGTATTTTCATCATATTGAAAAGGTTTGGTGGGAATAAAATAAACCACTTAAGAGGAGTGGGTAAAAATTCAGAGGCTGATTTTGCAAAGAAATCCACATTCAAACCAAAATATCTGACTTCCTGATGTTCGGAGCTAATGACTGTAAATTAGAAAGTTGTCCGGCTCGATAAGACCAATATGCCTACTGATTTTTGTAACTGTGGGTAAAAGTAACCCCCCCACTTTTGTCAAAAGCATTTTGAAAGTGACACACTTCCTGCTACCAGTTGGTGGCGCTATAACTTTGACTCACAATAGTTACATCCATCTGACCGGTCTCTTACCATGAACACACTGCTGAAGTTTCATCAAGATCAGTTAATGTATGCAGAAGTTATAACACTTCGTGTTTCTCTTTTCTCGCCATAAATTCGTTTCCTCGCCACGGCCAAACCGTTCGAGATATCAAAAATCCGTCCGCAATTTAGCATCCTCAATGTCTTGACTTCATGCTGACCGAGTTTGGTGGGGATCGGATGAATTCTCTAGGATGAGTGTTTCAAATTCCACAGCATGCGTTTTTCAAACAACCCATAATAGCAGACTTCCTGTTGGGCGGAGCTAATAATTTAGAGTGCGGAAGTTGTTCGGCCCGATGAGATCTATATGTGTACCGAGTTTCATATTAATTCATGCAAGCGTGTTTGATATATGGACCAAGTTTTCAGACCGTGTTCAAGGGGGCGCTGTTGAGCCCCCCTGCCACGCCCGTGTACCAGCTTCAGCCCGGCCCTGATGACCGTGGGTTCTGACCTGTGTGAAAAGTTTCAAGTGTTTTGGGGATTTCAAAGCTTTTTGAAAGTGACACACTTCCTGTTACCAGTTGGTGGCGCTATAACTTTGACTCACAATAGTCACATCCTTGTGTTCGGCCTCTTACAACGAATACACTGCTGAAGTTTCATCAAGATCAGATAATGTATGCTGAAGTTATAATACACTTCCTGTGTCCCTTATTCGCCATAAATTAATTTCCTTGCCACGGCCAAACCGTTCGAGATATCAAAAATCCGTCCGCAATTTAGCATCCTAAATGTCTTGACTTCATGCCGACCGAGTTTGGAGGCAAATAGATGAATTTCCTAGGAGGAGTACATCAAATTCCACAGCATGCGTTTCCAAACAACCCATAATAGCCGACTTCCTGTTGGGCTGGCGTAAAACTTAGAGCACGAAAGTTGTTCGGCCCTATGAGATCTATATGTGTACCGAGTTTCATATTATTACATGCAAGCGTGTCTGATTTATGGACAAGTGTTCGGATCCCGTTCCAGGGGGCGCTGTCGAGGCCCCCTGCCACGCCCGGGTACCAGCTTTAGCCCGGCCCTGATGGCCGCGGGTTCTGACCTGTGTGCAAAATTTCAAGAGTTTTCGAGCATGTTAAGGGCCCCAAAAGTGCCCGAAAGGTTGACAAAATAATAATAATAATAATCCTACCGAAAACAATAGGGCCTTCGCCCTTTCAGGGCTTGGGCCCTAAATATAGCTGCGAGCAGCGATTACGGGCCCAAGCCGGTGGCACCGCAACCCCGATGCCTTTAGTTACCTAAAGGCACCGGGGTGGCGGTGCCGCCGGCTTTGGCCCTTCATCGCTGCTCGCAGCTATATTTATATATATAGGCTACATATATATATATATATATATATATATATATATATATATATATATATATATATATAAATAAACAGAAAATATTACTTGTCTTACCTTATTCTGATTTTATGATACTCTCAAAATATTCCACAACAATGATTAACGTTGATTAACCCGTTGATTAACCGGTGGTAAAATATTCTCACCGTCACATACCTAGTATATTTTTATATAGATACAATAGCCCTACCTGATTTTGAACACAAGAGGGCAGTATAGCACTATGAATGACATGATTTATTTATTTTTTGGACTAAAAAAACATTCTGGCTGTTTTTAAACTTAAACAATTATTAAATTGAAAAAAAAAAAAAGAATAAAATGAGTTTAGCTCTGATATTTGTATAATTTTATATAAAAATAAATGGTGTATAATTACATTTTTAGAAGATATGAGATGTTTTCTGATTGCTTTTTTTACATTACTTTAATCCCTCGCCATATCAAAACCGTCTGAGATATTCAATATCCGTTCACAATTTAGCATCTTTAATGTATTTTCATCATGTTGAAAAAGTTTGGTGTGAATAAAACAAACCACTTAGCAGGAGTGGGTAAAATGCAGAGGCTGAATTTGCAAATAAATCCACATTCAAACCAAAATATCTGACTTCCTTTTGGTCGGAGCTAATGACTATAAATTAGAAAGTTGTCTGGCTCGATGAGACCAATATACTTACTGATTTTTGTAATTGTGGGTAAAACTAACCCCCCCACTTTTGTCAAAAACATTTTGAAAGTGACACACTTCCTGCTACCAGTTGGTGGCGCTATAACTTTGACTCACAATAGTTACATCCATCTGATCGGCCTCTTACCACGAACACACTGTTGAAGTTTCATCAAGATCAGTTAATGTATGCAGAAGTTATAACACTTCATGTTTCTCTTTTCTCGCCATAAATTCGTTTCCTCGCCACGGCCAAACCGTTCGAGATATCAAAAATCCGTCCGCAATTTAGCATCCTCATTGTCTTGACTTCATGCACACCGAGGTCGGTGGCGATTGAATTAATTCTGTAGGAGGAGTACATTAAATTCCACAGCATGCATTTTTCAAACAACCCATAATAGCCGACTTCCTGTTGGGCTGGCGTATAACTTAAGAGTACGAAAGTTGTTTGGCCCGATGAGATCTATATGTGTGCTGAGTTTCATATTAATTTATACAAGCTAGTTTGATTTATGGAGCAAGTTTTCGGACCCCATTCAAGGGGGCGCTGTTGAGCCCCCCTGCCACGCCCGGGTACCAGCTTCAGCCCAGCCCTGATGGCCGCAGGTTCTGACCTATGTGTAAAGTTTCAAGAGTTTTTGAGCATGTTAAGGGCCCCAAAAGCCCCTGAAACCTTGAAAAACAATTATAAAAGCAAACCTCTCCTAACAGACAAATCCCCCCACCCTTCACACACACAGACTCTCTGTACTCTCTTGCCCGACTTCCTGTTTCGAATGCGCATGCGTCGCGTCTGAGCGCGTTGTTGTCTTTGGAGCTCCATCGATTGATTTATAATTCTTGATTTCTCTTTAAACTCACTTACAACGAACATTTTCTACTTTTCCTCACCTCATAGTTATAACGCGGATTGTTGAGCAGACGCGTCTCAAGCCTTGTGATCCAACGCTGGATACTCTTATAGGTTACGTCCGTGGATCACGGCTGAACGCGTCTTCTCCGCACTCATTTAAGTTACAAACAAACATTTTTTCGCCTATCGTGCGTCTACTCTACACCCGTACCACTGAAAAGACGGATTATATCCAAGACTTAAGCCATAAATTAGTATTAATATTGATAGCACCACTGGTAGCGTCGTTGCTAACTTAACTTACTGTCCATCTGTTAAAATGGCGAATATATCAAATGTAAGTAGTCTACCTTTTGGTGCAGGTGAGGACACATTTGAGCTGCACGCGGTGCAGTCTGAGCTGGAAGCTGTTGAGAAACAGATCCACGACCTTTTAGTAAGAAAAGCCGAGCTAATAGACCGGCGTTTGGCTCTCGAAACATCACGTGCCGAGGCACACAAATCAGAGATTAATGTTACTAACCCGCTGACTCCAACCTCGTCTACTCCGTGCGTTCCTCAACATCGGTCCCGAACGTCGAGGTCGCGATCAGCCATGGTCTCGTTCACTCCGGCTCCAACATGCCATCACGAAGCCTGGATTTTTCCGCAGCGGAAGTCGCGAGTCAGGTCTAGACCAAGAAAACTCTCTCCGACCCTCCCGGCTTTCGAGATATCCACACAAAACCGCTTCTCCCCTCTTCGCGAAACAGAACGCGATGCTGTGATCATCGGCGATTCCATCGTTCGACACGTACACGTTACGTTAAATAAAAGTAAGGTGCATAGTCACTGCTTTCCTGGTGCTCGTGTTTCTGAAATCGCTGCTCACTTTCCCGAGATTCTGAACGAGCGCGTCGGAACCGTTGTCCTGCACGCGGGAGGGGCCGACATCAGGCTGTGCCAGACGGAGGTTCTGAAGAAAGACTTCAGGAATCTGATCGATACGGTACGCAGCACATCGCCTGATATAACGATTATTGTGTCAGGACCGCTTCCCACATACCGACTAGGTCATGAAAAGTTTAGTAGATTATTCGCGCTAAATGAATGGTTAATGTCATGGTGCACTGAGCAGAAACTTCTCTTTGTAAATAATTGGAATCTGTTTTGGGAGCGTCCTAGGCTTTACCGTGCTGATGGCTTACACCCAAGCAGATTCGGATCGGATCTTCTGTCAGATAACATCTCCAAAATGTTAAATACCTTTTGACTAGTAAACAAAAGTCCAAATCATAGTCTCTGCTGCACCAATTTAACTGATATAAATAGTGTAGAACATTGCATAGAAACTGTGTCTATTCCTCGTTTAGTGAGATCAAATCAGAAATCTACTGCAGGATCTAGAAAAAATCTAATTGTTATTAAACCAGAAAATGTTGCTATTGGTAATCAAAAACAATTTTTAAAGCTAGGTCTTCTAAACATTAGATCACTCACACCTAAGGCAGTTATTGTAAATGAAATAGTCACAGATAATAGCTTCGATGTACTTTGCCTTACTGAAACCTGGCTTAAACCAAATGATTATTTTGGTTTAAATGAGTCTACTCCAGCAGGATACTCCTATAAGCACGAGCCCCGTCTGAATGGTCGTGGCGGCGGTGTTGCAACAATCTATAGAGATTTTCTCAATGTTACTCAGAAAACGGGTTATAAGTTTATTACATTTGAAGTACTTGTACTAAATGTTACGCTCTTAGATGTTCGAAAAACATCCCTATTATCTCTAGCCTTGGCTACCGTATATAGACCGCCTGGGCCTTACGCTGATTTCCTAAAAGAGTTTGCAGATTTTCTCTCAGACCTATTAGTTAACTTCGATAAAGCATTAATTGTTGGAGACTTTAATATCCATGTAGATAATCAAAATGATGCGTTAGGGGCTGCGTTTACAGATTTATTAAACTCCTTTGGGGTCAAGCAAAACATTACCGGACCGACTCATCGATTTAATCATACACTCGATTTAATTATATCACATGGAACCGATCCAACCGATATAGATATCATTCCACAAAGTGACGATGTCACTGACCATTACATGGTAACTTGCATATTACGTACTCCTGTAATATATCATGCTGCGCCGCGTTATCGATTAGGCAGAACAATCCTTCCATCCACCATAGATAATTTTTCAAACAGCTTATCGGATCTGTCTCAGCTGCTCAGTGAACCCAAACAAACAGATGAACTTGAGGAATTAACTAGCACTATGAGCACCATTCTCTCTGGATCATTGGATATTGTTGCGCCCATTAGATTAAAAAAGGTCAGAGAGAAAAGTAAAGCACCATGGTACAACAATACTACGCGTGTTCTAAAGAGAGAAACCCGTAATTTAGAGCGTAAATGGAAACAAACCAACTTAGAGGTTTTTAGAATCGCATGGAAAGACAGTATGTCACGTTATAAAAAGGCCCTAAAAGCGGCCAGGGCTGAGCATCTACGCAAACTAATAGAAAACAACCATAACAATCCTAAGTTCTTATTTAACACCGTGGCGAGACTAACAAATAAACAGATGTCTCCTGAACAAAATATTCCATTACAGTTTAGTAGTAATGATTTCATGAAGTTCTTCACTGAGAAAATAGAAAACATCAGAACCACAATTGTAAACGTTCAATCCTCAATCGCACCTTATAATTCAGCCTCAATTATCACCCCGCAAGAACAATTACAGTGCTTCACAACTATAGAACAAAAAGAGTTAAATAAACTTTTTACTTCATCTAAAACAACAACATGTTTACTAGATCCTATACCTACTAAGTTATTGAAAGAAGTGTTACCTGTAGTGGAAGAGCCTCTCCTCAATATTATTAACTCGTCTTTATCTTTAGGTTATGTTCCAAGAACATTTAAACTGGCAGTTATAAAACCTCTCATTAAGAAACCACAATTAGATCCGAATAATCTAGTAAATTATAGACCCATTTCAAATCTACCTTTTATGTCTAAAATACTAGAAAAAGTTGTGTCCGCTCAACTGGGCTCTTTCTTACAAGAAAATGACATCTATGAAAAGTTTCAGTCTGGATTTAGGCCGCACCATAGCACTGAAACTGCGCTCGTTAAAATCACAAATGATTTACTTTTAGCTTCTGACCAAGGCTGTATCTCAATATTAGTTTTACTTGATCTTAGTGCTGCGTTTGATACTATAGATCACACAATACTCTTAGATCGACTACAAAATTATACTGGTGTTCAAGGACAAGCATTAAGCTGGTTTAGATCGTATTTATCTGACCGCTACCATTTTGTTTATTTAAATGGAGAAAAATCTATCATAACTCCAGTAAACTATGGAGTGCCTCAGGGATCTGTGTTAGGCCCTCTATTATTCTCAATATATATGCTGCCACTTGGAAATATTATAAGGAAACATGGAATTAGTTTCCATTGTTATGCTGATGACACTCAAATCTATATTTCATCACGGCCAGATGAAAACGCTAAATTATCCAAATTGACAGAGTGTGTTAAAGATATAAAAGATTGGATGACGCATAATTTTCTTTTATTAAATCCAGACAAGACAGAGGTACTACTTATCGGTTCAAAAAACCACCCACAAAACCTCTCACAATACAACTTTAACATAGTAGGATGTCCTGTTACTTCATCCACTACAGTAAAAGACCTGGGTGTTATATTAGACTGCAACCTGTCTTTTGAAAATCATATTTCATATGTTACAAGAACAGCCTTTTTCCACCTTAGAAACATTGCTAAGCTACGTAATATGCTATCAGTTTCTGACGCAGAAAAGTTAGTTCATGCATTCATGACCTCGAGACTAGATTACTGTAATGCGTTATTAGCCGGTTGTCCTGCATCCTCAATAAACAAGCTACAGTTAGTCCAAAATGCCGCCGCTAGAGTTCTAACTAGATCAAGAAAATATGATCATATAACACCGATTTTATCATCCCTACATTGGTTACCTATAAAGTCCCGTATTAATTACAAGGTATTGCTACTGACTTATAAAGCCCTAAACGGCTTAGCTCCAGTCTATTTAACGGATCTTCTATCGCCCTATAATCCATCGCGCTCTTTAAGGTCACTAAATTCGAGGCTTTTGGTCATACCTAGGATATCTAGGTCCACCAAAGGAGGGAGAGCATTTTCACATTTAGCACCAAAACTCTGGAACAGTCTTCCGGATACTGTTCGTTGCTCAGACTCGCTCTCCCAGTTTAAAACTAGATTAAAGACGCATCTCTTTAGCCAGGCATTCATATAATACTTTTAATCCTACAGTTAAATCCGACCTCTAGTTCATAAACGCCAGAGGAGAACTGGCCCCCGACTGAGCCCGGGTTCTCCCAAGGTTTTTTTTTCTCCATTAGGTCACCTGATGGAGTTTTTCGGTTCCTTGCCACTGTTGCCTTTGGCTTGCTCAGTTGGGGATATTGAATTTAATTAATCAATCAACGATACTATTGATCAGCATTACCAAACGTAGACGTTCCACTAGAAACAAACATTGATGTATTGTTCTAATTTATTACTGTGAAGCTGCTTTGATACAACCTGTGTTGTGAAAAGCGCTATATAAATAAACTTGACTTGACTTGACTTGACACAGAGACAGAGACGCAGAGGCAGAGAGAGAGAGAATTCTCCAAAAAATCAAATTCAAACCAAAATATCTGACTTCCTGTTGGTCAGGGCTAATGAGTGTAAATTAGAAAGTTGTCCGGCTCGAGGAGAACAATATACATACCGATTTTTGTGACTTTACGTAAAACTAAGCCCCCATTTTTGACTAAAGGTGGCGCTACTGAGCCCCTCACCACGCCCATTTCTGAAACTTTGCACATGTCTACTAGGTAATAAATGTAATGTGTCTGTCGAGTTTCATGCAATTTCAAGCATGCTAAGAGTCTCAAAAGCATCCGAAAAGAATATTAAAGTTTGATGCGTTGCCATGGCAACAGTATTAAAGATATCAATAATCCTTTCACAGGTCTACATCTGCCGTGTGTCTACATTATACACATAAAGTTTGAAGCAAATCGGATAAAAATAAGAGGGTGATTTCAAAGCATTTTGAAAGTGACACACTTCCTGCTGCCAGTTGGTGGCGCTATAACTTTGACTCACAATAGTCACATCCATGTGATCGGCCTCTTACAACGAACACACTGCTGAAGTTTCATCAAGATCAGTTAATGTATGCAGAAGTTATAACACACTTCCTGTTTCCATTATTCGCCATAAATTTGTTTCCTCGCCACGGCCAAACCGTTCGAGATATCAAAAATCCCCTGGCAATTTTTTTTTTGAGATCTATATGTGTACCGAGTTTCATATTAATTCATGCAAGCGTTTTTGATATATGGACCAAGTTTTCAGACCGTGTTCAAGGGGGCGCTGTTGAGCCCCCCTTCCACGCCCGTGTACCAGCTTCAGCCCGGCCCTGATGACCGTGGGTTCTGACCTGTGTGAAAAGTTTCAAGTGTTTTTGAGCACGTTAAGTGCGCCAAAAGCCCCTGAAACCTTGATTAACAATATAAAAGCAATAGTCAAATCCCCCCCTCCCCTCACACACACAGAGACACAGAGAGAGGGAGAGAAAATTCTCCAGAAAATCCACATTCAAACCAAAATATCTCTCTTCCTCTTGGTCCGAGCTAGTTACTGCAAATTAGAAAGTTGCCCGTCTTGATGAGAACAATACACATACCAAGTTTTGTTGCTGTTGATAAAACTAACCCCCCCACTTTTGACTAAAGGTGGCGCTACTGAGCCATTTCACCACGCCCGTTTCTGAAACTTTGCACATGTCTACTGGATAATAAATGTGATGTGTCTGTCGAGTTTCATGCATTTTCAAGCATGTGAAGAGTCTCAAAAGCATCCGAAAAAAATATTAAAGTTTGATACGTTGCCACGGCAACAGTATCTAAGATATCAATAATCCTTTCGCAGGTCTACATCTGCAGTGTGTCTATATTATACACATAAAGTTTGAAGCAAATCGGGTAAAAATAAGAGAGTGATTTCAAAGCATTTTGAAAGTGACACACTTCCTGCTGCCAGTTGGTGGCGCTATAACTTTGACTCACAATAGTTACATCCATGTGATCAGCCTCTTACAATGAACACACTGCTGAAGATTCATCAAGATCAGTTAATGTATGCAGAAGTTATAATACACTTCCTGTGTCCCATAATTCGCCATAAATTCGTTTCCTCGCCACGGCCAAACCGTTCGAGATATCATAAATCCCCTGGCAATTTTTCATCCTCAATGTCTTGACTTCATGCACACCGAGTTTGGAGGCGAATCGATGAATTCCCTAGGAGGAGTACATCAAATTCCACAGCATGCGTTTCCAAACAACCCTAAATAGCTGACTTCCTGTTTGTCTGGCGTAAAAAGTAAAAGTACGAAAGTTGTTCGGCCCGATGAGATCTATATATGTACCGAGTTTCATATTATTACATGCAAGCGTGTCTGATTTATGGACCAAGTTTTCGGACCCCGTTCAAGGGGGCGCTGTTGAGCCCCCCTGCCACGCCCGGGTACCAGCTTCAGCCCGGCCCTGATGGCTGCGGGTACTGACCTGTGTGCAAAGTTTCAAGAGTTTTCGAGCATGTTAAGGGTCTCAAAAGTGCCCGAAAGTTTGACAGAAAAATAATAATAATAATAATAATAATAATAAATATAGCTGCGAGCAGCGATTACGGGCCCAAGCCGGTGGCACCGCAACCCCGGTGCCTTTAGTTACCTAAAGGCACCAGGGTGGCGGTACCGCCGGCTTTGGCCCTCCATCGCTGCTCGCAGCTATATTTATATATATATATATATATACATACACACACATACATATATATATATATATATATATATATATATATATATATATATATATATATATATATATATATTACCGTTCAAAAGTTTGGGTTCAGTAAGATTTTTAATGTTTTTAGGAGAAGTCTCTTCTGCTCACCAAATCATTCTAATATGATGATTGATGCTCAATAAATATTCATTATCATTTTCAATGTTGAAAACAGTTTTCAAAATGCTTTGATGAATGTAAAGTTCAAAAGAACAGCATTTATTTCAAATATATTTTTTTAACATTATAAATGTCTTTACTGTAACTGTTGATCAGTTTAACTCATCCTTCATAAATAAAAGTATTGATTTATTTTATTTCTTTCCCCCAAAAATAAAATTTAAATTATTACTAACCCCAAACTTTTGAGCGGTAGTGTTATGTTACAAAAGCTTTAGATTTCAGATAAATGCTGTTCTTTTGAACTTTCTATTCATCAAAGACTGTACACAACTGTTTTCGACCTTTAAAATAATAATGAATGTTTCTTGAGCATCAATCATCATATTAGAATAATTTCTGAAGGATCATGTGACAGTGCCTCCGCTTTGATCACAGGAATAAATAACAGTTTAAAATATATTAAAATAGAAAGCAGCTGTTTTAAATTGGAATAATATTTGACAATATTACTGTTTTTGTTTGTATTTTTAATCAAATAAATGCAGCCTTGGTGAGCAGAAGAAACTTCTCTGTTATGTGCGCGCCACAGACTGCACGCATGTCCGCCTAGAGTTCCGCCTTTTGCGTTCCGTCAATATTACGTTATTAGAAAAATATTTTTTTAGAGAATCGATTTTTTGACATTTGTGAATCGATTCAGAATCGTCCACGTCCGGATCGCGATGCATCTAAGAATCAATTTTTTCTCCCACCGCTAGATTTCATACAACAGGTTAATAAACAGTTACAATTAAGTCACTTACATTTTAGATGCAGTATTGACTGTTTTTGTTCTGTTTCAGCAGCGAAAATAGTTAAAGATCACAGCAGAACCATCACGCATCACGTGTTTTCTCATAACTGAACGATTCAGCATTTTTAAGGAATCGGTTGACTCAAAGTTTGAATGATCAATCCATAAACATCTGTCTTAATCATGATCGACTCATTCGAACGAATCGTTTGAACGAATGAATCAATGACTCGCTTATTAAGATGGATGCCTGGTGACACCTAATGGCGGTTTAGTGTTGTTTAAAAGCATCATTCTTTCCAACGTGTGTGTGATTTGTGTGTGCAACATTATCAATGTCAGTGTGGAAGTATGTATTTTTCTTTCACTTTTTATATTAGCAATTTAAAAGCACCCGCTTGTGTCACACGTCGAATAACCGGTGGGAAAATATCCTCAGACACATACCATACATCCTCAGACACATACCATACATACATTTATCTTGTATGTGTGGTATACAAGTATCTTTAACCCTTTGATGCACAACATGGGTCTAAAAAGACCCGACTGAGTTTTAATTTTCTATATCTTTGCAAGAAATTAATTTCATCATTCAGTATTCCAGGTATTCCTCAATTAACTTGTTTTAGATCATTAAAAATCCTAATTGAAATTTTTCATTTCTTTCTTTTCGAATAAAAAACGGTTTTGTATCACAACCCTTCTAATGCGCAACATGGGTCTAAAAAGACCCGTATTCATTTCCTATGTTATTTCAGTGATGGCTGAGTGTTTCTTTGCTGAATCTTTAAAATATATGTATTTTATCATTTGTTATTCCAGGTATTCATTAAATATATTGTTTTTGATTTCCGCAAATCATTATGTTTATGTTTCCTTTCTTACTTTATAAACAAACACAATTTTTGTATTTCTACATTTTTTTACATACATGGGTCTAAAAAGACCCGTATTCATTTCCTATGTTATTTCAGTGATGGCTGAGTGTTTCTTTGCTGAATCTTTAAAAGATATGTTTTTTTTTTATTTTTTTTTATTCCAGGTATTCATTAAATATTTTGTTTTTGATTTCCACAAATCATTATGTTAATGTTTCCTTTCTTACTTTATAAACAAACACAGTTTTTTTTATTTCTACATCAATTTTACATACATGGGTCAAAAATGACCCATATAGAAACCTTTGATATTTGCACAATTTTGCAAGTAGGAACATTTACTGCAGAATACTATTCACCTGCCACACATTTCACAACTCAACACGGCTGCTTTTGTATATTTGATGCAAGTCTTATTTTAACCACAGAAAATATTT
The DNA here is from genome assembly GCA_022828995.1 of Vimba vimba. Classification (NCBI taxonomy): domain Eukaryota; kingdom Metazoa; phylum Chordata; class Actinopteri; order Cypriniformes; family Leuciscidae; genus Vimba; species Vimba vimba. The sequence goes on along the minus strand of JAKKIH010000026.1, from coordinate 396,801 downwards.
TATATTTTGTAAAAGATGGACATAATATTTGAATATTAGGCTATGGTTACCTTGACCTTGTAAATCATAGTGAGAAATTACTTGTGAGAAGGAGAAACATGTCCAATACTATTAGCTAGCTAGCTGGTGACATATTCTAGCTAGCTAATGTTAGCTACACTAAAAAAAAAGATTGTATTTTAAAGCTTATTTACATGTAGAAGGCCTAACAGTTCATAATCCTTCATATGCTGATATGATTCAATGTTTTAAGAGTTTAGGTGTCATTTGTCATTTGTGAGGCATGTAAGCACTAAGATGGCAATTTGAGATGCCGCTGTACCAGTGTGATTTTATTTTGTTTGTTGTATTTTCTTTTATTTGATCACATTCACCACAATTCAATACAGTTACACAGTTCAATTTCAGTGTTATCAGTTATCTGTGATATGTGAATGCCAGAGGTGTATAGTCCAGGGGTCAGAAAGTAAAAGTCCTGCCATATGTTTATTCCACCCATGACCTCAGACAGCTGATTTCACTAATTAGTTCTACCTACTGGCTGAAAAACTGCTAATTAGGTGGTGTAATTAGGCTAATTCAGGTGATTGGAACAAAATCTGAGGAGGACTTTTACTTTCTGAACCTGGACTTTACACCTCTGGTGAATGCTATGTGAGACAGAGTGGCAAATAAACATTTCAAGTGTTAAATGTGTTGTCTCTAAATGACTGCTAAAATGATTAATTTGACAAAATGTTGTCTTTATTCTTTTGTTTTATCATGTTTGATAAGTAAATTTGATATAGTAACACAAAACCTAGAAAAAATTTAAATAATAATTTTTGGTAATTGAAAACAAGAAATGTTTAATATTTATAAATCATGGAATTTATAGATCATGGAATATTAAATGCTTAAATAAATTGATCTCAAAAGATAAAAATAAAAAAAAAAGTCCAGCCATGCATGAAATAACATAGGAAATGAATACGGGTCTTTTTAGACCCATGTTGTGCATTAGAAGGGGTTTCCATAGCTTGCGCATCAAAGGGTTAAATAGAATATTGGCCTACCTGGTAAAAAGTTTTATATACTATTTTGATGTGCTTTTGGACACAAGAGGGCAGTATAGCCCTATGTATGACTTGTTTTTTTTTTTTTTACTTTACTGTTTTTAATTTTAGAATAAAATTAGAATAAAATTCTTTTTAAAAACAGGATAAAATGGGTTTAGTTGTGATATTTGTATACTTTTATATAGAAATAAATGGTATATAATTACATTTTTATAAGATTTGAGGCTTTTAGTGTTTACTTTTTAGACATTACTTTAATCCCTCACCATAGCAAAACCGTTTGAGATATTTATTATCCGTTCACAATTTAGCATATTTAATGTATTTTCATCATGTTGAAAAAGTTTGGTGGGAATAAAATAAATAGTTTAAGAGGAGTGGCTAAAAATTCAGAGGCTGATTTTGCAAAAAAATCCACATTCAGACCAAAATATCTGACTTCCTGATGGCTGGAGCTAATGAATGTAAATTAGAAAGTTGTCCAGCTTTATAAGAACAATATACAAACATTTTTTTTTTTACTATAGTTAAAACTTACCCCCCCACTTTTGTCAAAAGCATGTTGAAAGTGACACACTTCCTGCTGCCAGTTGGTGGCGCTATAACTTTGACTCACAATAGTTACATCCATCTGATCGGCCTCTTACCATGAACACACTGCTGAAGATTCATCAAGATCAGTTAATGTATGCAGAAGTTATTCCACTTCGTGTTTCTCTTTTCTCGCCATAAATTCGATTCCTCGCCACGGCCAAACCGTTCGAGATATCAAAAATCCGTCCGCAATTTAGCATCCTCGAAGTCTTGACTACATGCACACCGAGTTTGGAGGGGACACAGTGAATTTTCTAGGAGGAGTATTTCACATTCCACAGCAAGCGTTTTCCAAACAACCCATAATAGCCGACTTCCTGTTGGGCTGGCGTAAAACTTGACCAGGACAAAGTTGTTCAGCCCGATGAGATCTATATGTGTACCGAGTTTCATATTAATTCATGCAAGCGTGTTTGATTAATGGACCAAGTTTTCAGACCCAGTTCAAGGGGGCGCTGTTGAGCCCCCCTGCCACGCCCGGGTACCAGCTTCAGCCCGGGGGTTCTGACTTGTGTGCAACGTTTCAAGAGTTTTTGAGCACGTTAAGGACCCCAAAAGCCCCTGAAACCTTGATTAACAATATAAAAGCAATAGTCAAATCCCCCCCTCCCCTCACACACACAGAGACACAGAGAGAGGGAGAGAAAATTCTTCAGAAAATCCACATTCAAACCAAAATATCTGACTTCCTGTGGGTCTGAGGTAATGACTGTAAATTAGAAAGTTGTCCGGCTTGATGAGAACAATACACCTACCAAGTTTTGTGATTCTAGGAAAAACTAAGCCCCCATTTTTGACTAAAGGTGGCGCTACTGAGCCATTCCACCACGCCCGTTTCTGAAACTTTGCACATGTCTACTGGTTAATAAGTGTGATGTGTCTGTCGAGTTTCATCCAATTTCAAGCATGCTAAGAGTCTCAAAAGCATCAGAAAATAATATTAAAGTTTGATGTGTTGCCACGGCAACAGTATCTAAGATATAAATAATCCTTTCACAGGTCTACATCTGCCGTGTCTCTACATTATACACATAAAGTTTTAAGCAAATCGGGTAAAACTAAGAGGGTGATTTCAAAGCATTTTGAAAGTGACAAACTTCCTGCTGCCAGTTGGTGGCGCTATATCTTTGACTCACAATAGTTACATCCATCTGATCGGCCTTTTACCACGAACACACTGCTGAAGTTTCATCAAGATCAGTTAATGTATGCAGAAGTTATAACACACGTCCTGTGTCCCATTATTCGCCATAAATTCGTTTCCTCGCCACGGCCAAACCGTTCGAGATATCAAAAATCCGTTCGCAATTTGGCATCCTCAATGTCTTGACTTCATTCACACCGAGTTTGGTGGTGATCGGATGAATTCCCTAGGAGGAGTATTTCACATTCCATTGTATGCGTTTTCCAAACAACGTATAATAACCGACTTCCTGTTGGGCTGGCGTAAAACTTAGAGCACGAAAGTTGTTCGGCCCGATGAGATCTATATGTGTACTGAGTTTCATATTATTACATGCAAGCGTGTTTGATTTATGGACCAAGTTTTCAGACACCATTCCAGGGGGCGCTGTCGAGCCCCCGTGCCACGCCCGGGTACCAGCTTCAGTCCGGCCCTGATGGCCGCGGGTTCTGACGTGTGTGCAAAATTTCAAGAGTTTTTGAGCATGTTAAGGGCCCCAAAAGTGCCCGAGAAGTAGAAAAAAAAATAAATAATAATAATAATAATAATAATAAACAATAATCCTACCGAAAACAATAGGGCCTTCGCCCTTTCAGGGCTTGGGCCCTAATAATAATAATAATAATAATAAATATAGCTGCGAGCAGCGATTACGGGCCCAAGCCGGTGGCACCGCAACCCCGATGCCTTTAGTTACCTAAAGGCACCGGGATGGCGGTGCCGCCGGCTTTGGCCCTTCATCGCTGCTCGCAGCTATATTTACATATATATATATATATATATATATATATCGTCGCTGTCGGGCGGAATCCTCGTATCTCCAAAACCATTATTTTTCAGGAAATTAAAAAAACTGCATATTTTTGGAGTTATTAAACATCGTATCTTTAAAGTTGGTATTATAACTTATATTGCTATCATATACTGTTGTATACCAACATTAACACAACATTTGCCCAAAATCATGTTTAATCGGAGATACGAGCTTTATAGACTTGGGAGCGGGGAGATACGAGGTTACGCTGTCATTGATTAGAATGGTATGGACACAGACGTCGCTGCTGCCAGCAGTGTTCATCAAAGTCTGCGGTCGCATTGAGCCTTTTGACAAGAGATAAGGCTTTAAGAGCTATTCAAATCTAATGATTGTGGTTACATACATCTTCCTAAACTCCATTTTAAACGTTTAAGAGATATGAGTGATGCAATACCAAAATACTAGGCTGTCTAAAATAGGCGGAAATTAATCTGCACGCAAAGTCGGCGGTCGCGTTGAGCCTTTTGACAAGAGAAAAGGCTTCAATAGTTAACCAAAGCTAACGACTGTGGTTACATACATCTTCCTAAACTCTATTTTAAAGGTTTAAGAGTTATACGTGAAGCAAAACAAAAAACGATGAGGTAACTAGGCTGTCTAGGCAGAAATTTGCCTAATCTGCACGCAAACTTACCGTGGCTCACTTCTGCACCAAAGCATTACAGCAATCGATTTTTAACAAAACAAGCTTACTCAAATGTATCTAACCTAACCTAACTATTTTCACTCGTTATTGTCTAAAAAAACAGACAGAGTTATGCAATGATAGGCTTAGCTGCTACTGGCGCCAGAAACGTTAACGTTAGACAGACCTTTTTTTCTCCCATAAATAAAACCTGCTACTTGGGGTATTTTACATGCACAGTGCCAACTTCGAGTCAGTAAAATAATAATAAAAACAATAATTTAATGCTGGTATCCAAAACATTTATTTCAATTCAAGTATTATATTAGATACATTTTAAAACAATGCACACGTATAATAAGCCTAGTAATAATAAGCCTATATACGTAGACATTTAAAATATATCAATAACTCATAGTTTAACACAGATAAAATCAAAGTTAAGGCTTGCTTTACGTGTTACTCGATGAGGATTTCTTATCGTTGCGACTTTCAATCCTGAGGAGACAAAATGCCGGATTATGCCGCATAAACTCCTGCTGCGGAGTGAAGAAGAGGTGGAGTTACGAGGATTCTTAGACAGTTTAGGTGTCCAATGGAGTTACAAGATTTGCTCTCAAGCTATTTTCAACACTTTAGATTGGTTAATAATTTGTAAAAATAACAGAACCACGTGGGGACTGACCAATAGCATCGATTTGTGGAAAAATATGAAATTGACCAAATTTGGACATACGAGGTTTCCGCCCGACAGCGACGATATATATATATATATATATACCGTATATACCCGAATATAAGACGAGGTTTTTGTCCTAAAAATAGGCTGAAAAATTGGGGGTCGTCTTATATTCGCGATATAGACAAAATCACGGGGGGAAAGGGAGAAAGCAGGGGGAAACAGTAGAGGGCGCCAACACGATAGTCTACGTAATTAGTCACAGTGTTATGAATTAAATAAACAGTAAAGTGTTGCCATGGAGAAGTCAAGAGATCATCTTGAGAAAAGAGCTTCAAAAGTCGGTCAAATAAACCAGCACGTTCGAAACAGTTATGACACCAACTTTAAACTTATGGTTGTGAATGAGGCGGAATCATCTAATAATTCCAAAGCTGCCAAAAAATTTGGAGTCACAGAATGCAACGTTCGGAGGTGGCGAGCACAAAAAGAACGACTAAAAAATACCAACAGCCAAAGGAAAGCTTTCCGTGGACCTCAAAGTGGCAAGTTTGCAGAACTTGATGATAGAATCTATGAATATGTGATAGAAAAACGTCGGGATGCGATGCCAATCACAAGAGAAATCATTCGGCTAAGGGCTCTGGAGATAGCCAAGGAGCTGAACATACCGACAAATGAATTCAAAGCTAGCACTGGGTGGTGTACACGAATGATGCGGCGCAAAGGGCTGACACTGCGTCGTAGAACAAGTCTGGCACAGCGCCTGCCCTCAGACTTCGAGGAGAAATTGCTGTCTTTTCAGCGATATGTGCTTAAACTGAGGAAAACTCACTCATACCCCCTGGATCAGATAGGGAATGCTGACCAAACACCAGTGTTTTTTGACATGCCAACATCTGTCACTGTTGCCAAGAAAGGGGACAAATCAGTTATTGTGCGATCTACTGGAAATGAAAAAAACCGAATCACTGTAATGTTGGCGTGTCTCGCTGACGGGACCAAACTCCCCCCATATGTGATTTTGAAACGCAAGACTATGCCGAAGGAGACGATGCCAGCTGGCATTATCGTACGTGCCCAGGAAAAGGGCTGGATGGACACTGACCTGGTAGTGGACTGGCTCAAGGTAGTGTGGGGCAGGCGCCGCGGTGCGCTTCATAAGAAGAGAAATATGCTTGTTTTGGATGCATTCCGCGGACACTTGACGGAGCCCGTCAAAACTCAGTTGCGGAAAATGAACGGCGATAGTGATCATACCGGGGGGGATGACAAGCCAGCTACAGGTATTGGATGTAGTCGTCAACAAGCCATTCAAGGATAATCTGCGCAAGAGGTACACTGAGTGGCTCCTGTCAGACGATCACTCTCTGACGCGTACTGGAAAACTTAAGAAGCCAGCAGTGCATCTGCTCTGTACTTGGATCCTCCAAGCATGGGATGCCATAAGCCAGGAGAGCATCATTCATGGATTTAAGAAATGCTGCATATCAAATGCCCTTGATGGGTGCGAGGATGACATTCTGTGGGAGGGGCTCATGGAGCATCATGATAGTGATGATAGTGATGACAGTGAGAGTGAGCATAGCGAGGCAGGGGATCTCTGTGAGGAATAGGCCTAGTTTAATGTGCAGCATAAAGGCCTATTTGCACTGCTGTTCTTATTGCAACCCCACAGTTTGGTTTGTTTCAAGACTTTAATATCAGATGCGTTTGATTAAAAGCAGATGGTTATTTTCTATCTATCTTCACAGTACTACAATTACGTACATACATAGGCCTACATATTTATTGCATTTTTGTGAAAAGGTTATTCATTTTTGTCACTCATTCATTAATTTCTGAACTGACAGAGTGCACTTTATTTTGTGAAAAATGAATCCAAATATTTAATGAATGGTGTTAAAATGTTTTTTTCCAATGAATTATCACTAGAATTTTCAAATAAAATTATTTTCTGTTGAAAACCAGATTTTTTCCACAAAAATCTATTCTTTTTCCTAAAAATAAGTCTGGAAAATGGGGGGGTCGTCTTATATTCAGGGTCGTCTTATATTCGGGTATATACGGTATATCTTTAATGTATTTTTATCATGTTGAAAAAGTTTGGTGTGAATAAAATAAACCACTTAGGAGGAGTAACTAAAAACTCAGAGTCTGACATATCCAAAAAATCCACATTCAAACCAAAATATCTGACTTCCTGTTGCTCGGAGCTAATGACTGTAAATTAGAAAGTTGTCCGGCTCGATGAGACCAATATGCCTACTGATTTTTGTAACTGTAGGTAAAAGTAACCCCCCCACTTTTGTCAAAAGCATTTTGAAAGTGACACACTTCCTGCTACCAGTTGGTGGCGCTATAACTTTGACTCACAATAGTTACATCCATCTGACCGGCATCTTACCATGAACACACTGCTGAAGTTTCATCAAGATCAGTTAATGTATGCAGAAGTTATAACACTTCGTGTTTCTCTTTTCTCGCCATAAATTCGTTTCCTCGCCACGGCCAAACCATTCGAGATATCAAAAATCCGTCTGCAATTTAGCATCCTCAATGTCTTGACTTCATGCTGACCGAGTTTGGTGGGGATCGGATGAATTCTCTAGGATGAGTGTTTCAAATTCCACAGCATGCGTTTTTCAAACAACCCATAATAGCAGACTTCCTGTTGGGCGGAGCTAATAATTTAGAGTGCGGAAGTTGTTCGGCCCGATGAGATCTATATGTGTACAGAGTTTCATATTAATTCATGCAAGCGTGTTTGATATATGGACCAAGTTTTCAGACCGTGTTCAAGGGGGCGCTGTTGAGCCCCCCTGCCACGCCCGTGTACCAGCTTCAGCCCCGCCCTGATGACCGTGGGTTCTGACCTGTGTGAAAAGTTTCAAGTGTTTTTGAGCACGTTAAGTGCGCCAAAAGCCCCTAAAACCTTGAAATACAAAGATTAAATGGAATAGACAACCCCCCCTCCCCCCCCCCCCACACACACACACAGACACACAGAGAGAGAGAGAAAATTCTTCAGAAAATCCACATTCAAACCAAAATATCTGACTTCCTGTTGGTTGGAGCTTATAAGTGTAAATTAGAAAGTTGTCCGGCTCGATGAGAACAATATACATACCGATTTTTGTGATTCTAGGAAAAACTAAGCCCCCATTTTTGACTAAAGGTGGCGCTACTGAGCCCCTCACCATGCCCATTTCTGAAACTTTGCACATGTCTACTGGCTAATAAATGTGATGTGTCTGTCGAGTTTCATGCATTTTCAAGCATGTGAGGAGTCTCAAAAGCATCCGAAAAGAATATTAAAGTTTGATGCGTTGCCACAGCAACAGTATCTAAGATATCAATAATCCTTTCTTAGGTCTACATCTGCCATGTGTCTACATTATACACATAAAGTTTGAAGCAAATCAGATTAAAATAAGAGGGTGATTTCAAAGCATTTTGAAAGTGACACACTTCCTGTTGCCAGTTGGTGGCGCTGTAACTTTGACTCACAATAGTCACATCCTTGTGTTCGGCCTCTTACAACGAATACACTGCTGAAGTTTCATCAAGATCAGATAATGTATGCTGAAGTTATAATACACTTCCTGTGTCCCTTATTCGCCATAAATTCGTTTCCTTGCCACGGCCAAACCGTTCGATATATCAAAAATCCGTCAGCAATTTAGCATCCTCAATGTCTTGACTTCATGCTGACCGAGTTTGGAGGCAAATGGATGAATTTCCTAGGAGGAGTACATCAAATTCCACAGCATGCGTTTCCAAACAACCCATAATAGCCGACTTCCTGTTGGCCTGGCGTAAAACTTAGAGCACGAAAGTTGTTCGGCCCGATGAGATCTATATGTGTACCGAGTTTCATATTATTACATGCAAGCGTGTCTGATTTATGGACAAGTGTTCGGATCCCGTTCCAGGGGGCGCTGTCGAGGCCCCCTGCCACGCCCGGGTACCAGCTTTAGCCCGGCCCTGATGGCCGCGGGTTCTGACCTGTGTGCAAAATTTCAAGAGTTTTCGAGCATGTTAAGGGCCCCAAAAGTGCCCGAAAGTTTGACAAAATAATAATAATAATGAATATAGCTGCGATTGCGGGCCCAAGCCGGTGGCACCGCCACCCTGGTGCCTTTAGTTACGCTAAAGGCACCGGGGTGGCGGTGTCACCGGCTTGGGCCCTCCATCACTGCTCGCAGCTATATTTATATATATATATATATATATATATATATATATATATATATATATATAATTTTTTGGATGCTAAGCATTTGTGTATTAAAGGCTTTGTACTTCACTCACGTTCCACTATTGAAGGGAAAAATGATCCTCTTCACATGCGCAAAAATGTGCTTGGAAACATCACAGTTGAGCGGTGATTACTGTGAATAGTATAAATTGTACTACTGACTATTTAAACGGAGCAGTGTAATTTTTATATGTTAGGTTGACTATTTTATTATTATATTTTATTAAGGCTATAATGAACAGACTGCAATGTCAAGACTGCAATGCTGGAATGTGTGTGTCTGTGTGTGTCTGTGTGTGTGTGTGTGTGTGTGTGTGTGTGTGTGTGTGTGTGTGTGTGTGTGTGTGTGTGTGTGTGTGTGTGTGTGTGTGTGTGTGTGTGTGTTCATGTTATTCTATCCCAGTGGGGACTTCAACCTGAATGCACACAGACTCCTGGGGACTCGTGTCACAGTGGGGACCTAAATAGAGGTCCCCATGGGTAAACAAGCTTATAAACCATACAGAATGAGTTTTTTTGGAAATGTAAAATTGCAGAAAGTTTTCTTTGATGGGTAGGTTTAGGGGTAGGGTTGGTGTTAGGAGATAGAATATACAGTTTGTACAGTATAAAAACCATTAAGTCTATGGAGAGTCCCCACAAAGATAGTAAACTGTGTGTGGCGTGGGCGCGATGGAACAGTGGACACATAAAAGCATACTCTGTCATTATGCAGGACGACATTCAAACTGCAAAGTTTTAACTTATATTTGTGTACAGCCGCAATAAAACACAACATTCACCTTTGTAAAAAAATTTCAAGCAATCCACCCCCCGAAAGGCGCTAATTTTAAAATGAAACTAAAATGTTCACGGCTGCACAGGCATTCATAACGGTGCGCGTCCACGGCAAGGAACGAGCAGAACAAAGTGAACGTTTTTCAGATTATTCCTACTTCCATAGGAATTCATTTGAAACGCTCACTCAACCACTATCAATGTCAGTGCGGACGAACATATTTTACTTTCCTTTTTAAGTTAGCAATTCGAAAGCCCCCAGCGGTGTCACACGTCGATTAACCGGTGGTAAAATATTCTCACCGTCACATACCTAGTATATTTTTATATAGATACAATAGGCCTACCTGATTTTGAACACAAGAGGGCAGTATAGCCCTATGTATGACTTGACTTTTATGGGACTAAAGAGTACAATTGCTATTTTTAAACATACAAGTAATTCTTAAATTGAAAAAAAAAAAAGAATAAAATGGGTTTAGTTGTGATATTTGTATACTTTTATATAGAAATAAATGGTGTAAAATTAAATTTTTAGAAGATGAGTTTTTTTTTGCGTTTCCTTTTTGTACATTACTTTAATCCCTCACTATATCAAAACCGTTTGAAATATTTAATATCCGTTCACAATTTAGCATCTTTAATGTATTTTCATCGTGTTGAAAAAGTTTGGTGTGAAAAAAATAAACCAGTTAGGAGTAGCTAAAAACTCAGAGTCTGAAATATCCCAAAAATCCACATTCAGACCTAAATATCTGACTTCCTGTTGGGCGGAGCTAATTACTTTAAATTAGAAAGTTGTCCGGCTCGATGAGACCAATGTACGTACTGATTTTTGTTACTGTATATACAACTAACCCCCCCACTTTTGTCAAAGGCATTTTGAAAGTGACACACTTCCTGCTACTAGTTGGTGGTGCTATAACTTTGACTCACAATAGTTACATCCATCTGATCGGCCTCTTACCACGAACACACTGGTGAAGTTTCATTAAGATCAGTTAATGTATGCAGAAGTTATACCGCTTCGTGTTTCTCTTTTCTCGCCATAAATTCGTTTCCTCGCCATGGCCAAACCGTTCGAGATATCAAAAATCCTTCCGCAATTTAGCATCCTCAATGACTTGACTTCATGCACACCGAGTTTGGTGGGGATTGGATGAATTCTCTAGGAGGAGTACTTCGCATTCCACAGCAAGCGTTTTCCAAACAACCCATAATAGCCGACTTCCTGTTGGGCTGGCGTAAAACTTGACAGGGGAAAAGTTGTTCGGCCCAATGAGATCTATATGTGTACCGAGTTTCATGTTAATTAATGCAAGCGTGATTGATCTATGGACCAAGTTTTCAGACCCAGTTCAAGGGGGCGCTGTTGAGCCCCCCTGCCACGCCCGGGTACCAGCTTCAGCCCGGCCCTGATGCCAGGGGTTTCTGACTTGTGTGTAAAGTTTCAAGAGTTTTTGAGCATGTTAAGGACCCCAAAAGCCCCTGAAACCTTGATTAACAATATAAAAGCAATAGTCAAATCCACCCTCCCCTCACACACACAGAGACACAGAGAGAGGGAGAGAAAATTCTCCAGAAAATCCACATTCAAACCAAAATATCTCTCTTCCTCTTGGTCCGAGCTAGTTACTGTAAATTAGAAAGTTGTCCGTCTTGATGAGAACAATACACATACCAAGTTTTGTTGCTGTTGATAAAACTAACCCCCCCACTTTTGACTAAAGGTGGCGCTACTGAGCCCCTTACCACGCCCGTTTCTGAAACTTTGCACATGTCTACTGGCTAATAAATGTGATGTGTCTTTCGAGTTTCATGCAATTTCAAGTATGTTAAGAGTCTCAAAAGCATCAAAAAAGAATAATAAAGTTTGAAACGTTGCCACGGCAACAGTATTTAAGATATCAATAATCCTTTCACAGGTCTACATCTGCCGTGTGTCTACATTGTACACATAAAGTTTGAAGCAAATCGGGTAAAAATAAGACAGTGATTTCAAAGAATTTTGAAAGTGATGTACTTCCTGCTGCCTGTTGGTGGCGCTATAACTTTGACTCACAATAGTCACATCTGTACGATCGGCCTCTTACAACAAACACACTGCTGAAGTTTCATCAAGATCAGTTAATGTATGCAGAAGTTATAACACACTTCCTGTTTCATTTTTTCGCCATAAATTTGTTTCCTCGCCACGGCCAAATCGTTCGAGATATCAAAAATCCCCTGGCAATTTTTCATCCTCAATGTCTTGACTTCATGCACACTGAGTTTGGTGGTGATCGGGTGAATTCTCTAGGAGAAGTGTTTCAAATACCAGACCATGCGTTTCCAAACAACCCTTAATAACCGACTTCCTGTTGGGCTGGCATAAAAAGTAAAAGTATGAAAGTTGTTCGGCCCGATGAGATCTATATGTGTACCGAGTTTCATATTATTACATGCAAGCGTGTCTGATTTATGGACCAAGTTTTCGGACCCCGTTCAAGGGGGCGCTGTCGAGCCCCCCTGCCACGCCCGGGTACCAGCTTCAGCCCGGCCCTGATGGCCGCAGGTTCTGACCCGTGTGCAAAGTTTCAAGAGTTTTCGAGCACGTTAAGGGTCTCAAAAGTGCCCGAAAGGTTGACAGAAAAATAAGAATAATAATAAATATAGCTGCGAGCAGCGATTACGGGCCCAAGCCGGTGGCACCGCAACCCCGGTGCCTTTAAAGGCACCGGGTTGGCGGTACCGCCGGCTTTGGCCCTCCATCGCTGCTCGCAGCTATATTTATATATATATATATATATATATATATATATATATATATATATATATATATATATATATATACACACATACACACACATACATACATATATATATATATTACCGTTCAAAAGTTTGGGGTCAGTAAGATTTTTAATGTTTTTAGGAGAAGTCTCTTCTGCTCACCAAGGCTGCATTTATTTGATTAAAAATACAAACAAAAACTGTAATATTGTGAAATATTATTCCAATTTAAAACAGCTGTTTTCAATTTTAAAATATTTTACATAGTAATTAATTTCTGTGATCAAAGTTGAGTTTTCAGCATCATTACATACAGTGTCACATGATCCTTCAGAAATCATTCTAATATGATGATTGATGCTCAATAAATATTCATTATTATGTTCAATGTTGAAAACAGTTGTGTAGAGATTTTTTTTTCAAAATGCTTTGATGAATGTAAAGTTCAAAAGAACAGCATTTATTTCAAATATATATTTTTTAACATTATAAATGTCTTTACTGTAACTGTTGATCAGTTTAACTCATCCTTCATAAATAAAAGTATTGATTTATTTTATTTCTTTCCCCCAAAAATAAAATTTTAATTATTACTAACCCCAAACTTTTGAGCGGTAGTGTTATGTTACAAAAGCTTTAGATTTCAGATAAATGCTGTTCTTTTGAACTTTCTATTCATCAAAGACTGTACACAACTGTTTTCGACATTTAAAATAATAATGAATGTTTCTTGAGCATCAATCATCATGTTAGAATAATTTCTGAAGGATCATGTGACAGTGACTCCGCTTTGATCACAGGAATAAATAACAGTTTAAAATATATTCAAATAGAAAGCAGCTGTTTTAAATTGGAATAATATTTGACAATATTACTGTTTTTGTTTGTATTTTTAATCAAATAAATGCAGCCTTGGTGAGCAGAAGAAACTTCTCTGTTATGTGCGCGCCACAGACTGCACGCACGTCCGCTTAGAGTTCCGCCTTTTGCGTTCCGTCAATATTACGTTATTAGAAAAATATTTTTTTAGAGAATCGATTTTTTGACATTTGTGAATCGATTCAGAATCATCCACGTCCGGATCGCGATGCATCTAAGAATCAATTTTTTCTCCCACCGCTAGATTTCATACAACAGGTTAATAAACAGTTACAATTAAGTCGCTTACATTTTAGATGCAGTATTGACTGTTTTTGTTCTGTTTCAGCAGCGAAAATAGTTAAAGATCACAGCAGAACCATCACGCATCACGTGTTTTCTCATAACTGAACGATTCAGCATTTTTAAGGAATCGGTTGACTCAAAGTTTGAATGATCAATCCATAAACATCTGTCTTAATCATGATCGACTCATTCGAACGAATCGTTTGAACGAATGAATCAATGACTCGCTTATTAAGATGGATGCCTGGTGACACCTAATGGCGGTTTAGTGTTGTTTAAAAGCATCATTCTTTCCAACGTGTGTGTGATTTGTGTGTGCAACATTATCAATGTCAGTGTGGAAGTCTGTATTTTTCTTTCACTTTTATATTAGCAATTTAAAAGCACCCGCTTGTGTCACACGTCGAATAACCGGTGGGAAAATATCCTCAGACACATACCTAATAAATGTATCTTTAAATAGAATATTGGCCTACCTGATAAAAAGTTGTATATACTATTTTGATGTGCTTTTGGACACAAGAGGGCAGTATAGCCCTATGTATGACTTGTTTTGTTTTTTTACTTTACTGTTTTTAATTTTAGAATAAAATTAGAATAAAATTCTTTTTAAAAACAGGATAAAATGGGTTTAGTTGTGATATTTGTATACTTTTATATAGAAATAAATGGTATATAATTACATTTTTATAAGATTTGAGGCTTTTAGTGTTTACTTTTTAGACATTACTTTAATCCCTCGCCATAGCAAAACCGTTTGAGATATTTATTATCCGTTCACAATTTAGCATATTTAATGTATTTTCATCATGTTGAAAAAGTTTGGTGGGAATAAAATAAATAGTTTAAGAGGAGTGGCTAAAAATTCAGAGGCTGATTTTGCAAAAAAATCCACATTCAGACCAAAATATCTGACTTCCTGATGGCTGGAGCTAATGAATGTAAATTAGAAAGTTGTCCAGCTTTATAAGAACAATATACAAACATTTTTTTTTACTGTAGTTAAAACTTACCCCCCCCACTTTTGTCAAAAGCATGTTGAAAGTGACACACTTCCTGCTGCCAGTTGGTGGCGCTATAACTTTGACTCACAATAGTTACATCCATCTGATCGGCCTCTTACCACGAACACACTGCTGAAGTTTCATCAAGATCAGTTAATGTATGCAGAGTTATTCCACTTCGTGTTTCTCTTTTCTCGCCATAAATTTGATTCCTCGCCACGGCCAAACCGTTCGAGATATCAAAAATCCGTCCGCAATTTAGCATCCTCAAAGTCTTGACTACATGCACACCGAGTTTGGAGGGGACACGGTGAATTTTCTAGGAGGAGTATTTCACATTCCACAGCAAGCGTTTTCCAAACAACCCATAATAGCCGACTTCCTGTTGGGCTGGCGTAAAACTTGACCAGGACAAAGTTGTTTGGCCCGATGAGATCTATATGTGTACCGAGTTTCATATTAATTTATGCAAGCGTGTTTGTTTAATGGACCAAGTTTTCAGACCCCATTCAAGGGGGCGCTGTTGAGCCCCCCTGCCACGCCCGTTTCTGAAACTTTGCACATGTCTACTGGCTAATAAGTGTGATGTGTCTGTCGAGTTTCATCCAATTTCAAGCATGCTAAGAGGTTTAAAAGCATCCAAAAAAAATATTAAAGTTTGATACGTTGCCACGGCAACAGTATCTAAGATATCAATAATCCTTTCACAGGTCTACATCTGCCTTGTGTCTACATTACACACATAAAGTTTGAAGCAAATCGGGTAAAACTAAGAGGGTGATTTCAAAGCATTTTGAAAGTGACAAACTTCCTGCTGCCAGTTGGTGGCGCTATAACTTTGACTCACAATAGTTACATCCATCTGATCGGCCTTTTACCACGAACACACTGCTGAAGTTTCATCAAGATCAGTTAATGTATGCAGAAGTTATAACACACTTCCTGTGTCCCATTATTCGCCATAAATTTGTTTCCTCGCCACGGCCAAACCGTTCGAGATATCAAAAATCTGTTCGCAATTTAGCATCCTCAATGTCTTGACTTCATTCACACCGAGTTTGGTGGCGATCGGATGAATTCCCTAGGAGGAGTATTTCACATTCCATTGTATGCGTTTTCCAAACAACGTATAATAACCGACTTCCTGTTGGGCTGGTGTAAAACTTAGAGCACGAAAGTTGTTCGGCCCGATGAGATCTATATGTGTACTGAGTTTCATATTATTACATGCAAGCGTGTTTGATTTATGGACCAAGTTTTCAGACACCATTCCAGGGGGCGCTGTCGAGCCCCCGTGCCACGCCCGGGTACCAGCTTCAGTCCGGCCCTGATGGCCGCAGGTTCTGACGTGTGTGCAAAATTTCAAGAGTTTTTGAGCATGTTAAGGGCCCCAAAAGTGCCCGAAAGGTTGACAAAATAATAATAATAATAATAAAATATAGCTGCGAGCAGCGATTACGGGCCCAAGCCGGTGGCACCGCAACCCCGGAGCCTTTAGTTACCTAAAGGCACCGGGGATGGCGGTGCGGCCGGCTTTGGCCCTCCATCGCTGCTCGCAGCTATATTTATATATATATATATATATATATATATATATATATATATATATATATATATATATATATATATACACACACACACACACACACACACACACACACATACATACATAGATATATAGATAGATAGATATTTATATATATATATATATATATATATATATATATATATATATATATATATATATATACATACACACACATACATATACATATATATATATATATATATATATATATACACACACATGTATATATATATATAAGACAGAAAATATTACTTGTCTTACCTTATTCTGATTTTATGATACACTCAAAATATTCCACAACAAATCCTTTAAATTTAATGTAAAAATAAAAACGAAAGTAAGCAGTGTTGGTCTCACGTAACCCTCTCATTAGAATCAAAATGTTTCTATATTTGCGATGTATTTGGATGCTAAACTATTCTTTATTATAGGCTTTGTACTTCACTCGTGTTCCAATATCGATGGAAAAAATCATCCTCTTCACACGCGCAAAAATGTGCTTGGAAACATCACAGTGGAGCTCTGCTTTCTGTGAATGGTACCAATTGTACTACTGACTATTTAAACAGAGCAGTGTAATTCGTTTATGTTAGGTTGACTATTTTTATTATTATATTGTATTAGGGCTATAATGAACAGGCTGCGATGTCAAGATTGCAATTCTGCAATGTGTGTGTGTGTGTGACGCGGTTGCGGTTGAACAGTGGACACAAAAACATAAATAAAATGTTTTAGTTAATTCCTACATCCATAGGAATACATTGAAAATGCTCGCTCTACTCCGCACCATTATCAATGTCTGTGCGGACGTCTGTATTTTACTAGTATATAGTATACTATAGTTAGCGAATTAAAAGCCCTCAGCGGTGTCACACGTCGATTAACCGGTGGGAAAATTTTATCACAGTCACATCCCTAATATATTTATATATAAATACAATAGGCCTACCTGAAAGAGAATTGTACTTGCCCGACCAGAGTATAGCCTGATTAGAACGTCAATAACAAAAAAATAACTTGGGAGTCACTAAAACGAGAGATTATTCTAATTTCATTACATTCATTTTAAGTTGCAATCAGCAGTTAAAAATGAATGTATTACTGATCAATGGTAACAAGGTTGCACTGCTGAGGCTCATGCTGCTTCTCCAGGAGAATTGTAAACAAATGAGCGCAGCACACAAAAAAGCAAACCAGTTAACAACATACTGACTATAAAAATTACAAATATGGAGTTTTTATATATTTTATAACATATGATAGAGTTAAGCAACCTCACTTGACGAGTAGGCAACTATTTCCTGAATACAATCACGATTGAAACTGTGACATTGATTTCATACAACAGGTTAATAAACAGTTACAATTAAGTCACTTACATTTTAGATGCAATATTGACTGTTTTTGTTCTGTTTCAGCAGCAAAAATAGTTAAACAAAGATCACAGCAGAACCATTGCGCATCTCACAGCAACTTGTTTTCTCATTACTGAATGATTCAGCATTTTGAAACGAATCGGTTGACTTAAAGATTCAATGGTCAATCCATAAACATCTGTCTCAATCATGAATGACTCAGTCATTGGAACGAATCGTTTGAACGAATGAATCAATGACTCGCTCATTAAGATGGTCGCCTGGCGACACCTAATGGCGGTTTAGTGTTATGTTTAAAAGTATCATTCTTTCCAACGTGTGTGCACCATTATCAATGTCTGTGCGGACATCTTTACTTTCACTTTTATATTAGCGATTTAAAAGCACCCGCTCGTGTCACACGTCGATTAACCGATGGGAAAATATCCTCACAGTCATATACCTAATAAATTTATATTTAAATACAATAGGCCTACCTAGTAAAACGTTTTATATACTATTTTGATATCCTTTTGGACACAAGAGGGCAGTATAGCCCTATGTTTGCTTTTATGTTGAACCAAATAGCACTAAATAGCCTGTTTTTAACTTTTTCATACTTCTTGAATTGCAAAAACAGAATAAAATAGTTCTAATATTTGTATAATTTTATATAAAAATAAATGGTGTATAATTACATTTTTAGAAGTTATGAGATGTTTCCTGCTTCCTTTTTGACATTAATTTAATCCCTCGCCATAGCAAAACCGTTTGAGATATTCAATATCCGTTTACAATTTAGCATCATTAATATATTTTTATCATGTTGAAAAAGTTTGGTGGGAATAAAATAAACCTTTTAGGAGGAGTAACTAAAAACTCAGAGGCTGATTTAACAAAAAATCCATATTCAGACCAAAATATCTGACTTCCTGTTGGTTGCAGCTAATGCCTGTAAATTAGAAAGTTGTCCGGCTCGATGAGACCAATATACGTACTGATTTTTGTAATTGTGGGTAAAACTAACCCCCCCACTTTTGTCAAAAACATTTTGAAAGTGACACACTTCCTGTTGCCAGTTGGTGGCGCTATAACTTTGACTCACAATAGTCACATCCATCTGATCGGCCTCTTACCACGAACACACTGCTGAAGTTTCATCAAGATCAGTTAATGTGTGCAGAAGTTATAACACTTCGTGTTTCTCTTTTCTCGCCATAAATTCGTGTCCTCGCCACGGCCAAACCGTTTGAGATATCAAAAATCCCTCCGCAATTTAGCATCCTCAATGTCTTGACTTCATGCACACCGAGTTTGGTGGCGATTTAATTAATTCTCTAGGAGAAGTGTTTCAAATTCCACAGCAAGCGTTCTCCAAACAACCCATAATTGCCGACTTCCTGTTGGGCTGGCGTAAAATTTAG